>JAEQBH010001455.1:0-597020 GCA_016808115.1 Tetrastigma voinierianum
ATGATGTAATAAATATATAATTTATATTTTATTTAAATTAAAAATAATTATAAAATATATATTAATAACATTTAATATATTATTTATTATTTTTACATAAATAAATTATTATTTTAAAAATTTTAAGAAATATATAATATTTAAACATGAAAATAATATTAAAAATGGAAGAAAACTTATAATTAGTATTAATATATAATATTGTTATATAATAAATTTTTGTTAAAGAAAATGTATATAATACTTAAACATGGAAAAAAAATATTAAAAATGGAAGAAAATTTATAATATATGATATTGTTATATATTAATTTTTTATTGAGGATACAAATAGAGTTGCAGTGTAGTGGTGAAGTGTTACGGTTGAGAGTGCATGGTCTTTAGTTCGAGACCCTAGGGAGTTAAATATTGGAGTTTTGGTTTCATAAAGCCAAAATAGGAATCCCACATCAAAACTTGATAGAAAAATTATCATATTTATAAACATTCTTCAACCAACTTCAATTAAGACTCCAGCCAAGTAAGTTAGGCTTGGCAGCCATTATTTGGCCCATTTTTCTTTAAGAACAAACGACCCATCCGGTTTGCTAAGAATCGCCCGGTCCGAGTGGTTTGAATGTTAGAACCAGACCGGAATGGCGGCTGATCGACGATTGGACAAGTCCAATCGAGCGGTCCAGTTTCAAAATAATTAAATTATGTCTAATTTCCCATATTATAATTATAACTATTTTAGGGACATTTTTTTGTCCGAAATGATGTTTTTTGTACCTCTTTTTGCATTTTAAAGAAAGAGGTTACGACATTTTATCTTTCTATCAATTTATTCCTTTAAAAATTATTATTCCACATAGATTCGGGTTTTATCATGTTTTTCGTGATATTGTCATCTTGTTACAGCATTTGGTTTTGTGTCGTCCTGTCATAATGTTTTGTTTTTCGTAGTTTTATTTGTGAGTGGGTGATTCAAATAGACAATATATTTCATCAAACAAAGACAACAAATCATATTATGGTCATCAGTATGTTACAAAATTAGAGTCATAATTATTTTAATGCAGCGGCGCCCCGAATCCGAAGTCGTTTTTTGAGCGGTGTCCATGAGCAGTGAACTAAATAGTGTTGATCGCAAGTGCGGAATTGTGTGCAAGGCACGTGCAACGCGTCAATCGCGACCACACTACTGTATTTGTCGTCTTGTGGCGGCCACTCGCGGTTGCCTTGTCGTCTGGCGTTGTCGGCTGCGGCGCTAGGCACACATGCGGTCGCGACTCTGCCGCGGCCCAGCTTAGTGGTGGCAACGCGAAGCGAATCCACATCCAGAGCACGGTCGCGACGCAATTTCAAGTCAGCGGCCCTAAGGGGCAAACCATGTCACGACACAAAACCGTGTCGTGACACAGCCGTGTCGCGACATCAAAAGCGTATTACGCGGTATAAATTCGACCACCTGAAGCTTCGAGGTCGGGACTGGCCCATGTGCGACACCTTAGCGACTCCCTCCGTCGCGACCAAAAGCGTGTCGCTACGCAAATGGCTAAACATATCGCGACCAGTTCTCATCTGTTTTGCAATGCTTGACCCATATTCTGTGTCCCTTGCAGAGCCATGTCCGTCTTGTACGCTCTTTGTCATGTAGCGCCACCTTCGATGCTTCGCTTGGCCTCACAGGTACGGCGCGTGTGAAGCCTCGGCATACGGCGGCTTGCGCTAAATGACACATGTCATAACATCGTTCTGGGTGCAGTGACCCGAGAAGCTAGGAAATAGACGATGGCCCATCCCATTTTGTCACCTACATTCCTCTTTTCTTTTCCTTTTTGTTCTAGACACTGTAAAACCACCAGAAATTAGCCTCATTACCTCCATAACCTGAAAAACTCGCCCAAATGCATATATTATACAAAAGAGAATTTAATTACACTTCGTATTTAATTACAAATTACACAAAGCGGGTTTTTCTTCCATAATTTACAAGGAAATACAGATACAAGGCGATTGCTTCCTTCATCCCTAGGGCCTTGGATGTGTCCCCTAGCCCTGAGTACCTCCGGGACCTGAAAATTATTTTCTCACGATAGGGTGAGCAATGCCCAGTAGTTGAATTCTTTTACAAGGGCTACTCCCCACCTAAAATGCACATGCAATGGCACAACACAACATCCACATTCTATACAATTTGCAACTTACACATGAAATGATTCATGTATCATGCATGAGATGTATTCATCCCCATATCCCGAGTCACTCACCGACTCCCCCACACATACCTATGCCAAGTGTGACAATCGTTACTGGTAATACCAATGACACCATATACCGAGCCCTTTGTCGGCTCTCCAACACCCAATGCAATTGCCAATGGGTAACTAATCCTGAGTCAATCCCGACCTCTATCACCCAACTCGAAGTTTAAGTGATAACCATGACCGTGTGTTTTCTTTGGGCAAAAGAACTTTTCAGCTCAAGCCGCGGGTCTCTTACACCCACACAGAACTTTCCGAATAACGCCGCGGGTCTCTCACACCCGTACAGAACTTTTCAGATAATAAAGTGGGTCTCTCACACTTGTACAGAACTTTTCGGATAATACCGCGGGTATCTCACACCCAAATTCCTAGCTTTTCACCTAAGGGGATTAACGACCCCTTTCTTGCTCTGCCCAACACACATTAAATTTTTATCTCATTTTATGATTTAAACCATGAGTCATTTATTGGACGTTGTCCAAAACACGAGCTCATCACACATTCACCAAAAATGGTGAACAACCATACTATGCACCCATACCCGACTACGCCTTAATGTAGCAAGTGCATGGATGCAATGGTATAATTCCTTATATTCAATTCTACGATTATATTCCATATAATTTGACATCATGTTAACACGTCAAATTCGCGCCATTAACCATTCTCATTCTTCACAAATAACACATGTTATTCGCCCAAACAACAAGATGCAAGCAAATACACATGGGCAATTTCAATCCATCAACTTGATTCAGATTTGCACAAAGAGCGGTCCGCAAACTATGGAATTTGTTGAGATGGCACCCTCATCAAACCTTGGTCCCTTCCTTGAGAGCAAGTGCATAGCTATTCTGGCCTCACAACCAAAACAAACCATTTTCATGGCTTTTAGACAAAACTAACCAAATAGGAAGACCCACCTCTGGGTTAGCCGGAAACTCAATCCGATATCCCACGCTTAGCCCTTGCGGAGTGGGGGATCAACTTTGCCCTCTTGCCTCATGTGGGATTTGAAGGACGATCGCGGGGAAAATCTAGAGAGAAGGTAGACTCTCTCTTTCTAAAACTCTCTCCTTCTTTTCCTCTCTCCCTATTTTCTCCTCTTTTTCCTCCCCCAAACCGGTTGGGTCAAGATTGGTCAAGTGAGATGTCCTCTCACTTGCCAAGTGTTACACTCTAAGTGGCTCTTAGGATTTCCCCTTATCCTTATCCACTCACTTTGGGATTTTCACCCAACCACATGGTGCCATTTGTCTTTTAAGGGTCCCACTTGAGCGTTTGTTTGACTCATCCTACACTTGACACATGGCGCCTCATGGGCCACTTATCAATTGCCAAGTGTCTAGTACTACTCTTGGTGCCTCGGCGATACCATTCCGGTATCTCGAGTCGATGTGGTAGTTAGATTCGAGGCGATTAAACGGTGAAGTCGTTTCGTCATCCAAGAGATCTGAAAATTCAGTTTTGACGAAATTTACCGTTCTACCCTTCCTCAGAAATCTGGAATTTCTGGGGTTTTACATAATCACCATAGTATTATCAATTTTGTATTGTTGTTGTCTAATAACAAAATTAATTAATTAATAATCTCTTTTAGGCACTGTTGTGCTCTCAAATAATGAATTGAGTGTCCATTTTTTAATTCTCTCTCTCTATAAAGAGGGGATGAGCGTCAACTTTAATCTTGTGTTTGTCCAAGTCATTAAGTTTGTTGGTTGCAATTACTAATTTGAATTAAGCGTAAAAATTGATCACATGAATATGATTCATTTAAATGATTGGAGATCGATGATACTTTTTAATGGGATGAAAACAATGACTACAAAATTTATGCTATAAATATTTTTGGATAAATAAGGGGAAAAAATAAATAAATAAATCAAACACCCCACCGGCCTACAACCTTTGGTTGTTATTCTGAAAAAACATAAAAAAAAACACTAAAAACACAAAAAATTGTTTAGTTAACCAATTTTTTGTGTTATGAAAAACACAAGAGCACGGAGAACACTAAATGCAGGGAACACTATTTTGATGTTCTGTGTTTTCAAAAACTATTATCAAAACCAATTTTCCAAAAAAGTAACTAAAAATGGAAGCTCCAATTGAAAATCACCAACCTAAAATTTACCCTTTTGGTTTGTTTTAATGAGCTTTATTTGCCTTAATAGTTCCATTGAGTAACTTCATTCCTAACCTATAGTATTTTATTTGTTTAATAGTTTTTAATCCTATATTTTTATCAAAAATCTTGGGAGACTCCATCATCTCCTATTTTTTCCATTAGGCCTTCCCTTCAAAATAAGCCTAGCTATCAAAAAAAATTCATCATCAAAAATCCTATTGACCACTCTAACTCACCACCTTCCTTGTACTTCTTGCACCATTAAATTTGATGGTGCTTTTCACCGATACTAGATCAAGCTTCAGAGTTGTCAGCCGGACCCCGCTGGGCCGGATCGTCGTACAACGCGGCAACCCGCATCAAAAGCGGTGATCCGGTCAGGTGTGCCTACGCCCTCCGATGGCTAAGTCAGGTTCTTTCTTGTGAGAAGGAAAGAATTCAACTGTTTATGGCGTACCAATGCGTACCTTGCGGGTAGAATGGGCTCAGATTATAAGGGGGAAATATTGGTTACTTTCCTCGTTAGATGTGATATTTCAGACTTCCCGCTGGGTGAGGAGTTTCCTTTTCCTTGTCATGGACCGACTCTAAGGGATAATGGAGGAGCCGTGATCATGTAAGATCCTTCTTCCTAATCCCGTGGCGTGCATCATGGAGATTAGGCACTTTCCTTACACTAGTTTTTATCGCCTATATCACTTCCTGATTACTCAAGTGAGTGGTTTCAATTATAGGCCTAGGGCCCGTACTTTGGCATGGGTAGATCTCGCGGCCGAGCTTTATTGGGTCTCTGCCTCAACCTCCTTATGGAGGTTTACTTACGCCTAGCAAGCTCATGCTTCCTGCCTCACATATTGTTTTCTACCCCATCAGTTGCCCCCCAACCCTTGGCTGAAGCAAGCTTAGGCAAGGGCTAAATCGTTTCTTGGATCTACATGCTTCCACGTATTAGCCAGCATGGTTTGATCCGGCTTTGTTTCACAACGCCTTATGATAATGATGGTGCTCTTTCGATTCAACTAAGCTGACCGTTGCTTCTCATATCTTTAGAAATATTCCTTGTATCACACTTTTCCACTTCCTCTACAGGTTTGGAAGTGTCTTTGATCAACGCTCAGAATTGCTTGTGGTGCTTTTTTGTCGTCCCGTTTCCTAAATGCTTCCTTACTTTCTTCCATAGTTCAAGGCTCTTCTTCTTCTCTTTCGCCCGCTTTTTCTTCCTGTTTCACCGGCCAGGCGCATTGGGTCAGTCCCGCCTTTCTTTCGCTCTGCTCTCTCCACCGCTTAATCATGTGTGCTTCCTCTAAGTCTTCGCTCGTAGTCTCGTGCATAGAGGAAATACTCACCAGGATTCCTCAGCTCAGTAAATTACGTGACTCCGCAGAGTCCTACCGCCGGGCTGCCTGGGGTCCTTCTAGTAGGTTATCTTCCTCCGCCATGCAAGGGCAAGGGGAAGATTAGCGAGATTAGGTATCCTTGTGGCTCCAAATATTTAAGGGCCACCGTGAGGTACGCGGATGTCGGGGGTTCTAAATTACAAAGGAGCCTTCATACGCAAACCTTTGCTACTGCATGGACCTCTCGGGTGTCCGACCGGTGTCTTGATCTTCACTTTATTGTCTCGCTCCCAAGATGGTCTGCTTCTTTGAGGCGGCCGTTGAGAATGGTCTCCGCTTTCCTTTGCACCCCTTTATCAAAAGAAACATTTCACATGCCTGGCCCCGCTTTCCCAATTGGGGGCGCCTTGGTCACTTTGGTTTTTGTGGGATATGGCCCTCAACTCCTAGTATGCCTTACTGGCTAGATCTCTGTAGTGAAAGAGGCCTCTAAGGCTTCTTGTATTTCAAAGCGGCCACCCGCTGCACTTATCATTTCCGAATTCTCCCTTTCTTCCCTTGGCAAGCATTGGAAAGAGAACTATTTCTTTATCGTGGGTCGACATTAGGAATATAACTGTTAACAAGACAATACGTCAGACTCCAACTAAGATTGATCGCCCTCGAGAACCTCGCGTGAGTTTTCTATCTATGTTAGTATAATAACTTTTAAAGGTCATGTTATGCTTTACTTTTCTTGGTTGTGTTGCTCTTCAGTATCCATCCCGACCTTACCCCCGAAGGGCCAAGGAAGCAGCCAGAGGTTTGCAGGTCGCCTCGATTTCCTCGATCTAACTGCAAGACATTCCCGCCCCCAGTGTGAGTCCTTCTTGTTCCCTCATCTCGAGATCCTCCTGCCGCGGAAACTCTCCCGGGGGCCTCTTGGGCCGGTGGAAGTCAACTCTGGGAGAACTTCACCGTGGCCGAGTCACGCTAAGAGGAGAAGCATAAAGCATAAGGCTCGGGATCCTCCTAAGAGCAGCCTCCCGGCCCGGGGTAAGGCCCCGAAGCTGGGAGTATCTATTCCGTGATTGCCTGTCAAGGAGCGGGGATCACACGCTCAAGTTTGGGTGAGGGGACAGGCGTTGCCCTCTTTGGTTGAGGTGTCCGAGGTGGCGGGTGCGCAACGTAGCTCATCCTCTGCTGCAGGAGCCAAGGGTTCTTCGAGAAGGGCTGCCGAGCCCCTTGAGCTCCTTCCATCTTTATCCGAGTCCCACGCAAAAACGCCACGCCTTCCCCTTCAATACGGGGAGATGTGGGAAATGATTGCTTTGAGCCGAGTAAAGGACTCGCCGTTTTACCACGCGAGCCTCGCCGCCGGCTGTTTCGTCATCCTTCGGGACTCATCCCCGGCGGAAGGTGGAAGCGCAGCGCTTGAGGCGCTCTAGCCCCATCACTCCAAAGGAACCGCTCTGTGATGTCCGAGCGCCTTTATCCGCTCTGCCGTTGTGTTAATGTTATCTCACCCATCTTATTCCTCGCGTATAAATACTTATATAAAGGACTTGGTGAGGAGGGCCAGTTCGGCCGAGGGCTCTACTAAGGCGACGAAAGCATACAAAGCTAAAGTCACCTCCCTGACCTCCGAGAAGGCTGAGTTGCGAGTTCGGATCGAAAGCTTGACTGAGGATGTTGTGACATATAAATCCGACCTAAAGCACACCTCGACCGCAAAGGCGAGAGCTGAAGACAGAGAAAAGAAGGCCATAGAGGGCCTAAGGGTTGTCTAGGATGAGCTGCGGGTGGTTAAGGAAGCCTGTGCTGCTGAGGAGTTTATACCAAAGCAAAGAATGGATCGAGCCCGGCTGAGAGGCTTCTGCCGAGTCTGTGGATCGCGAAATGAGGAGTGCAAATCGCGTTACGCGGACCTTTGGGGAGGCGTGGAGGCTATGGTTAGCCATAGGAATAGGGTAATAGAGGAGCTGAGGGACGAGGCCTGCACATTATGGGCTTCCGGATGGCTTGCTTTCCGACGTAGAGCTGCCAAGGCTTTTCATGGTTTGGACTTCAATTTTCAAGTTCCTGATGAAGAAGAGGCGGAAGAATCCGTTTCTGAGGACGAGGCAGATCCCGGGGTGTTCTCTGACACCCCTAGCTTTGTTCCTCTTCCTAGTGAAGCTGAGGTCCCTGCCGAGGTTGGCTCTCCCCTCGCCCGCTAGGGCTTCGCCTTCTAACTTGCACGGCTTGGAGGCTCGCACTACTGAGGCTGCTCGTAGCTCTACCTCGAACATTTAGGCCCCTTTGTATAATATTTTGCTCACTTTGGCTAACTTCGAGCTTTAAGCCTTGGACATCTATAACACTAACATTGGTTTTTTTATTCTATGGATGTCCGTCCTTCTACCTTCTTGGTTTTTCCGTTTTCTTTTATGACCTGTATTAAGAGGTTTCCTGGTCATCCAATCTTTAAATGGTTGGGCTCTTACTGGGCTATGCGGCCCTAGGTTGGTTGAGCTACTGTGTTCTCATCAAACTGAGCTATGTGGCTCCTTTGAAGCTGAGCTACATGGCTCTTTTGAAACTGAGCTACATGGCTCCTTGGCTACTTGGCCTTCTGGGCTGTTAGGTTCTTAAGAACTGAGCTACGCGACCCCTTTGAAACTGAGCTACATGGCTCTTTGGAAACTGAGCTGCAAGGCTCTTTTGAAACTGAGCTACATGGCTCTTTGGAAACTGAGTTGCAAGGCTCTTTTGAAATTGAGTTGCATGGTCCTTTGTTGGTTGAGCTACTGTGCTCTCATCAAACTGAGCTATGTGGCTCCTTTGAAACTGAGCTACAAGGCTCTTGAAACTGAAATACGGGCCCTTTGTCGGGCCGAAGCATTTATGTTCTCATCAAACCGAGCTGGTTCCTTTGAAACTGAGCTACATGGCTCCATTGAAACTGAGCTACATGGCTCCTTTGAAACTGAGCTTCTTGGCTCCTTCGAAACTGGGCTACATGGCTCTTTCCGTCTTCCTTCCTTTGGGAAAGCGCGTGCGGTTTTAATGCATATCTATGGAGAATCGAAACAGATTGTGTGGCTTTCCAAGCGTCTAGGTTTCTTTATAAATAACCGTCTCTCTTCGATGGTCTGTGTTATATTCCACTCCCAACCTTCTTCTTCTCTTCGACAAAGGCTCGAGTTCGTATTACGATGAAGTCAGGTTTGATCGCCACCGCACGGTCCGTTTGCGGCTTGGCTTCTCGACGCTTGGCTCGACATTCGGCCATTCAGAGTCGTGTTTTCCTAATCCTCCTCAGAGTTATGTTGTTCCCTAGTCCCTGTTTCATTGGATGGAACCGACCAGTGGAACATATTCGAGGGGGCGCGAATGCTCAAAGGGAATATTTTTAAGTCCCGCCTCCAAGCCTTTCTCCCCCTCTTTCTCCTTCTCCTTCCTTTCTTCTCTTCTTGTGGTTTTTGCCTTGATCGCGTCACGATCGCGGATCTTCCCGAGACGAGAACGACTTTGGCTTGATTGTAATTTTGTAGAGATAACCTAAATAAAAGCATGCCTGGAAACAAGGTACTATTCTGATGTTTGTTTGTTTTTGTTTTTGTTTTGTTTTTCGACGACCATGAGAATATTAATCATGCTGAACATGAACACAAAGAATGTTATTATAGTAAAACTGTGAATTTCTTATTAAAAGCTACAATCCGAGGTCTATTGGTAGAATCGACTGAGGTGCTCAACATTCCAAGAATGTGGCAATGTTTTTCCTTCTTATGTTCGAAGTCCGTAGTTGCCAGGTCGAACTATTCGCGATACTACCGCAGGTCCTTCCCGGGGCTCGGTCCCAAATTTTTCCGTGTGTGGAGTCTTTCCTTGCTGGCAGGAGTTTCTTTAGAACTAGGTCACGCTTAAACTCCTAGCTCGAATTTCTACGTAATATTTTGTCGCTTTTTTGCATAATATTCGCACGCTAGAACCCGCTTCACGTTTTTTCTAGGAGGTCAAGGTTCAGGCAAAGAAACTTCTCGTTGTGTTCGGCATTTGCGAACTCAACTCTTGCTGATTTTAGCCCAACTCGACTGAGCTACCATCAGTTGCCTAATGCGCAGAGCTTAAATTCAGGTTTCTGAAAGGCTAATTTGCTTGTAGTTATGTATGCCCATAATACCTCGGGGAGGTATTCTACCCATTTTCCCTTGTAGATTTCTAGAGCTTAGTCTTTAACGCTGCCTTGAGAGCCCTTATAGTGACTTCTGCTTGTCCGTTGGACTACTGGATGCATAGCCGATGACAGTAATTCTTGGATTCCAAGCCTCGACGTAGAAGCCTCCAACTTAGATTGCTGGAATTGTTTCATTATTAGATACTGTGGCTCTAGGATTGAATCAGAAATTATGGGAAAGCCAAACAAAAGGCGATTCGCCGAACATTGTTGCAATGCCTACGCCCACTTGGTGAAGTAATCCACCCTACAACAATAACCCACTGCCCTTCAATGGGTAGGGGCTCCCACATGTTCCAAATTTCCCACCGTTGAAAAGGCCAAGGGCTTATGATTGAGGTCACTTACTGGCGGGGAGGAGAGATCTAGGCGTGTTCTCGATGTGATCTTGCATTTTTAACTAGCCAGGCATCTGAAAGCATTGTAGCCACACACCTCGTCTCAAGGTCTTTGTCGCTAAGGATCCGCCCGACATTGCCACAGATACCTTCATGCACCTCTCTGAGCACGTAGTTGGCGTCTTCCTTTCCTACGCATTTAAGGATAGGTGTAGAAAAAGCCTCATTTATAAAGG
This sequence comes from Tetrastigma voinierianum, assembly GCA_016808115.1. Taxonomy (NCBI): domain Eukaryota; kingdom Viridiplantae; phylum Streptophyta; class Magnoliopsida; order Vitales; family Vitaceae; genus Tetrastigma; species Tetrastigma voinierianum. Next base: position 10,490 of record JAEQBH010001455.1, read on the forward strand.
GTCCCCCGATGAATGGTGAATCTAGCCGACCTCATCCTGAGCTTGGAGGCCTCCTTTGGATTGCTTGGCAATATTCTATCCACTAAGTAATCCCATATGGGATCCATCCAGCTCGGCTCGGACATTATCGAGGACACTTCTTCATCGTCGACATTCACTAAGGGTTCTCGAGCGCCGATCACCCGCCTACCTAGATCCTCCCATGACGATGTCATAGCTCTTGCCAAGGCATCTCGCCGCGACTCTCTCGCCCGGGACATGCCCGACTAATCGGTATGAACTTTTTAAACAATTCTCACACTTTTTTGAGGTAAAGGATCATTTTTTCACCCCGGCTTTCAGAGTCCTCTATCTCGTCACCACTAATCAATCGGTATACTCCATTGATCGCCTTCCATGGAACGGGTAAGATTAAGCCCTAGCTTATGACAAACTCGCACTCTACTATATCGGGATGGCTTGAACCGAATTTGAGTATGTATTCTACATCAATCCCATCCGGGGAGGTCAGACCAGCCCGCCGTTTCCTTAGGGACTGGCGCCCATCTACCACAACCTCCGTGATGGGCAAAACGCGCCAATTTAAGAGTCCTGGGCTTTGGTCGAGGGATTTGAAGGTGAACTCCATGATAAACTGGCCAAAACCCGCCTTTGATCGCCCTGGCTTATATCCGATGTCGAACCCGCTCGCCTCCACGCCAACGATCGCCTCTCCCTGTGTCTCTAGCTTGTGCAATATCTGTTTCATTGGGTGTTCTGTTGGGATTTCAATAGTGTGAGCCTAAAAATATGGTCGAAGCCTCCTGGCAATGGTCACCAATGCTAGGATTAATTTCTCTCCATCTCAAGTACTTTGGCCCTCCTGAGCCCGTAATACAGCATCGCACCCACGCTGCATTCCCATCTCGCTTCCCAACCGTGGTGGCGCTAGCTGAGAACCAAACGAATTTCAACAAAGGCAAGGAGTTCTCCTCGAAAGAGCTTAGCAGACTTTAAGGAGCTCAAGTAAGTTTTTAGCGTCGAGAATGCCTCTTCGCATTGTCATCCCAAATGAAAGCCTTTTCGTAACCCGAAAGAATGGTCGGCACTCTGTCACGGATCTAGATACAAAGCTGCTCAAAGCGCCTATTCTCCCGCCGACATTGAATTTCTTTGGTGTTCGGCGCGATCAGATGTCTAGCACGACTTTATCTTATCTCGATTTGCCTCTATTCTAATACCAAGGACTAGCGAAACCCAAGAATTTTCTCCGAACAGACCTAAGGCACACTTTGTTGGGTTCAACTTCATGTTATAGTTTTTCAGGACCTGGAACAACTCATCTAGGTGGGCTACTTGGAGCTCGGCCTTAACTGACTTCATTAACATGTCATCTATATATACCTCCATGGATGCTCCAATCTACTTTTGAAACAGTTTGTTCACTAGCCTATGATAGGTAGCCACAGCGTTCTTCAACCTGAAAGGCATCACCTGGTAACAATAAGTACCTTGCCCAACCCAAATGAAGTATTCTCTTAGTCACTAGGGTCCATTATGATTTGGTTATATCCCGAGAAAGCGTCTATGAAGCTGAGAAGCTCGTGGTTAGCCATGGCGTCCACTATAAGGTCGATCCGAGGTAGGGGAAAACTATCTTTTCGATTGTGCTCTACGACACGATGAAGCCAATGCAGTAGTCGCCATTTGTCATTTGTATTTTTACGATGACTACATTAGCCAATCGGTCGTGAGTATCTCTACTTCTGATAGCTTTGGCTTGGAGGAGTTTGTTAACTTCTTTCATTGATCGCTCTCTCGGCCTTTCCTGGGGCGAAACTTCTTTTTTTTTGCTTGACAGGTTTGGAAGGAGGTACCGATAAATCACTTTGTGTATGATTATCGCGGGTTAATTTCCATATCCCTCCCGCTTCTGCGAATACTTCTATATTCTGTTTTAAGAAGTGGATAAGGAAGTCCCTGACGTCTTTGGCCAAGTTGGATCCGATGTAAACGAGATGTTCCAGCTGGTCGTCAAGCTGTATGGGTTCTAGTTCTTCCGAGGGCGTAGGTCAGATGTTTACCTCATCTCCCATGTCTAGCTCGTCCATATAGATGTTGCTAACCGCTTTTTGTTTCATTGATGCCGAGTAGCACTCCCTGGCTACGCGCTAATCTCCTCGAACCATTTCTACCCCATTCGGGAGCGGGAATTGATACCATATGATAGGCGGAGTGATGACCCTACGGCATCAGGTGAGGGTCATTTTTATCAGCATGTTATTATGTCGATGGGGCATCTATCGTGGAGGAACCTTACCGCTAGGCTGCAATGGGGATCTCCCAAAGTGAGCACTACTGTATGGACCCCAGGGGCAGTACCTTCTCTCCTGAGAATCCTCGCAGGGCATTGACGGCCCAAGTTTCTCCCTTCCGATGCCAATTTTATCGAAAGCTGACGCAAAGTTGATGTCTACCAGCCTGCTGTCAACCAGACCGTACGGCTTTGTTGGCTACCGATGGTCTCATTACCAGTGCGGATCGCCATGGGGATGTCAAGTGCCTCTTCCATGTCGAGTCCGACAAGGTTATGGTAGGTCCACCGAGGAAGCTCGATACGTTTGTATTTCAAGTGCAGCCTCCCTTGATCCGCCGATGCTACGTAAAGAGCCTTTCCGGCCGAGCGACTCTCCCCACAAACCCCGGAGATCGTGCATGGAATTCTCCCAAGGGCTGCCGGTGCTGAGTCGGAGCCGTCGACCAGTGATGGGGTGCTGCGGCCGTCCCGACCTTCCGAGGCCACGGCCGGCAACATGTCCGTCGGACAGCATTCAATTTCCTTCCCCACCGGATGAAATCATCCTGCTCTATGGTCCATGATCCCTGCGGAATCTACAATACATGGTTGAGTCTCTTTCACCGGTCCGCTTTCATCCGAGCGCCACCTTAAAAACTTTCGTACACGCCTCACGTAGATACGTGACACCGAGGCCGTCAAGGCACCTTGGTGGATATCACGCTACAGCTGGCCGTGGTGGGCCTGCTGCCTCGATGTTGCCTCGCTCTTTGAGACCGCTTCTCAGGCTCTCTATCCCTTCGTGGGATCTATCTCCGTCCTCGTTCCTAAGGGCTTTGTTCTCGCTTTCTCGCCGCTTTTTCCTTGGCACGAAGAGTTTTCCCGCTTAGATAAAAAGGGTTTCGCCGCTGGATGTATCTCTCGCTTTTAAGCACTCGCCATCTCGCCTGAGGGTTCTTCGGAGATAAAACATCAGTCTTTCGAATCGCACGCCCAGTCTTGATGAAAACGGTGATGGTAAACTTTTCATTTGGGATGTCTACCTTTAATGACTCTACGTTAAACCTCTTGACGTAAGACCTCAGGTTCTCCTGTGGGCTTTGCTTTATGGTCAAGAAGTGATAAACAAGCTCGTATCGCTCATGTCTGACAGCGGGAGACGCAACTGATGGGATAGTTCCCCTGAAGGATGAGAGGACGATGGCTGAGTCCTGCTGGAACCAAGCTAATGCCGAGCCTTTTAGCGTGATGGCGAAGGCTCAATCTCACGGGTCCCACTGCAGAACGATCCATTCTCAGAGAAGAGGCGATCATATGGTGATTTTCCTTGTTGAATGTTTCGATTCAGGCATTCCCGAATCCTTGCTGTGAGGGAAGGTAGTACTCCTGCCATGAACGGATTCTGCTTTGTTGCACCAAAGCATCTATGGAGACTGAGTCATTCTTTTACGCTTCCTCTGCGTGGTCGAGCTCTTGTTGGATGTCTCAAAACTCTTCCCATGACTGCTCCCCATCTCCCGTTGATAAAGGATGGGTCCATTGCCTCCTCGTTGTTCCTACTCAGAACTCCTCACGCGATCCTCCAGGCTCAGGATCAGGCTCCTCGCTTAGCCGTGGCTTCTCTTTCTCCGTTAACGTCTCGAGGAATGTTGTGGTGTTGTTGTTCTTCCTGCGGGCGTTGCATCTGTCTGGTGAGTTCCTCCAAGTCTCTTAGCAAACGCTGAATGCACACGGTGCCTCAATCTCACAATATCGCCTGCAGTTTCGAGAGCGTCTCGTGGCCGGCTATCTAGGTCGCTCGCCGGTCTTAGCGCCCCAGGGGGTCGCGTGACTCCCGCCATGTTTCGCCGATACCATCAATTACTGAGAATTTTATTTTGAAAGGAACAATTGTTCCCACAGATGGCTCCAAACTGATGGTGCTTTTTCTACCGATACTGTAATTGTGAGCTTCGAGTCAAGCCGGCCGATTCATTGGGTCTAATCAATGTATAACCTACAACTCGCATTAAAAGGGTAGATCCGGTAGGTGTACGGTCACCACTCTTGATGGCTGCTAGTTTCTTTTCGTAGAGAAGGAAAGAATTAACCGCTTAAGGGCGTTATCAACACGCGCACTGCGGTAGAAACGGGTCAGGACATAAGGGAAATAGTGGTTACTTTCCTTGTTAGATGGTGATACGGTATCTTCTCCATTGGGTGAGGAGTTTCCTTTTCCTTCTCATGGACCGACTCTTAAGGGATAATGGAGGAGCCGTGATCATGTAAGATCCTTCTTCCCACTCCAGGACATCATTGAGACTGGCACTTTCTTTACATGAGTTTAAATACTTATATCACTCTTGATTACCCGTAGAGCCAATTCGGGCCTGGCCCGTGGTACTTCGGGGTAGCTGGGTAGGATCTCATCAGGTCAAGCTTTATCGAGTATGTGCCTTAACTCCCTTCATACATGGAGTCAGCTTCTGCGCCTCTATGCCGCGCTCTCGGGCGTGTGCACATATTGTTTTCTACCCCATCAAAATTAATTCTCCATAAGGTCTCATTAATTCTTCATAAGGTATGGTTCAAAATGTCTAGAATTTATTGGATATTACCAGCCTTACGAAAGCAAGAAAGATAGTTTGCATAAAAAACATAATGAACGAAGTGATTTTTAGCTAAGTGTTCATTGTAGACCTTCTACGTAATTTAAGGTATTTTGTTAAAGCAAAGTGTGGAGAGAAAGATGTGGAATTCTGAGTGCAGAAAGCATGAACTTGTATGTTGTAACCATGACCAGCCCTTGCATCTATATATTAATTGCATATCTATGCTTCTTTCAAGTACTCTTGCTCTTGTTTGTTGTTGATATGTGATTCGAATTTGGTTTTGGACTTATGTCTTAACAAGACCCACTAAAAGTGCCTTCGTGGAAAAGAAAAGTTAGAGAAAATAGAGAAAAAGTCAAGGGCGCTGTAAGGGCCTCGACTCGATGCCTAGCCTTGTAACCTACAACTAATCCCACAAGGAGGTGCGGGGGCTTGTCCCTGCAATATGGACCTCTATGATTAGACATTTTCGTCATATCAACATACTAAGGTTAATTCTCTATGTAGCTGTACTCAGAAGTTATTCTCATATTCATAGTAAGGCTTTATCCTCGGTTCGTGGTTTTTTACCTCAAGGGTTTCCATGTAAAATCTTGGTGTTTTTTTTTGTTTTCGTATTTTATTATTATGCCATTGATTTCAACATTTTTAATTAATCAAGAATGAGAAACACCAAACCAATCGTACGTCATAATACTAATTCCCTTTGCATTCTCTTCTCCATGGCCACCATCTGAATCTTATGTGAGTCAAACACTTTGGGGGTTTGCAATGAAAAAGAGAAACATGCATGCCCTTCTAAGATTCAAACAAGCTAGCTCTCTCAGATCCTGCCAATCGGCTCTCGTCTTGGTATGAAAAATAACTAAAAATGTAATTCTTTTAATTAAAAATAATTACCTACAACAATTGTTTATTGAGATGAAAAAGGGCAAACGGACAACAAGGCTGGTTCCACTCTCCAATGCATATGACTTTCATTAGTCAAAATCAAATGCTTCTTCATTGCTATGAAGCTTCATTTCTAGCTCCTTTTATCTTGACAACAATGTCATGATGTTTCCTATAAGTAATTTAAAAATCAATAAGTCTTCTTAAGGTTTTGTTTGATTCATGGAAAATTTGAGGGAAGATATAAAGGAAAGAAAATAAAGAGAAAATGTTAAATAAAAAAAAAGAAAATAAAAATAATGTTAGAAGTTGGTTAAATTATTTTTATTCACATCCTTAAATTCATTGTATTTATTTTAACTATAAAACTATGTAAATTTCTAAATGATTTTTATTATACATACTCTTTAAAAATTTCGTAAAACAACCAAACATGAGAATTTTCCTTAACTTTGTTTTTCCTAAGGGACTTTCAAGGAAAAGTCTAATCTATGGAAAAAATTGACCATAAATTAAAGTGCGAATTATGCAAAAAATTGTTTGTTTGATATGATATCATTTGACAGGAAGTCTCCTGCTCACTGACCACTACGTTTATGGAGCTGATTTTCTTCTTGTTACTTGTGGAAATTTGATTCAATTACATCATATTATATATGCGTTTTTGGCCTGTTTCGTATCAAAAGTAACCTTTAAAATGTCATCCTTTTGAACAAAAATAAGCCATAAGTAAACATAAATCTCATACGATAATCAAATCTCGTGACATTTTGTCCACCGACCGCATTATAACTATAACTATTTAAGGGGTATTTTTTTGTCTTTTATGGTGTTTTTTTGTACCTCGTTTTGCATTTTAAAGAAAGATGTTACAACATTTTATCTTTCTATCAATTCATTCCTTAAAAATGGTTATTCCACAAATATTTGAGTTTTATCTTATTTTTTGTGATTTCGTGATTTTGTTGTGGCATTTGGTTTTGTGTCATCTAGTTACAATGTTTTGTTTTTAGTCATCTTATTGAGGTTTTTTATTTGTGTGTGGGCAATTTAGACAGACAAAACATATTCGATCAAACATAGACAACAAATCAAATTATAATTGTTAAGACAAGTATGAAACAGCTCAAGTATTTTAGGTCATGGTATTATCAAATTTGTGCTTTTTGAGCTAATTTATTATGTTATTAACCTTGACAAGAGTTTCATCCTCTATGATTCGTTTCTACGATGTATTAACGTTTGAATCAAGAAAAAAAATTAAAAAAAAAAAAGAGGTTAGTTTTGCTAGTTACTTTTAGATTTGTCCCTTTTAAATGGCTATCCCAAAAATTAAAAATGACAAAAATGACAAGACCAAACATGAAAATAGAAAGAAGTTTCAATAAGAATATAGAGAATGATTAGTACAATTATAATTTTTAGATGGTCCAAGGTTTTTCCTCAAAAGGGAAAAATTAAGATGACTTTGATTTAGAGATGGTCCAAGGTTTTGGATTAAGACTTTTAAAGGCATTTATAGCCTTTTTTAACCGAATGACTTTGGTAGATTTTAATAGAATTTTAAAGTCTTTTGTAAAGTTTGTAAATTTATTGATAACTTTCATTAACTTTAATTTTAACCGATTTTTATGAACTTTGATTGACTTTTGTAAATGTTGATAAATTTTTACTAACTTTAAATAACTATAATAAACTCATATTTCTTATAAATAAATAAATAAAAGTAAAATATCTTAATTAAATAATTTTGTTCAACAAAAATATCAAAGTTATTTAAAATAATGTTTCTCAAATTAAAAAAAAAAAGAATCAAATAGATAGTATTTGTTAGAAAACTTATGCGGAAACAAATTTATTTTTAAAACCAATTTTAGATGCATAAAGACATAATAGGTCCAATTATTAAGAAAAGATAAAAGAACGATGATCTCCATACCTTAATCCATGAGAAAATAACACTTGAAATGGGCTGATTACCTTGTGAATCTTTTCTAGCTAAGGTCTTCAAGTCACAACTCTCAAAAGTGGATGAGTCACTTGTGTGGTGTGTAGTTATAAGTAAACAATCAAATGACATAAGACTTGAGAGTATGACTTGGGACCTTTAACTTTTTAAAGAAAATAAAAACTCTTTGTCTTTCCATCAAAGACTATATGGAAGTTATACCCAAGGATAAAAATATCGGTTTTAATGGATATATTTGATATTTCTGGGATTTTACTACATATCTAAGATATATTTTACTACGAATATCGGTAAACAAAAATTATTCAAAATTTAAATAAGTACTTAAATTTCTTTAAAAAATTATTGAAATAAGAATATACATATCAAAAATAATTTTGATAAGTATAGTGAATAAGAGTATTTATTAGTTTTTGAAAAATGGTTTAAACTACATTTATATTTATTTATTTAAAAAATAAAATTAGTTTTATTAAACCATATTTTAAATATTTTAGATAATAAAAATGAAATTGTTCCTATAGATTTATATTATAAATATTTTATTTAAGATTTAAAATTCAATTTATGCATTTAATAACAAGAAGACAATTTATACAAATTTTGCATATAATTAATTAACAGTTAATGTAGCCCAGGTGAGATACACCTTTTTATTCCCTATGTGTGGCCAGGGATTAATTACCCTCGGCCTAGAAATTTTAAGATTAGCCAAACACGTGGACATTTTCAGTGAAATATTGGGATATTTCTCAAAAAATAGGCAAAATTGTCGATAAATATAGAAATATCGCCAATAAAATAGAAAAATTGTTGATATTTCGCTCAACTGATAATTGGTAAGCATTATTGTTTTAAAGCCACCCGATAACCGATATATCCCAATTTTTTTTCCATGAATACACTTTTATTCTTTATCAATATGTGGAAATAATTTGTAATGGTGGGTTATAACTTTGAATGCATACACTTAAATTTCATAGGTTATGCATTCATCCTCTATTACTAATATGCATTATGCATATATATTAAATCTAATAATGGAGTTACAAATGGGTTATGCATTTCATTTATCATATTCATTATGTGTATCATAATTTTCATAGGTTTGCATTTATCTTCCATCACTCATATGCATTATGAACACAATGAATCCAATAATGACAGTTATAGAATTTGTAACATTATATTCATAAAATGAATATTAACTTTCTTTCATAACTTGGTTTATAACCTAGGACTTTTGGATGCTCAATCAATTAGCTAACAAGAGCTCCTAAGGAAACCTTCCCTCGTCATTAAAAAAAATAACTCCCCCTTCCGTAACAGATTCCGCACAAGGATGGACTCAAAACAAAGCAATTACTACTAATCTTTCCATTACCTAATATAGCATTAAAAATTCACTTTAATTATATTTTGATTTGTTTTTAAAATTCACTGAGATTAACATTTTTATATTATATGTGAATAAATTATTTTCTCTCAAACATTACTTTTCCTCAATAATTTTCTAGAATTTAACTTAATATCTAAAAATAGAAATTATGAATATCTAAGTTTGAAACAAACTTTATTTCATAATATTTTACTATTATTCTCAAAAATTAGTATTTAAAACTATATTTGCAACAAGAGCTGTTTAGGAATTGAATGATTATTCAAAGAAACATTTTAGAATAATTTTTTTCTTTATTTATGGTTATAAAATTTTCTACTTTCATATTATATTTTATTTTTGGTCTCTTTTCCTTATATATAAGTGCATTATTTTTATATATTTATATTATATTTATATAGTAAATTAACCTTCAATCAACTATTTTAATTTATAATCGGCAAATAGTAATTTATGATTCTATCATCTACCAACTACTAGCACCAACTACCAACTAAACCAAATAAGCATTAAAATATTTTTGTCCTTTTTAGTTATCAAATTTCTTTCAAACAAGCAAACAATTAATAGATAAATATACGTATTAATGGCTCGAAAAATAAATCTAGAAAAAAAATTTGGATATTTCTTATGGTTGAATCAAGGGAACATCCATGAAATCGCTTATTAATCACATCTCTTTCTTTCTCAATGATTGATTTGTCGAGAAATCAAGTAGAGACCCACAATTACCAACAATGCTCCAACAATACTACACATCAAAACATCAAAACTAATTTAAATTATTGATACCTCCCAAATATATGATAACAAGTTCCATTTAAGATACAAGTATGTTTTGCTTTACAGAAAAATGCATGCAAATAAATATGGGTTTAAGTTTTAATAAATTTGAAGAATTCGATATATATATATATATATATATATATATATAATAGAAATCAAATCGAAAAAGTTGATGGTTCATGGTTTATCGTCGAGCGCAAGTGATCGAACCGCTGAATAAATCTGACGATGAGTAAATATACAAATGATATTTGAAAATTTTTTAAAACTTTAAAATATGTAATATAATATTTATAATATTATTTATTGATTTTTATATAGTTTTATTAATATTTTAATTTTTATGGAAATATATATATATATATATATATATATATATATATATATATATATATATATATATATATATATATATAATATTTAAATATAAAATTTATTAAAAATGAAAAAATAACATTATACATTTGTATTTGTATTTTAAGAGTGGTGCATAAATCAATAACTTGAGGAAGGTTCAACACAACACATAACATTTTGTGGTTGGCATAAATGAGGGGTGTTTCAATCACTAGCGGATCTACAGGTACGATCCCACATCGGTTTCACACAAGAGTGTGGAGTGGTACTTAAGCTTGATGGGTTTTCCCACCTAATAGACTAGTCTTTTGGTTCGGGCCTTCCACTGGCCTGTGCACATATCATGGGTGCTTTCTATCGAGTCGATGCAGAATGAAAGGCCGCTTACCCGGGAAAGAGCTACCCTGAAGAGGACTACCTAGCACCCCAAAGTTGGGTCTGAGTACCATATATTCGTGATTGTGAGCCACACGGAGTGAATGTCATCCGCAGACGTCCGGATTCTCAAAAGGTATAGAATGATACGGTCCCACATCAGTTTCACACGAATGTGGAGTGGTACTCAAGCTCGATGGGTTCTCCCACCTAATAGACTAGTCTTTTAGGTTGGGCTCTTCCATTGGGCTTGGGTACCTATCATCTACCTAGTGCTCAAGGAGGCAAATGCCCCCTGGAACTTTTGGAATTTTTTTTTTCTTTTACCCCTCAAAATTTGGAAAATTGGCATACTTAAATTCAAAGTCGAAACTAATTAGCCTACACCTATACAAGTGATTCATGCTTTACTTTTGACCCTTATAATATTTTAGTTCTCAAAAAATTTAACGGAAAATGCAAGGAACAAAATAAAAAGCAAAATTAGAAGAAAAGAAAAAAAAATAAAAATAAATCTAATGTATTATTTTTTAATTAATACTTCAAACTCATTTTATTTATATATGTGTATTTGGCTTGCTTGTTTCCTTGTGCCTTCTCCCTCCCATTAGTTTGTAAGAAAAGTTCTCTCCCGCATCGCTCAATCTCAGGTGGAGGCGTGACTTGCTTGCAATGAAAAAGAGAAACATGCACAAAGTTTCTAAGGTTCAAACAAGCCTCTTCGATCCATATGACTATGACTATGAATTCTATATGAATTTCACGTTGGGAGGTGAGATTAGCTCTACCTTGGTTGAATTAGAATTTTTAAGTTACTTGAACTTGAGTTAGAATGATTTTGGAGGTAGTCCACACTATAAGATAATGAGCTTTTAGTTCCTACCATCGAATTCTAACCAAAAGCCAAGACTGCGCAACAAAATGATATGGGATGCAAAGAAATGGCTAAGACCAAGTCTGACCATAAAATTATAAACTATAGTTGCAATTTATTTTGGTCCTCTACAAAAGGTCTATGGATGCGGGCCACTTCCTGGTCGTAACTATAAGGTGATCTATGGATGAGGTATTTGTGGCTGCAATCTATGAATGGGGCCACTTGCTGGCCATAACTAAAAGATATCACTATAGATGGGGCTATTTCCTAGCCACAACTATAAGGGATCACTACAAATGGGATATTTCTATTTATTCTCAATTATATCCTTACACTAAACACATCCTATGGACCGTTTAATTCCCAGATACTATAACTCAGAGCATTTGACTAAAAACATAAAGTTTCAAATAAGTAGTAAATATTTCCCAACAAGATAAAATGAAAGAAAGAAAATTAGGAAATCAACATCATTGGAGAGAGGGCAAATCTTGATTCGGATATGATAGGGTTCAAACTATTCCAAATACATACATATTAGAAAAAAAAAAACACACACACACGAGAATCTAGGGTGACAATTAAAATTCTTAACTACAGGGATAATGGTTATATTCAAGCCATTTCTATTGGATGTTATGGATCTTGATAGGATTTTAGAACTCTGATGATAGTCTACAGTTTCTTATAATAACAAAAATAACCTTAGCACTTCAATTACTTCCTGGTCTCATGGTCAAAATAAAGAAGTTTAACCATAATACCAAAATTTAATCAAAACTGTTGTAAACATTCAAAATACATTTCATTATGGTGCCATATTTAAACTAAATACTTTTATGATGAAAATTCATACCTTTCTTAACTTGGGTTCATCGATGGCTCAAAGTCGTGTCATCCGGGGACGATAACTTTGCTTTATGCTGCTTCTCCCTCCTTAAATCCAGATTATACTCTCTGGCTTTGACAGGATCAATTGCTTCTTAAAGCAATTATCGGATCCATCTCTCCCATGCTCGTGTAGTTTCTTTCCACCTCCACCACATCTTAGGCTACATGGACCACCCTCGAGAAGACATATGTCTCTCCTCCCGACCCGATCACGGTCCATCGCTGTGACCCGCCAAATTCCTCAACAAGGTAATCGAACCATTACAGGATAGATGCAAGATGTCAAACACAACACTGGCTCTCTTTCTCTCATGAATGTCTTCGTTGACTTTGATGAGCTCTCTATCCATGTCTTGAATGGACTCGGATAGGCCTACTCAAATTTATCTCATGCTCTTCAAGTTCGGGAGACTCTAGTTACGTTATAGGAATCGTTTGAGCACTTCCTAAATTATGAGGCCCAACTTCGACATTCGATTCCTCTGGCTCTGCCCGCCTCCATTCCAACGACTGCCTTGGTTACTTTTCCTAGTTCCTCGTACCATAACCACCTCGCAGTCCCGACACCATACTTACAGTCCTCTAAAATTTTTCGACTTGTCACCAACTCCGCATCGACAGAGTCAAGATCTCTGTAACGCCCTGGTCCTAAGAGGGTGTACTAGAGTGTGTAAATCGTATGTGCACCATATAGTTTCCCTTAATTATTTTAGTGCCATAATAGAATTTTGAAAGTCGTTTTTAAGGGTGAAATTATAAAGTTTTCAAAGAATTGCGACACTTTACAATTAAGGAGTGAAGGTGAGTACAAATTTATGGAATTTCAAAATGATAATAATAATAATAAATTACCATAATGGTTCAGTAGTTTATATAAATTCTGTGATTCGATGACAAAACTGATCAAGGCCAAGTAAATTCAGTTCTCATGAATCTAGTGACCTTAAAAGTTTCACAATTCGAGATGTACTTAATATCTTACGATTTTCTAGGTGATAAGTCGTCGTGGACTTCAGATGAGATATATACAAAATCTCGTAAAAGTCAAATGGATTTGTTAAAGTTCATTTAAAATAATTGAACTGAAAAGAAATAAAATTTTTCGGGGTAGAAATGGACCCGAATGGAGTAATAGAAATCGTTTATCCAAATAATAATAATAATAATAAGAATAATAATTAGAAAAAAAAACGAAAATAAAAAAGAATAAAAGGCAAATGTATGTAGCTTAACTGACATCGGGAGAACGAAGTGAGAGAGTGTTTTTAATTTTTTTCTTATTCTTTTGCTTTCTTCGACATTAAAATTGATCGTAGATTTTGTCTGTTGTATAGCAAAGGATCCATCGATTGAGGGCTACGCGTGGACACCAAAATCTTGGTTTTTCGTCAAACTCTAAAAGGTAGGAAATTTTCCTACTTGTGTTATTTCGAGCCTAAAGGCTATGTAATGGCTTGAAATTTACTTCGAGGCCGTGAAAGGTCGTAAACTTCAGTCCCAAAATTTTTAGACTGAAGCTTAGGGAATTTATACTTTCGGACTGTGTTCTGACATCGCCGAATTTCTGACCTAAGCTGAACCGTTTCGGCTAGAAATTTGCGAAGGTAGTCGGACACTTTCGTAAATGTTTTCTGTGTTTTTAGACTCTATGGAAAGTCCCTTTAGTCAAAAAGTTTACTAAAACATAGTTTTTATGTAAGCATTTAATGTGGTGCACATTTAATAATTTCTCGTGACGCCTAAACTCCGGGGTCCGTTGACTACCCGTCAACCTGCTGAATACAAGTGGATGTTCGCCACGTAACGCCACTGTGCACCCAAGCAGTCTCCCTTTGCAGGAGCTCTACCCAAATACAACACCCGTACGAACCCATTCCAAACAAATTAACATAATCACAAATACGTGCAAAACTACCACTGGGCTCCATACCACAATAATTGCCATCAATATAAACCAACTATATCCACAGTTTCAAGAGTTCAAAGTTACTTATACAAATATATATTAAAATTCTGTGTTCCCAATAATACATGAATGCACCTCGAAGAAATTCCTAGCGCTTACTTATTTAGTGGTATATTTAAAAACTAAATAGGAAATTTGGGAAATAAAATGAGAGACCCTAATTAATAATAGCCAAGGGTAAATATGTAATTCTACCACTTTGAGGATATGAGAGGCATAAATCAATAAGATTATATGTAATTATGGGATTTTGAGAAAAGACGAGAAAGTAAAAATTAGAATATGTCATAAGTTGCCTTGCAAAAGAAAGAAGCTCCAAGACCTAAAATGCAATTATAAAACTTAAAGCAAAAAAAATGGATTTTTACTTGGTCAAACATGGCCTTAGCAAAAAAATATTATTAGATTTAAGGCAAATTGGTCTCTATTTTTTGGGAGACCAAAACCGTGAGAGAGAGGAGAGGAAAGATGTAAGAAGAGGAAGAGGAAGAAGAGGTTAAGAGAAGAAGAGGAGAAGCAAGATCAAGCAAAAAGGTATGAAACTAACCTTGGATATGAATTTAGTATGGATCATATGGATTTTGTATGGTTAATGACTTGTCTTCAAATCTAGGTTTTGTTAGAATTCATTATAACTTTGGATTTCTGAAAATAGGTTGGTAAACCCCATATGGTACAAGATACCATGTAATCCTCTCTTTTAGGTTGATTCATGGTTACAGAGAGTTGGAGTTAGGGTTTGTGAATAAAACCCTAAATACTCATCATGTTTGGTTTGTGTATGGGTCATAACTCATATTGGAATGATTTTCGATGAATTCATGAAAGAATTGAAGAAAGATATGTAATTGAGAGATGAATTGAATAGAAAAGAGATTCAAGGTGATTTTGAAATGGTTTTGAGCTTGTATATGAAGCATTGGCTGAATTGGGTATCAAAACATATGATGTAAAGGGGAGAAAATACGCACATTCCGGGCATTTTCGGGCCATGTGTACCGGGTACACATATGTACCGGCACACCCTTCCGTAACTGAATGTGTACTGGACACGTTAGGGTAAATGGTACACTCGTTTCCAAGCTTTCCCAATTTCGACCAGTTGTATTTTAGCCATAACTTCCTCATTTCTTATCCGATTTAAGTGATTCAAGTGGCCAATTAAAATAGACTTCAAGGAAAATCAAACATAAAGAAATAGACATCGTCAAATTCTGATTTGAAGTGGCCCAAAAATTCACTCAAAGTGGGGCCATGTGCAAGCCAAATTCTGGTTTCAGTTTTGATCATAAAGAACCGCTGTTCGAACGTAATCTTGAGTTTCGTGTTCGAATTGGGTGATTCCAGTTGAATAGAACCCTTAGCACCTTAGCTTCTTAAATGAGCATAAATACCTAGTGTCAAAAATGAAGCAATACCCCAGAAAAATGAGTAATACAAACTGTCCGAGTATAATCGGTAATTGACTGGTTGGCATTAAAATGCTATAACTTTATTTTTGGATGATCCAATTGAACACTCCACTTAAATTAAATAGATTCATTGAGGGACAAGAATATGTGAATGAGTATTTATGAATGAGTATACATGAAGGAGTATACATGAATGAATACGTGAATGAGTATTTATGAATGAGTATACGTGAATGAATATGTGAATGAGTATTTATGAATGAGTATACGTGAATGAATATGTGAATGAGTATTTATGAATGAGTATACATGAATGAGTATACGTGAATGAGTATTTATGAATGAGTATACATGAATGAGTATACGTGAACGAATATGTGAATGAGTATTTATGAATGAGTATACATGAATGAGTATACGTGAATGAATACGTGAATGAGTATTTGGTGAATGAGTATACATGAATGAGCATATCGGAATGAATATGTGAATAAGTATATGAAATGAGCACATGAATGAGTATGTGGAATGAATATGAATGAGCATATGAAATGAGTAATGCGGAATGAGTTTTATGAAATAAGTACATAGATTGAGTATATCTTTGAAAAGATAATACGAAAATGATCAGGGAATTGAAATGTGATATTTAAAACCGAATGGTTAGTGAATCGATAATAAGGACTCGATTCATCAAACTAATCAGCCATAAATGTGAATGTTTAAAGTGAATATGAATTGAAATGTGATATTTGAAAACCGAATGATAATGAATGATGATAGCGACGGATTCATTGAACGTGAATCCATCATAAATGTAATTAATTGATATATCGACGAACCGCCGACGCGGATGCACAAAATGGCATCCGTCATGAAGGCAATCGGGGTTTTCCAATGTCCCACTTCGCGGATGCACCAATCGGGCATCCGCCCCTTTACGGCGTATGACACACTGATACCACGCGTCGGATGCAACTAAACGATATCCGCCGCGACGGAGAGAACCGGTCGCGATACCACGCGTTCCGGATGCACCAAACGACATCCGCCATGACGGAAAACCGAATAAGTGGATACCACGCGGTTTCCGATGCACCAAACGGCATCCGCCATGATGGGAGAATCAATAATTGATATTTCACGGCTCGGGATGCACCAAACGGCAGTCCGCCATGATGGGAGAAATCAACAAGTGATACCATGCTCCGGGATGTACCAAACGATCCGCTGGCGATGGGAGAACCGGTCGCGATACCACGCGGTCGGACGCACAAAACGCATCCGCGACGGGAGAATCGAATAAATGATACCACGCGGTTGATGCACCAAACGACATCCGCTGCGACGGGAGAATCAAATAAATGATACCACGCGGTCGATGCACCAAACTGGTGATCCGCCAGCATGGAGATGTAATTTAAATGTATAAGCACATTACCGAATGATAATAAGGGTGGGATTCATCAAACGGAATCCGTCAGAAATTGTGAATCGAATAGTCAAGGTGAAATAGCCAACATTGACGAGTGTAATGGGATTGTTATGAATATGCTTAAATCTCATGAATTGATTGTGAAATGAATTGTTGATTGAGAATGCATGATATGATATGGTAAATGATTTGTATATTGAAAGCATGTGCGAGAATGAATAGCATGAGTATATGTGGATACAAAGGCATTATTTGAAAATGCATGCTATTAAGTGTGAATGTTATGGGTCTTTGAATTTGTAAATGGTCATGGATTGTTCAAAAGAAGTGCTTTCGCTTAATTAAAAAGGTCGTAAATAGAATAACATAAACAACATGTTTCCTTGAAAGTACCTGAAAATGCTCGAGTAAACCTGCCCAAAACTGATCCGCCAACCGGCCGTGTTTATATCTGGTCAAGTACACTTTTGAAAATAAAAATTTAATAAGACGAAATAAATGTTTTGATTGAAAACGTCAGAGTAAACCGGGCTCCCTCTTGGATCCGCCAATCGGGTCAAGTAGGGGATTTAGGTCGCGACACTTTTGAAAATGAAAAATTAATAAAACGAAAACTAAAAGGATTTAACAGGCATCCCAGATCATGAAATGTAATTGCTAAAGGGAGTTGATTAATGGCTACGGTCGTGATAATGATAAGAGTCTAATATGTATTGGTATTAGTTTGATTTGACTCAGATGAATTTAATATGACTTGATCACTAATTGCCATTGTATACGTATAAGTTTGATTGAATATGATTTGATCTATCATACATGTAGTAGATATGAGTTACAACCTGTAAAATACATGACACTCGGGAAGTAATATGAACAAGATAATGATAAGGAATCAGTGCATAAAATCTAAGCATTTATAATACGGATGTAGCTGTATCACAAGAATAGGCTTCGTTATATGCATAAGTAAATGTAAAAAGATAGTGACGACTTTTTGTTATTGGTCGTTACTGCCTATATGTTCCACTAAGCGCAGTTTAGCACCCGTGTTCAATCCGCGGTAGGTACCGGTGAGGAGATAAAGAGGACATGACATCTGCACAATGCAGACGGTCATCTCAGAGATGTGCCTCGCACTGCTTTTCCGCAATCTCCGATGTTCAGATTATATACATGTATAAGTAATTTTAATTTACATATGTGTAGATATTTTAATGGATACTAATTCCGGGTGGTAGTTCCTTTTGTATATAAATGACTTTTAAGGTTACAAAATTATTTGTATACCTACAGGTATGTTGCTTCCAAAAAAAGAAGTAAAGAGTCCAATTATATGTTTTCGTACTCAAATCGGTCTGACTCGCCTTAAGATTCCATTTTGACCGGAATCGGGGCGTGACATGTAAACCATCAAAGCCACATTCCGCTTTCTTCTAAAAACTCCGTCCTGGGGGATGGTTTCACCCTTGAGCGCCCTGCATCTGAAAATATGTCTCCTCGATGTAAGTGAGCTAATGCTCGCAAGAATGCTCGTGAGTGGAATCACCCTAAATGGGCTACTCTCCACCAAGTGCATATGAAAATGCTCTGTATCAAACACATTATCCGCTAAATGCATGATCCTATCACTGAATGTGTCTAACTGATCATCTTATACCTCGAGTCCTCACCGACTCCCTCACACTTGCCTAAGCCACGTATGAGAACCCTTCGTTTTATTTGTTTGTGGACAACTCTCCGATGTATATATCAATTGGGCCGACTCCGACGATTGATATTATGTGTGGACTACCCTCCGATGTACATCAATTGGGCCGACTTCGACGATTGATATTTTATTTGACTACCTCCGATGGGCTATTATTTTTAGACAACCCTCTGAACCATTCTTCAAAGAATTACCTCACGCACTCACTCCTATCGTCCTAGTGGTGTCTCAAAGGCATATGGAATGCATGATGCCAATTCCATTTCAATTCTATAACACATGCAACATATAATCATGCATATATTCACATAATTTAAATCACACAAATACGCTACCCCCATTCATTTCACCGCCAAAATTAGCTTCACTGGGCTAATTATCAACACTAGCACTGGACTTGAATTACTCAACATAACACATTTTCACACAAAAATTGATTTTCGTGTCATCGCCGCATGAACAAGAAAACTCTGCGTTTATCGCTCGCCCACCATCATTCACGGCTCACTTTGTGAACTCAATTCCACGCGGCCATTTCCGGCCTCATACAAACCAATACATGATTATAGCATAAATTACAATCTTTCATTAGCCAATTAAGTAAATTCGTGAGCGAGATTACTGATCAGAATTTGGGTTCCAAAATTCAAACAATTCGGGTCCTGCTCGGGACCGATCAGCTGTCGCTCAAGGCCTCAAACCATCCAACATCATATACCACTAAAATAAAGTGTAAAACCTAAGTAGGAGAAACCCCTACTTTCCTGAGTTTGTTGAAACCCTTAAACTGAGCCCACTCAAGCTCTACGCTGGGCAGAAAGGCGCTCTTTCATTTTTTCCCGACGACCCGACTCTGGCCGACGCCCGCAAATCTAGAGAGAAGTGGCTCTCTCTCTCTCTAGAAATATCAATCTCACCCTACTGTAAGTTCTCCCCCTTTTTCCACGTTTTGGTCTTTTCTTAAGGAAGAAGAAGACCACTATTTGGACTTTTGTCCTTATCCTCATTTAAGATTTCAAAACGACATTCGCTGGCCCCTTCTTTCCTAGTTTTGACACTTAAGACTATCTCGCCGGGTCCATTCACTATTCTTGTCAAACAGCCAGCAATATGAGTAGCTATATGTGACTTTTGTCACATCAATTATCGTTTTACGGCACCCGAAATGCGATGCCTCGAAAAATGTGCCAACTCCGACTGTCTTGGAATTCGACGTGCTAGCTAGATTCCGCGAGACGATTCCAACTGTGAAATTCGTTTCGTTATCCGAGATCTAGAGAATAAATTTTGGATTTTTAACCGAAATTACAATTTTGTAACCGAAATTACGATTTTGCCCTATTTCCAGAATTTGGAATTTCCGTCTTACAATTTCACATCATATTATCGATAACTTTTTCTAATGGGACAAGCACGTAAAGTTTGTTAGAATCAAGTTCTCGACATAATACTAGTCCCCACGATGAAACAAAAATGCAATAACTAGAGTATTTGATTTAGGATAGAAAGAGGCAGAGAATCCATCAAATGGAGCATAGACAAGATTTGAAAGAAATTAGTCGAGAAAAGGTGAGTACTCAAATCCTTTTCTAAAACGAAGTTGTTTAAATTATAGTTTCAGAAAAGTCATGGAAAATATAAATTTATAAAGCATTTTTTTTTACTCTCCATTTGTTATGTACTCAACAAAACTGATTAAAGATTTAAGAACAACTGGGTTTAGTTTAGCAAACCCTGCATGGCACTCGCTTCCTGGCCGTATGATGGAGGCCACAAGGCATCCATGGATATTATGATTAACTATAGTCGCTCGGCCTAATCGGGGGTTAGATCTAAATATATAGTGAGTCGTCGCATTATCAGAATATGACATGGCTGACGTAGGATTATATATGAGGTTGTCTAGTTCCATCACCGGCATTTTGGTTCGAGGTTCCATTATGTTTATAGAGATCCCGCCGTGTTCACCTAATTATCTTAGCCAGTGTTCCGAGTTCACTACCGATGCCGCTCGGTGTCTGCGGCATCACGCCTGTAAAGGAGCACTGCAATAAGCAAGATTTATCAGATACTTTTATAGAACACAATTAAAACAGCTTTTCAAATAGAATAGTTTTCTGCAAAACAAGCTAACAAAGGTAAATAGTTTTCGTAACAGTTTTCAACAGCTATAAATAGTTTTCATAATACCGCTTTCAATGTTATAAATAGTTTGATAAAGACATTGGCCCTTTTTAAATGGTTTTCATAGCAAAACTCAATTTTCATAACAGTTTTACAACCATTTTCGTACATTTTCATACTGGGAGGTACATACAAGACAACAACATTTAGAACTTATAGTACTCATCGAGCCCGCTTGCCTACGCTTATGTTTTTAAAATAATTTTTCAAAGTGTGTGCCGGAAGTCGAAAGACCTTCCAGATCCTCGCCTAGATGTCAGGTTTGCGATTATAAATAAGATAAGGTGGAAAGTAAAAGTAGTAAAAGTTAAAATGCGACATTTTCAGATATGTAAATATTTTTGGGGAAATATACACGTTAAAATAGGTCATATATAGTTAGCTGAGATTTTAATAGATTTAGCAGAATTAAATTTTATAGTTATAATGATTTGGGTGACGAAAGGGAAGTAGCATAAGATTTGGGTTCACTTGTCACCAGATATCAGAAAACGTTATGTTTCGCTGAAATTGTGTAATGATTTTGATAGAAAAGTGAAAATTTTTATAACCCACGTTTTCCAAAGACAGTTCCGAATGGCATTACTAGGAACTCATAGTGACCGTATCTCGTCCTAAAGGCAGTCTTAGAAACATCATTCTCCCGACCAATCGATGGTAGCCTGACCTAGGTCAATCTTAGAATATACCCTCGAGATCCATGCAATTGGGAAAATAGCCTACTCCATAATGGTGAAGCCGGATATTGGCTGCGATTTTCGCCCCGATCCGCCTGTTGTCTATAGTCTATACACAACCGTGCTTCCATCTATTCCTTTACAAGAGAACCGAGCCCCACCAAGGAGGCAATTAGGCCCGGGATGAAGCCCTCAAGCACAATTCCTCCAATCGTGTCTTCAATTCTTTCAACTTTGTCGCGCCATTCAGATGAGGAATGGACATCGCCTGGCCCCTGAATCGTTCAATAACAAACTCCAATTGTTCTATCCGGGGTAAACTGAAATATCATTTTGGAAGACATCTAGAAACTCTTTGACTATGGGGATGTCTTCGGTCGTGTCCCTCTTATCTCCACATCCCTTTACAAATGCCCGAATAACCACGGCAGCCTTCCCGAGAAGCATTATCGGGCGGTCATAGCATTAATGAATGGGCGATCTCTCTTCGATTCCGTCTCATGCACAGGTTCCTGCGAGTCGAACCAATCTTCTTTGCTTTTCTTATAACAATCTAAGGTGGCTCTATGCTTGGATAACCAGTCCATACCCAAGACTATAACGAAATCATGGATACCTAACACTATCAAGTATGCTGGAAAATCCTTATTCTAGATCACTAATCTGCTACCTGGAACTATCATTTCGGATATCATAGTATCCCCATTAGGTACGGAAACCACCATACGACCATCTATAAGTGGGGCGCTATCACGGGTGCCTCATTGAATAGTATTGAAATAAATGAATGAGTAGCTCACCGTCAGCGATGCATATGCATCATGATCGTAAGCCCGAAAGCATACCCGGTAATCCGTGCATTGATGCATCACGCCTCTGTGTGTATTTGTAAATGCAGGGCACGATGCGAGTACCATCAATCTAGCATCAGATCCCATCCTCTGCCTCTGTGACCTCTACCGGGTCTTTGTCACCTCTGCTGAACAGCCCTACGGCTGATTGGGACCGTTGGTGCTGAGGTAGATGCTCTTGTACCACCTCGAAGGTCTCTGCTGACTACTAGCTGTGGACCAGTCTACGGATAAGTGACCTTCACACGCGATGAAACATCCTGTCATGTTCATCACTCTTCTAGATCATCCTCGACATGTGAGGCCGCGATGGAAAGATGATCCACGAAGATCTACCACCTCTTGGAGCTCTTTAGTGATCGAGCAGATCCACTGGCTAGATCTTTGCTCACCGTCCAGGAGCCTCTACCGCCAGTCCTTCTTTCATTTCTTTCTACTAGGCCCGATGAGGTTTGGGCGGCTAGTCTTTGGGACCACCTCTCTTCTTTGTCGACCGCTCTGAGTTAGGCGTGTCCTTTCTACCCTTAGTGCAGCCTCAACCAGCTCTCCAAAGTTATTTTGAGATGCCCAGGCTAGATGAACTTTAATTCTGACGTTCAAGCCGGCCATGAATCACTTACACTTATGTTCCTCATTTTCCTGTATCATAGGCACCAATTTCACGAGCTCTGAAAACCTCTTCTCGTATTTTGTCACTGTTAGGGATCGCTGCTCTAACCTGAAGAATTCTTCTATTTTTTGCATCAAAGTAACTACGCGGGTAAATAATACGTAAATGCACATGGGCTGGTCCCAAGTGACTCTGTAAGGTGTCTCCTCTTAATGGCCTCCCACCAGTCCTTGGCCCTGGTTGCCATCAAGAACCTGAAAAGGACTTTACGCTCCTCCCGAACATCCTTTGCATAAATTTCACTAACCACATGCAGCCATAAGTATGGCATCTGCAGGTCGTCGGTACCATCATAAGTTTTAGCCCCTAATTTTAGAGCGCGTTCTATCATGCCCCTCTACTCTTCTGTAGGCTCCCGTGCTTGACAGGTAGCCGCTGTAACAATCTGTATAACCTAATCCATCGTCAAGGTACCGCCACCTAAGTCTGCGGCCCTCGATGGTTACGTTGAGGCTGGGGATTCATTGAGGCATCTTCCGTCCCCAGGGGTGTGCTCTGAGCATGTCTCTCACAGTGGTGCCTCCGGTGCTGAAGTCCTAGATCGACCTTTACGACCTCGTCTAGACATAATGTTGTGAATTTCAAGGTTAAAAGATTCGGTGACACTTTACAATATTTGATGCATGCATGGTAGAGTGATAGCTTATGCTTCCCGTCAGTTAAAGAAGCATGAGCAGAACTACCCGACCCATGATTTAGAACTAAGCGTGATAGTTTCGCTCTAAAGATCTAGAGACATTATCTATCACGGTGTTCCACTGTCGGATATTCACCCGATCATAAGGCACCGTAGTATATTTTCCTTTCGAGAAGAGCAACTTAAGGCGGTCATAGGTGGTTGGGATTGGATGGGATTATGATTGCATGATGAGAGTACCATCAGGGAAGGCGATATGATGGCGATCTGTCGCCCGAAAACGGAGGGTTCCTATGCTTATCTGCAGACGGTATATCTCCCATTGTTGATAGAGTTGAGATCTTTGGGAGTTTAGTTGCGGAGTGACGATCACGAGGACCTTTGATGGCATCATTTATGTTCGTCCTCTTCTCGTGGATCGGATTAAGGAAGGAGTCGAGAAGCGAGTTTGGAGATGATTAAGTTGAGGCAGAGATTGAGGTGGTAAGGAAACCGAGTTCGGATCGAGAGAAGATGGGCGTAATAGTTAAGAGTCAAATGTGTGTACTGAAATAGGTGAACTAAAGGAAATCATGTTAGAATCGCTCTTGACATATGCCATGCACCCTGGTAGCACCAAGATGTATCATACTTTGAGGGAGCATTATTGGTGGAAGGGCATGAAAAAGGAAAGATACAACCCCTTCCAATTCCTGTATGGAAGTGGGATAAGATTATATGGATTTTGTTACTGGGCTTCCGAGAACTCGGAGACAACACGATGCCATATGGGTGATAGTGGATAGGCCCGCGAAATCGGCGCATTTTCTCCTAGTTAATGTGTTGACAGTTGGACAAGTTGGCCCCCAGGTGTAATGTGGAGGGAGATGGATCAGATTGCGGCGTGTTCTGCCAGGTGGTCTCGGACCGAGACCACGATTCATCCGGATTTTGGTCTAGTTTACAGGATGCCATGGGAACTCGATTGCACAGCCTGACTTTTTCGATCCTCGGTGATGGTCGGTCGGAGAAGCTGATCGGGCGGCTAGAGGATATGCTTAGAGCATGCGTGATAGGTTAAGGGAAAATTTAGGATACACATTTATCTACGATGGGTTAAGCTTACAATAACAATTATCAATCCGGCATAGAGCATGGCTCCATTTTGAAGCATTAGCCTTAGTGGAGTACTTCGTACTCAGTATCTTTAGGATGAAGTAGGAGAGGGGCGCTGAGCCCCGAATTAGTACATATTACCTTAGATAAGATCTAGATTGTGAGGGTTCAAATTAGCCAGGGCCAGACAGAGAAAAGTCATGCGGATAAACGCGTAAAGGATCTACGAGTTTAAGGTGGGCGATAGGGTCTTCATAAAGTTTCCCTTGGAAAGGTGTCCTCAGTTTGGAAGGCGGGCATTTGAGGCCCGGATATATAGGGCCATATGAAGTTATTGCAGGAGTGGGACCAGTAGCATATAGATTAGACCTTCCTCCAAAGTTGTCTAAGGTTCATAATGTGTTTCATGTTTCCATGCTCCTTAGTACATTGAGATCCTCCCGTGCCTTTCGAGAGATAAGCCCGATGGGAACTAAAGGATATTTGACTATGAGGGCATTCAATGCGGATAGTAGATCGCGGAGGAGGATTTTTGCAGAATAAGGTCATTCAGTTAGTCAAAGGTTTATGGGAATCATGGGATTAAAGAGGCTACGCTAGAATTCGGAGGCTCGGATGCGCCGGTCGATATCCTCCCGATTGTTTAGTTAAATGTCACTGTGCTTTATGTTAGTTTTGTTGTTCGAGGACAAAATGTTCTAAAGGAGGAGGATTTGTAGCCCCGTCCCAGAGGGTATGTTGTTATGTGCAGTATGTGCGCAGGGGTTTCCTTAATTATTTTAGTGTCATAATAGAATTTTGAAAGTTGTTTTAAGGGTGAAATTATAAAGTTTTTCAAAAGAAGTATGACACTTTTGCAATTAAAAAGTGAAGGGAGTAAGTACAAATTATGGAATTTCAAAAGGATAATAATAATAAATTACCAGAATGGTTAGAGCTAGAAATTCTCTAGATCTCGGATGTGAAACGATTTGCGCCGTTAAATTCGTCTCGCGAAATCTAGTGACCCAGAAAAGTTTCGTCAAATTATGAGATAGTCAGAATATTTTACGATTTTCTGGGTGATAAGTCGTCAGGGACTTTAGGGATGGGATTTATACAAAAATCTCGGAAGTTAGAAAATGGCTTGAGTTAAAGTTCATTTAAAATAATTGAACTGAAAAGAAATAAAATTTTCGGGGTAGAAATGGACTCGAATGGAGAGCAGTAGAAATCATTTATCCAGAAATAATAAGAATAATACTTAGAAAAAAAAAACGAAAATAAAAAAGAATAAAAGGCAAATGGCAGGGGGCGGACGGACACTGGGAGAACGAAGTGGAGAGAGGTTTTTAATTTTTTTTCTTATCTTCGTTTCTTTCTCAGATTTACGAAAATTTGATCGTAGATTTTTATCGGAGCAGAAGGCAAAGTTGATCCACGCATCGAGGGCTACGCATGGGCACCAAAATCTTGGCTTTTCGTTAAACTCTAAAAGGTAGGAAATTTTCCTACTTGTGTTATTTCGAGCCTAAAGGCTATATAATGGCTTGAAATTGCCGAGTAGTGGTCGTAAACCGATCCGAATTTTTAGGCGGGTTTAGGAATTTAAATTTTTGGGGCGTGTTCGGACCGGTTCGGGCTGAATTCGGGATTTGTTTCGAACGAGTTCGGGTTGAGAATTTCGGGAGTGTGATCGGACAAGTCGGACATAATTTTGAAATATGTTTTCGGGTGTTTTAGACTACATGAAAAGTCCCTTGAGTCAAAAGTTTGCTAAAACAAATAGTTTTTATGGGGCATTTAATGTGTAGGGACATTTTGGTCAATTTCACATCATATTATCGATGTCTTTCTCGAATGGGATAAGCATATAAAGTTTTGTTAGAATCGAAGTTCGTTCGATATAGTCATTTTGAAAGGCCTGTGTATGTTTTATGGTTAAAACGTTAAACTGGGGGCATTTTCGTACTTTGTATGGATTGTGTAGGCGATTTGGGCATCAGACGAAATCTAGAGTGCTTGACAAGATTTGAAGGGAAATTAGTCGAAAAGGTGAGTACTAAATCCTTTTCTAAAGCGAAAGTGTTAAAATGCAAGTTTATAAAGTGCTTTGAAAATATAAATTTCTCAAAGCATTTTTCACCTCCCATTTGTTATACTGTGAGAAAAGTTCGATTTATTATTTAAGAAAGCAGGTTTGGCTGGTTTTATGAAACCCTAGATAACCTGTGACTGAGTTCGGTCGAGATGTATTTGGTTAATGCATAGCAGGTTATGGATCATGTAGCTAACTATATTGCACAGTCGTGATTGGGGTTAGATCCCCAAATATATAGTGAAGGTTGCCTACGCACGTTAAGGTGCATATAATTAATGCGACTTAGTACATGGCGATGAGGTGTTGGTTAAGAGGTTCCATCCATAGGGCATTTGGTTCGAGGGTTCAGTATGTTTTTGCTGAGTCTGTTGTGTTCACGGGACCATCTTAGCCAGGGTAGTGTTAGGGTTCGTGATGCCGGGTTCGAAGGTTCCGTGGCATCACGTCTAGATATTTCGAAATGGGCCGTAGTGGTTGGTACTTGATTTCGATTATAGCACTTTCGGATATTAACCACCAAACAGGTTTTCAGCGATGAAATAGTTTCGGAAACGATTTCAACGGTGAAATAGTTTTCAGCGGAGTTTGACACGAGTTTTGAAATGGTTTCATAGCAAAAACTCGAATTTTCTCATAAACGGTTTTACAACCATTTATGTCTGATTTTCATATTAGGAGGTACATCTGGACAAATATTTAGAACTTATAATATAATCTTCCATTAGGCAGATTTGGCTCATAGTTTTACTGTTTTTAGAAATAATTTTTAGGTGGTCTTTGAAGTCGAAAAGACCTTTCAGGGATCCTCAGTCCTGAATCTTTGTGTTGTGATTATAAATAAGATAAGGTGGAAAGAAGTACAAGTAGTAAAAGTTAAAATGTGACATTTTATATATAAATATCTTTTGTAAATAAAGCGCATGGTTTTAAGAAAAGAACGAGGTTCTGATGAAATTAAGTTAGATTGATCCTTATTTTATATTTGATAAGGGCTAGGGAGGTCCTTTATGGTTAATGATTGGATTTTGGAAAATATCGGAGTGTATTTTTATATCTATGAGAAAAACATGAGCGTTTGTTGATTTTTGTATTTCGGGCTTGACCAGGTCGATCGTTATCTTGCCCGAATTTTACGTTAAATCTAAGGTGTGATTTTATAGAAAAGTGGTACATAGCCCGTTTTCGAAAACGATTCAGTAGTTTTAACGGCTGCTTCGCGTAGTAGCGTCGATCGGCGAAGCTTAGTGCGAGTTGCTAATGAAGTGCAATTTCTGTCACTAGGAAGGGTGCATCACTCGGGCATACTCATTTCGTGTCTCGTCGCCCGCTCGGTACCACGATTCGAGCATAGTCACTACGCTTAAGGCGCGCATCTTTGTGGTATAATCGGGCCACTTGCCGGCAATCTGCGATCATTTACCCACCTCGGCACTATGCTCTCTTTCGCCCATGGTAGTGCTTTGTACTTGACCTTCAGCACCTTTATGCCACGCTTCATTCCATCTCTTCACTCCACAATTACCTCTACGGATTGGGTTATTGATTGAGCCTCTCACCGTGTGACGGCGGATCTTGCTTCCCACGAGTCAGCAAATGCCGTGCGCGCTGGCGGTGGTTATTGTAGTGATGACTCCGGTTTATTGATTTCCAACATTGGCTCCTTCTCCTTAGCTCTCTCTTTACACTTTACTTTTCTCTAATGTCCTGCATGTTTTGCATTTACAGAATCTTATTTTGGTCTTGGCTCTTTAGTGCAGATATACAGTAATGTCTGTTATTTGACTCTTTCTTTCAGATGGGGATGTCCTGGGGTCACCACTGGTTCGTGGGCAGCGTAGAGACGGTATCTATTAGTGGCTGAAGTCAAATCCCCTTGAGTCTTTTCATCCTAAACTGTCTTGCTGGCTGGTCCTCCACTTGCATTATCTCTGTGCTTGATGCGTCTCTCAATCA
The DNA here is from genome assembly GCA_016808115.1 of Tetrastigma voinierianum. Lineage (NCBI taxonomy): Eukaryota > Viridiplantae > Streptophyta > Magnoliopsida > Vitales > Vitaceae > Tetrastigma > Tetrastigma voinierianum. The sequence goes on from JAEQBH010001455.1 coordinate 39,569, forward strand.
TCCATCCTTGACAATTTTTCAAAAATTTATTAGTGTTTTAAGTATTTCTTTTCCCGAAGACCATTTATGTTCCTTCTCTTGTAACTCCTATAATATTAATAAAAGTCACAGGATTACCTTTGCTAAATCAAGCATCACCTCTTCCTCTAAAGCCAGTGTGTATTTTCTAATGTGTGGACCTCACCCATTTCCTCTTCTGATGGTTTTCATTACTACGTTATTTTTGTTGACCATTTCACAAAGTATATTTGGTTTTACTCATTACGTCGTAAATCAGATGTTCATTCAACCTTTGATTCCTTCAAGCAACTTGTTGAAAATTATTTCACGCATTCAAAACACTTTATTCGATAATGGGGTGAATTCCACAAACTCTTCGGTCCTTCCTTATGACCCATGGTATAACCCATCTCACTACACATCCCTACACTCTTGACCATAATGGGTATTCTGAATGCCGACTTCGGCATATTGTCAAAACGGGTCTCACTCTCCTGCATTAGGCCTCCATTCCTCTAACCTTCTAGCCATATGTTTTTGCTACGACTGTTTGTTTATGTTTTCATGGTTGATCACTGCTCTTCCCCTGAACTCGGCCCACATAGTCCATGTGTCTTTCTCGATGACTCCCTTACTCAAATTGTCCTCCTTTATTTTGAACCCACTCTCAAAAAAATCTTTGTGTCTCGTCATGTCAAGTTTGTGGAGAATGTTTTCTCGTTCTCTCTCTTTTCCCCACCTCACCACCACCACATCCTGGTAATCAACACGATTTTTGCTCTCCTGTTCATCATCTCCCACCTCGAGCAGAACGCTGGCCTTTGCAGGCGCAAGCTGATACCTCTCGTGTACTTCACGATCACCAGGCCGAGCCTCCATGCGACAAACATCCCCCCAACATGTACCGTCGAGTTGAACAGACCTCCTGAGTCCCTCCCTATCACCTCGCCTGACCTCTCATTATTTTTGCATTCCAGGCACCGCCCACACCTTTCCATCGGCCTATCTCCCTCTGGCATGTGTATTCGCACCCTCCCCTCCTCCCGACCCGCACACCCATCCCCCTCCCTACTTAGACCATCATCCCATACGAACCCGATCCTAAAAGTGTCAAATATATCGACTCGCTCAAAGTCTGTAGCCTCACCATCGTATTTTCACCTATCTCTGAACCTTACACTATCGCCCGAGCTCTCCAAGATCTGAAGTGGGTTCAAGTCATGCAGGACGAGTATGATGCTCTCATCAGGATTGGCACTTAGTTTCTCGTTTTCTCAAGCCTGGGGCAAAACATAATGAGCAACAAATGGGTTTTTCACATCAAACAAAATCCCGATGGCTCTATTGCTCGGTATAAAGCTCAGCTTGTTGCTAAAGGTTTTCACCAATAGTCGGGTATTGATTTTCACAAGACTTTCAGTCTCGTGATAAATCTCATCACATTCATACTATGCTCAGCATTGCACTCCATCATTGATAGGGCCTTAGCTACGTGATGTTATGCGCCTTTCCGCAGGCATCTCCGCGGAGGAGTCACATATGGTGCAGTCGTAGGGTATGCGTAACACCGAATATCCACATCATGTTTGTCGTTTACACAAGGTAATATATGAGCTCAAACATGCTCCCGACTTAGTACCGAGGGCTACGCGCTTTCTTGCTCTCTCGGTTTTGTACATCTGTTAGACTGCCGTCTCTTTTTATGCACATTCTGTGGCACTACACTTATCTTCTTCTACGGTCTATGTTGATGATCGATTAATACAGTGGCGAGCCTCAGCGCTAACACTAGTGATTCGGCAACTTGACTCCAAATTCTCCACCAAGGATCGTGGGCCCCTTTCTTACTTCTGTGGAGTTAAGGTTCTAGCTACCTTCTTGGGCCTTCTACTATCTCAGCAAAAGTATGTCATTGATCTTCTGAGCAAACATAACATGCTCGGCTCCAAACCTGTCTTCACACCGCTTGTCATGGGTACTTCCCTGATTGCTAATGATGGTATTGCATTGGTCAATGCCACCATATACCGTCAGGTGATTGGTGGCCTCCAACATCTCCGAATGACTCAGACGGATATTTCTTTTGCCGTGAACAAACTCTCCCAATTTATGCACGCATCGTCCAGAGACACCATTAGGGCGGTCAAACATACGCCGTTATCTTAATGGCACAAGATCCATGGTATCGGTTTCATGGACATCTGGACATTGCACAGTAGCTGGTGGGGTCGGATTATTGACTGCCAACCCCAAAATTTCTATCTTTGGTCATCTTGCACCTAAGTCTTGGTACCGGACCGGTATCAACTACCCATGGACATTGAGTTACTTGGCACCACTTCCATACGTCCCTTCACTGGGACCCATTCATTCATATTTAAAGGGACCCATTCATTCATATTTAAATCTAAAATCTGAAAAGAAAATGAATGATTATAATTACGTGAGAATTAGATCCACGGCACACATAATTACAAACTCGAATATTTATACAATAGTCCAAAAGAATTTTATAAAAATCCTTTATATAAAGTGTTTTGTATAAATTTTATACAAAGTGCTTTGTATAAAAGGATTTTTATAAAATTCTTTTAGACTTGATAACATAAATAGTGTGTATGTGTTATGGTAGAAGGGACCAATGAGCGGACCCCTATGGACTATGTCATTCATTTTCATATTTTAGATTTAAATATGAATGAATGAATCGATGGGCGTGGAAGTGGTGTCGGTAACTCGGTGTCCATGGTGGTGTGCCGATCGTGTCTGGAGCTGAGTGCCGAACTAAGAGCAGAATTCCGGCCCCGGATTTGGCAGAGTTGTCAATGAGACCCTCGGAAACGAGCTTAGGTAAATGATTACTTGGGAGCACAAAGTGGTATCCACCAAGTGGTCCCTGACCTTCTTCGTTCGGATAGGTACCAGCCGTCACGCGATACCGTGCGAGAAACGGCCAGATGGGCCGCGGGTTAAGATCATATTATTATTTGTATTATTCGTGTTTTCGTGTAACGTCGAGTTATTGCGTGCTGGATTAATATATTTATAAATTGGCCGATTATATGTGAAATGTGCCGGAAAAAAGTGGTTTTCAGTTGAAAAGCTGTTGCGAGTTTGAAAGTGACCGAAACGTAATGAAGATGCCGGATGGATCTATTAATGGTAAGCGCGCCACTATGCGAAAGAAATCTTAGTTGTTATTGGCTGGTGTGGATGATGAGGAAGGGCGTGAAAGTGGTCCGCGGAAAATAGTCAATCACCATATGTTTGACCCTGAGCTGCCGAAGTGTGTTCGCCGATTTGCCATCATTATTGTAGGAAAGCGTTATGGTTGCTACGTACATAGCTAGAATGCCAAAGTATTATGGAGCCGAGAGGAATGATAACTTCAAAAGGAGTTTGGTACATCTGTACCAGGCCGCCACATGGAAGGAGGAACTCGTCGTCGGGACGACTTTAGCCCATTAGAAGAAGTAGAGGAACATATAGTGACATGGGACATGGGTTTTCGATGCTAGAGGAAGAAAGATCATCTTCTGGCAGGAAGGCGGGAAGATTTAATGTTTAAAATATGGATCTGAAACCAGCTGAGCGGGGCTTTTACGCGTTGAGACGAGATGTTATGTGTCTGCCATCAGCTTGGACATATAAGTAGTTTCCATTAGGAGGTCCGAGATTCTGGGACACCTGACTGGTGTTAGTGGGACTTCGCAGCTCAGTTTCACCTCCTTTGACATGGGCGGGGCCAATGCCTCAGTCAGAGATGCTTGCAAACACCTACTTCAACTTATGAGATAGGCCCGTATATAGGCGGGGAGGCTTTGCATGGAGGGCCAGGTCGAGGCGAGATTTCTTCGATTGCCAGGACCGAAGTGAGTCACATTGCACGATTTATTTTGATCTGGATTTGAGGTATTAATCTGAATGATTATACCTCGATAGGTGCCTTTCTCACTGAACCAGCCGTTACTAATTAAATCACCGGGTTCTAGCAAGCAGCGTCTTTATTACTCAGGTCTTCAGCGAAGTCGAGTAGTTTTGTTTCACGTTCTTGCTTTATTGGATAGCAATGGAATTGAAGTCATGTTAGATTACTCTTGACCTCAGTCACGATCCTACCTACTTTTGTTCTCGAATGACCTTAGTACCACTTATCCCATACTAGTCAATACACATTCATAAAATGTTTTACCGATGTGCGTCAGGTGGTTGCTTATATTAAATTTTAGCCATATTGCGCCTTGTTATTTGTAGCGCCGTTTTATCTTTTCTACAATTATTTAGTAGAGCAATAAATATTTATTTCACTCATATATTACATTAGTGCCGACATCATTTATCGTGTGAGACTCTTAGCATTGATGAGCTTAAAGTCATCTTTTTTGAAATTCCTTTCATTTTGATTTTGATTAATTGAATGTTGTCTCAATTGTAGAAAGAAACTGCATTTGTCATTAGCGGGAGGAAGCGAAGAAAACGTGAGCAAATCTGACCGAGTGGATAAAGGTCGATGGGTTATTGAAACAGAAAAAGGAAAGAAATGGTGATCATTGATGCAGTTTTAGTTACACATCGGGTTGATTAACCAGAGATACTTAACTATAAGTAGACATGGCGCGCATTAAGGCCGAAAAGATTGAGGCTGATGTCGCGTAGAGATCGAAGTCAGCGACATCAAGGCATTGATCAAAGTCAAGAGCCGCAAAGGATCATCGCGACGAAGACATTGATCATCGACGACGCGAAGCGACGATTAAATGGTTCCGCTAAGATGATGTAGCGACGAGGATTGATCGACGCTCAAGAAGACATCGATTGAAGGCGCGAGGGCTGGGACCGGGTTATGCGACGAGCCATAAGCGTCAGCGACATCACCGCGATCATACGAAGGCGAGGGGCGAGGTGAAACGATCGGTGACGCGAAGCGGAAGCGGTGGACGTCGCGACCGTCGGCGCCAGTGGCTGACGAAAAGTGATCTCGAAACATAAGGTGAAATCGCGACCTGCGATTCTTTCGAGTTGAAGGAGAAGTTTCGCGGAAGGTAAGTGCGACAAGGAATTCGATTATAAACATCCAGAGCATAGATTATTCGGGTCATAAAACAATCATCGCGTTTATCAGTGATCGTGACATGAAAAAGAAATTAGATTATGAGACTTAGCGAGTCAGTCTTCGCTGACGGGGATTGAAGTCCGACATGAGAATCTATCGGTGAAGCTTGTGGAAGGAATGAGTGATGTGACGGATGGTGATAATAAGGCATCAAACTGTTTAAATAAAATATATAGTATTTGGCGAAGTCATGTGTGGATCAAGTCTTAGCATTTCTACGATGATGTCACGTGAAGCCCAAAGTCGCGAAACGACGATAACAGGCACGGCTACTGAAATCCCATGATGAGACTACATTGGGACTAGAAGACGAGTTGAATTTGCCAAATACAGCTATCAGGCTCGGTAGTAACCGGGAGTTCCTGAGGCGAGGGAGTAGAATCTTAGCTCCATTTTCTTCTTTTGTTTCTTTTATTTTGTTGTTTCCATCGTTTCTGAAGCGATTCATTATTTCGTTTCCTTTCGTTGTACTTTGAATCTGGATGTTATCGTTTATTGTTGAATCGATTTCTATTTAACACTAAATTCTACTGGAATGTTTGAAGTTGAGACAAATTCTGAGGTCGATTATTTAGTTTCAACGCAGTTTTCTTGTTCAGGAGAGATCTTGTATCGATGTAATTTAAGTAGTGAGAATCCAGCTTCGTGATGAACAGGCGTGCCTCCGTCGGAATTAGATATGCTCTCACATGATACAGTTCTAGCAGATTGTTATTCGGTTCTGATTTACTTCAGATTTTGTTTATTGATTTGGATCTGAATGGAGTTTCTTATGCGGGCCAAAATTGCGATATTTTGATTTCAAGGAAGTCCTAGTGACGGGGAGGGCGATGCTGGGAATTAACGTGGTTCTCTTTGAAGAGTGCTCTTTGCTATTAGGGATCTTCAAGCTGGGATTCGGCTTGGATAAATCACTCTTCTTGAAGTGAGATGGGTTGAAGGGTTTATCCATAAACCAGCAAGGTTCACCTCAATTGGATAGTAGATTACGATCCGAGTGTTATTTGAGATCATCTGAGAAGGGTTAGTATCAATTTGAGGAGGAAAATCTGGGGTTGCATGTCTCCTTGCTTGGCCAGGAAGTAACGGGATTCAGGTTTACAGTTCATAAAATGGGTATAGAGTATTGTAAGCATCTTCCCGGATTAAAGTCCGTTTCAATATAGTTAATCTGAAGTTCTGTGTTAGAGAATCGAGGTCTGTCAGATAATGAAGTAATGGTCAATAAAATCGGCTGCACTACAATTGCCGCCAGACGATTTTTAAACTTCAGGTGTCGAAATTCTCTCAGTTTAACTCGAGAATTGATAATTCAGCCTCATGTACATTAATTGTGTCTTTGAGATGCTATTAGTGTTAATTTCTTTATTAAATTTATTATATTCTTTTATTCTTTTATCTCAGTTATTTTTTGATTTATTTCAAAGTTGTTTCTTTGTTTCTTCAAGATTTTCCAGTATCTGAATCTTTGGACTCCACTATCATTTCACATGTCGAATAGTAAATGGAGCTTAGGAGTAATTCTGAGGTGGTGTTGATTTAAAATTCTTGAGATCTCTGTGGGATGGAAATGCGGACTAAATCCATTTATACTTGTTGGCTGTGCACTTGAATAGCAAGTCAAAACAAAGCTTTGAAAATGACTTATTTTAAGAAGTTCTTGTTCTCATAGTTATCGTTTTCACGAGTTTATGGCAGAGTTGAGGATTAATTAAGCGTCCTCTGGTGATAGTGTTATAAATTTGTACGTATCAATTTTGATTTTATTAACAAGTTTTTGTAAAACAACCAGTTCTTGGGGATCAGAAAAATTAACAAATCCAATATTCGAAGGATGAAGAAGGAAATACTAGTTTGGACATTTTAAAAGAAAAAAGAACAAAAATAGTGTTTCAAAGCGTTGGCTATTTCAATGCGAGCGCTTCTTCTTCTTGAAATGTACATTGATTAAAGGCTAAATCTGTGATCAGTTACCCAGTTGGAAGGCATTCATAAACCATGCAGATGGGATCTTGAATGGTGTAGCAACGAGGAATGTTAAATGAGGCCATAAGAGCATGACAATATGGAGAATTTATGAATTCGTTTACATCCGATAAATATTTCTGATGGAACAGCTATGATCAATGCTAATGGTTTGAGCTCAGGCATTTTAATCGATGGATCGATCGGTTCGGCGTCCACGAAAATCAGGCCAGCACCCAGGAGATTCTCGGGAAGGCTAATAACCCCATTAAAGATGGATGGTGTGGGCGGAAGTTATTGACTGGGTTGTTCATTCTCTTCACGAGATATGGGTACAGCATAGTTTGGCACTCACTACCATATGAATCACATTGCTTTGTGGGAGGCTGATGAGCTTATTTGGCAGTACTTTGCCACCTTGTGAACAGCGAAATTGCCATTCGAGCATGGAAAGTATGTTGAGAACATATCTGATAGGAGAAAGTCTTGCCCAGACCACAACATTAGCTCATCTAAATTTTCCAAGAGAGATGGCTGAGAGTATTGAAAGAGCAAAGAATGTGATGAACAAATTATCGACCATGAACAACAGTGGATTTGTTAACGATAAACGAGACAGACTGAAAGAGTCAATAAGAAGCGAAAAAGCAGCGAAAGTTATTGGGATTGAAGATTATATGAAAGAAAGTCTAAAATCACATTGAGCATTGATTACGCATTGGAATAAAGTCATTTCCTTTCTCTATCTTTTAATCTAATTGCATTTGAGTTGAAACACTTGTTAGGATTTTATATTTGAAGTAGCATGATTACAGTTTGGGGGTGTTTTATACTTGTGTAGAAATGTAACTGGACCTTCTGCTTTCTGCAGAGATAAAAATAAATTGAAGTTAACAGTTGTTTGGTGACATGAATAAGCTGTGATATTTGTTGAAATTTGGATTGAGTTATCCATTTTGAAGCCCATACGAGTTGGGATAACTAAAAATTTGAAGTATGAAGAATAAAAAAAAAAAAAAAAAAAAAAAAAAAAAAAGAAGAGAAGAGAGAGAACAAAAGTAAGGTCATCACTAACAATAAAGATGAGGAACATTCATATGTTTCGAAGATTTAAAGTCTGACATAAAAAATCAGAGTGTGACATCGATCATAGGATTCAGTTCAGTAGCGAGGATACTCATGTTTGAAGGAGATAATACTTCATTGAACCAGGTGTCGATCTCAGTCTTGCATGAACTTCTGAGTCTTTAATTTGTCCAGCAGAAGAATAAATGGTGGCAGATGAAGCAGAAGAATTTACATCTTGTTAACAAGTGCCAAGTCTTTTCGGTTTCAAGGCATAATTAGAGGAGAATAAAGACCATGAAGAAAAAGCGATCAAGCACCGGTGAAAACCAAGTCTTAATTAAAAATGTGATGGGGGGCATGAATCAGGGTCTCATTACGTATTCATGGAAATTGAGAAATAATAAATGACTTTATTCTTTGAGGTGAATTCATTATAAGGTTGGAAAGAACAAGGGTATAAAGCAAACAGAAAGAATGAGGAAAGGAGGGCAGAGCAAGGGAAGAAGAGTCCGAGGGGTGAAAACCATTTTTATGGAATGGTGAGTCGGAAAACAAACCGTTCAACTGTTTACATTACATAAGCGTGGTTTCTATCGGAAGTGGATTGATGAAGGGAATATGGATTAATTAGAATCCATCAAAAAAAAAAAAAAAAAGCACCAAGGAAAGTGACTGGCCCCTGATTTGTTGCGACTTTGTTAGCGATCTCAAGATAGCTCATTTAGAACTTTCGAAAGTCTAGTGAGCAAATTTTGAAGGGGCTGACTCACATGAAGAAAGAATAGGTTTTAGGTCGGGAAATAGAGAGTTTTTCTGAGTCTAGTTATCAAAAATATTATAAAATGAAACGTTCTTTATAATATCGAGAATCTTTGATAAACTAGGACCAAAATTTGATGTGATTTACATTTGGTTGATCTGTGATACTGTGGATGAAATTGTTTTTGTGGTAGTTTATTTTGCATTGAGATCGAAACCGCATTTGGTTGTTCCATTATTTAGAATGAATGGAACATGAATAAATAGTGGGATTACGAGAATATCTGACTGGCCCAGTTGATTAGGATTTGAAGTCGAGAAATTGATTCATTATATAACAAATGCTTAAAGTAAAGCTAGTGAAATTAGACGATGGAATAAATTTCGAGTCTTGGAAAATAACACACCGAGTCCGACCACATGAAACTTTGTAACAGTTGAAGTTAGGAAAACTATAAGAATTAAATTGTAATCCGAGTCTAGAAGCTGGTTTGAATATTGATTAGTAGAAATCTAGGTGATCTGACTGCAGAAGATGATACAGGTAGCTCAGGCAGTTTCAGTTATTAAATATCCACATTCTATATATTGAGTGCTCCTTAGTTAAAATTTGATGAAATTCCATATCTTCAAAGTGAGCGGTAAAAAATCCCAAGCCACGTTATCACTAATCTTGGTAAAGACCTGTTACCAGTAATCAAAATGGAGAGAAGGAGTAAAAGATTTAGGGGAGTTTCAAATGTTGAGGAATTTAGAAAAACAAAAAGAAAGGGACTAGAAAGAAAGGAGTTTGGAATCTTGAAATACTCATTTGGAAGGGAAAAACTCAAAGGAATAGTTTTTGTCTTGTGGCACAACTCTCTTGAACAATTAAGTTCTGGGGTGTTTCAACACCTAGCACCTAATGCCATACAGTGCTGGGGCTACCTAACCAAATTACTTTAAGAGTGATTGAAACTACAAAGACAAGAAGCATGCCACCTCTGTTTAGTGAAGAGAAGGAAAAGAATTCTGAGTTGAAATCTGGGGGTAAGATTGGGAATTATATTTGGAACAAATGAAATTGAGTAATATCTGACATAAAGTTTGGGGAGTTTTACAGGAGGACATATCGAGTTGGGAGAAAGAAAAGGAATTTGAGATGTCCCGAACTGAAATCCAGATTTCAGCTCTGCATACCTGAGAGCCTAACATTATGAGCTAAAGGGCTGATTGATTTTGAAGGTTGGGATCACCTACATTAGTGGAGATCGATGAAAGAGCGGCGTATGGGATTAATGACGAGTATCCAGAGGTTATTAAATCTTGGAAATTGAGAAGGATTTGTGACACACAAACAGGCTTAGCCGTCAATTGTTTGCCATTGGTTTTTATCCCGAGTTTATGTGAAGTATCTATACTCTATTCGCATTCTTGAATTTTGAAATATTAGTGTTTACCTGTTTCGGTCGAAAATGTCCTTTTAGTTTAAATTGAATAATATAAAACAGCAGAAAAAATGTCCTTTTTGTTGAGGAATGAACTAAATTCCTCTTTTCTTTGCGAGAATGACAAAATTAAGATTACAAGGTTGATGACTTAGTCAATCTGTTTGAGTCCGTTTTGATTTTAGTTAAAAATTAGATATTTAATATCAAATTATGAAGAAACTCACGATTGTCATTAGCGGGGAAGCGAAAGAAGAAAAAGCGGCGGAAAAATGCGAGAAATAGTGGATAAAAGTTCTGATGATTCGTGACTGAGAAAGGGAAAAAGAAACTGTTTAAGTCAACGATGCGGTTTGGGATTTGCATTCTTGATTTGAGTGTGACGAGGACCAACAAACTATAGAAGTACCGCGACGCCGGACGCAAATGGCCAGAAAGAATTGAGGCGATGCCGTGACCGAAGTCAGAAGGTGGCATCGAACAACCGGATCGTCTGAGCCGCAAAGGGATGCTCGCTGACGAATGATGTCGCGCCAAACGCGAAGCGACCCGATTGAAGCCTCTGAGTTTCCATAAGATGATGTCGACATGAGATCGAAGTCGCGACATGTTTATCAATTGAAACGCGAGGGCCCGGAGCGGATAATACGACAAGGCCATGGCGTCGCGACATCACCGCGATCGCCGAAGACGACGAAATTAGACGATCGCCAAGCGACATCAGAAACGAGCCGGAGTGCGGTGGGGCTTGCGAGTCACGACGTAAAACATCGATGAAAACTATGAAGGCCGGAAGGCGTCTCAGCGACATAAGGTCGAAGTAGCGACGCCGTTACCGGGTTGAAGGAAGTTGCGCCAAAGTGAGATTAGCGTGAATCGAAGTCGCGACATCGAGGAGCTATGAATTAAGGCTGGCGGTCGTAAAGCAATGCTTCGCGGTATGAAGTGATGTCGCGACATCGGAAGAAGAAATTAGGCTGTAGGGCTTGGTGATGTCGCGGCGAGTTGAAGTCCGCGACGCCGAGAATCCTCCGATGAGCACGCAGAGAATGAAGTGATCTTCGCGACAAGATGGTGATGTCAGCGACGTCGAGAGATGACTAAATAAATGCTATATAATTATTACCGCGGAAATTAAGCGGCGACGGTCCAGTGACACCGATGATGTCACGACGAAAGCGAAGTCGCGACGGAAAGCGATGGCGCCGGCACAGCTGCCACAGTCACGACGGGCTACATTGGACTAGGGCCCGATTGAGGAACCACTATCATTGCGACTGTATCCCATTTCGATAAAAATAGCGGCGACCGCAGGCGAAGATGCGGAATCTTTGAAAACTCATTTCTTTCTTTTTTATTTCTATTTGTTTGCCATTGTTTCCATCGTTTTAGAAGCGGGGTGTGTTTTATTTTCACTTTACCATTGCGCTTTCACGAATCACGGATGTTATAAATTTCATTGAAGGCGAATCACGGATTTCTATTTCTTTTACAAATTACACAGAATGTTTGAAGTTGACAAATTTACGGAATTGATTGTTGATTTCAACTTGCGATTTTCTTTATGATCGGAGAATCTTTGTATAAGTGTAATTTAGTAATTGAGAATCCGACTTCCATTAATTGAAACATTATAAATCGAAATTGATCTTTCACTAGTGATTGCGATTGGTAATTTAGGTTCACAATTTACTTGATTTTAGTTTAGCATTGATTTTGGATCACGAATACGGTTCTTATACGTTAAATTGCGTCATTACGATTTCAGGAAGTCTGCGTGACAGGGAAGACAATCACGAAATTGCGTCTAGTTCTTGGTATACTAACTTCTTTATTAGGATCCTTCTTATTTGCAAGTTCACTTGGATCATCCTCTTCTCACTTGAAGTCAAGGTGATTGAAGGAGTTACTCCATAAACTAACAAAAGTTCACCTCAGTCGGATAGTAGATTAGTCGTATTATTTGAGATCTGTCGAAGGTTGATATCTAATTTGGGAAATACGGAAGTTTGTATATCGCCTTGACCAAATAACTTAGAGATTAAGGTTTGTTAATAAAATAGGTATGAAGTATTGTAAAGAAAATACCAGATTTAAGAAGTCATTTAAAATGTAAATTTATCTAATTTTATATTAGAAGAATCAGATTCTCATCATTAGACAATGAAATATAGAGTGTATGGAAGAAATCCAGGCGCTTTCTAATTGCCTTAGACGGATTTTTAAACTTAGGTTAATTAGAAATTCTATAAGTTTAACTCAGAATTGATGGTTCCGCTATATTGTACCCCATTGATGTGTCTTTGAGGGATAATGTTGATGTAATTTGCTGTTAAATTAATTATTCTTTATTCTTTATCTCCCGATTTGTTTGCAGTTATTTCGTTATTTCCTTTTGTTCTTCAATTTTCAAGCCTCTGAATCTTTGGACTCCACTATCATTTCGCTGTCAGTATAGTATGGAGCTTGAGTAGTCGGAGTAGTTGATTTAAAATTCTTGAGATCTACGGGATCGATATCTGAACTCAAATCATTTACTACTTGTTATTTTGTCACTTCTGAGTATGAAATAAAACAAAGCTTTGAAAATGACTTATTTTAAAGTTTGCATTTCTCTGATTATAATTTCACAAGTTTATATATTGGGGTTATGGATTAATTAATAGTCCTCTGGTGATAGTGTTATAAAATTTGTACATGTATTTTGATTTGTCAACACACATGCTGGCAATCAAACCTATCCTGAAATACCGCCACGACATTCCACTCTATTCACCAGTTTCAGTCATTAAAACTTTTATCATGTGATGTTCATATAAGTATTGGTGTTTCTTTCTTGCTATATATTAATTCAACTTTATACAGTTCTCACTATCTGTGAAAATTCAGGTTGAGTTTAAGGTAACTTACAAGAATAAGCAATTGCAGAAGTATTGGAGAGATAGAGAATTGGAGAAGTGTTATTATTATTAAACCACAGTTAGGTTTAATTTCTCAATAACTATCTAAGAGTTTTCACTTGGTTGATATATACAAGATCTATAAAAGAAATTGAAGTGTACTAAACAATAGATAGGAGGTAGGTGAGTGGAAATTAATCCTTAGCATTAATCAATACAGCGGTGGTTTAATTTTCCTATAATATCTCATATAAGGTTTCACTTTGTTGACGATTTTATAAACGATCAATATCAGGGTCTGGAGTAGAATACTTTGCGGAAGTGAGTGAATAAACGTGGGTGAGAATTGAAGGGATTAATCCATTAGCATTAGTAATATGTACCGCCAGTGGGTTTGTTTCCATCAAATATCTTATCTACCATTAATTTTCCTCCATATCTGAGGTGTCACTATTTAAATTTCTTACGAGATTTTGTTGGTGAAGTATAAATGAGTGGCGTGGTAGTTGCGGTCAAAAAAATTCACAACCATATAATTAATTTGCCATGACTAGATTATGAAATTTAATCATTTTCCTATAATATAAGTTATTTGATGAAAATAATTACATTTAATTGGAAAAAATTGTTTCATAATATTATTTAAAATCATTATTTTTATTATCAATACAAGAGAATAAAAAAAAAAAAAAAAAAATTGTACAAGATTATTTCAAAAGAAATATTGATTGAATCTTTAAACATTTACTCTTCTTATATGGAAATGATTTGTTTATTTCTTTAACATTATACAATTTTTCAGAAGTGATTAGCAGTTATGTCTATTTTACAAATTCTACGTAGACTTTATACTTTCTTATCAAATGGGGAAAAACAAGAGTTGTTTAAGTTTTTAACAAAGATACAGAAGAAAAAAATTTTAAGAAAAATTATGCATTCATAAATTAATCAATCTTAAACTCAATCATGAAATTTCTCTCATAAGAATTCTATAGTTATATTATTTTGATTACAAGTTTTTGATGTTCAGTAAAAGGGAAGGATTTGAGAGTATGAAAAGATAATAATAAACCTACTCCAGCATTATTCTTTACAAGGAAATATGTTTATCAATTTCTACCAGCTAATTCTTTTGATGATTTTTCTAGATTTTCAAGTCTTCAAAATATTTTGAACCAAGTAATTACCCCAACGATTATTTAGATGAAAAAAAAAAAAGACTAATAAGTTTGGTTCTTATCTACAGTCTGAATTTTCATAAGTCAAGATGAAAGATTCTTCTTCATTGTTATCAACTTAGTTTATCCTTTTAAGGTGACAGCAATGTCTTGATGTGGTGAAAAATCTGAAGTCATCTAAAAATCATAAATCTGTTAACGATTAGATTGGTTCTTGGAAATTTGAGGAAGATACAAAAGAGAAAATGAGTATAAAAGAATGGAATGAAAGAAAGCAAAGAAAACTAAAAATAATATTAGAAGTTAATAAATTATTTTTATTTGTGCCTCAAATTCATTGTATTTATTTTTAGCAATCATGTAAAGATTAAATAATTCGTACAGCACATTTTTAAATAAATTTTAATTATATTTGATTCCTTCTTTAAAAATTTTTGTAAAACTATTCAACAAAGAAATTTTAATAATTTAACTTTCCCACTTAGGCTTTCTGGAAAGTCAAACTTTGGAAAAGTTTGATGCTAAAAGTATAAACTTTGAAAACAAATTTGTTTGTCAGCCTTCTGACACAAACATCACGATGCGAAGTTTGTTGGCCAATGAATAATCCCATATATAATAATGGTAATAATGGATATTCCGACCATTGTTTTGACGATGGATTTTTCTTGTATTTTTTGAATGTTTTAAAAAAATTCAATGTACGATATAAAAAATTATATATTTTTATGATCCGATTAAAACTTTTATGTTTACTTTTATTTTTAGTTAAATAAAATCCATTTCTTTTATGTTTTATTTAAAGTTTAGATAAAATTAAAAATTGGAGTTTTGAAAAGCAACAAAATATGTCTATTTGGCGACAGATATAACAAAGTGGATGTATGAAGACACCGGTTGATTTCATGTTTGCGTACCTGAAGCGGGTTTGGATCATTTGCGGGAAGTCGTGACGAATCGTATCTCAACAGTCCACTTCTCTTTTGATTGCCGTCCGTTGCGACGTTAAAACGCCGGTTTTCATCTATCGATTTTAATTTCATCTCGGTCTCTCTAACGAATCGTTTCGATCGAAATGTACCAAATGTTAATCTCGGTCTTTGTTTAAGTCATCGAACCGATCGTTGGAAGACGAGATTTCAGATCTTTGGACAACTCAATCATTGAATATCGCGATCTTCGTGAAATTCTTTAACTCTGTTCGCCGGCGTCCGAGCTCTGTCTGCAAAGGTATTTGTTTCTTGGTGATATCGTTGATCATTGGACGCGCTAACGATCGCGTTTGCTCAGTGCGTCTGGTGATCATAAAGTGATCTATAAAGCGGTCAGCGTCTCATATGATGATTCTTAAATCACCACGATTTTGTGATGCTGATTAATAAAGTGAAACGCCTTCGATCGGCGAAGGTGGCGGCGCCATATTCATAGGCATCTGTGCGAAGGCCCAATTGCGGTAATCTATTGAGGTGAAGAAAGAGAAGGGAAGAATGGGATTTGGTTATAACAGGATTAAATAACCGACAAAGTAAAACTCAATGGATGACCATCGGGATGATCTACGAGTGTAATAACAGTTCAGTGGCATGACCCAAGATTGTACTCGTTATGTCGTTGAAGGTTATGTTTGTTGATTGGATCGATCGGATCCGATCAGAACTCGTAGTTGTTCTATTGGAAAACGAAAACCAGTGACTTACAGCGGTGAAATCTCGTTTTGTTAACTGCTGTTTAAATAAACAATCAATAGGTCAAACGACGATATCATAGCCAGGCGTTTGATGCTAACAGTTCATGCTGCGCTGATTATCTTTACCGGGACCTCGTTAAACGTGAAGTTCATGATGTTTTATTGATAACATTCCATGGCTAACCATGAAAACCTATCATTACCCCTCGCTGAAAGTGTATTATAAGTTTGGTTTAATATAGTCATAACGTGGCGCTCTTTGCCATCAACGTGGCGTAGCGGTGTTTATTGCGCAGCGTAGCTATCATATTTTTATGCCAGTGGCAACGTTCAGCGTGTGTGGCGTTTAGCGATAATATGTTGGTGGCAGCCGGTTACAAATACCGTTAAACTCATATCAGTCGTTCCGGCGTATAGATTTTCAGTTGTTTAAAAAGCGTATAAAAACCGGTAAAGGTCTGGTGGGCTAATGGTGTGTTGTGCCGGTTTGATGTGGATTGTTCGAACTACAGTTCTTCCTCGCCGCTACGGATGACACCGTTAAACCGTAATGGTGAATCTTACCATGTGGCAGACTATCAGGTTCGTCGGCGCGAAACTGTATAACTTTGGTGTTTGCGTACGTTCTTGTTCATGTTTTGTTGTCGTTGTAATGTGGCTGCGTCTGTTATTGTGCATCGCTGTTGTTTTATTCGCCTCGCGTGCGTATCATCACGTAGCGTTATTAACTATATCATGTCGCCGTCGTTTATCATATCATGTTTGTTTTCGTAGTGCGTGAGTGGATCAGACTGTAGGACCGAAGATTTTCATAATCATTTGAACATTGAACTATGGACAGAAGTCTTTATGTGTTGTCAGACGACATCCATATAAGGTGGGCGTGATCATTTATGGGATGACGTGACCATCATAGGCTGAAGGCGTGTGGCGACCTAAACGGGACCCGATTGATCGTTTAATCTTTGATTCTTGTCTCCCAATAGGCATGTTCATACATTCCCTCTACTGGGTTCTAGCGGACAATCTATTTCTTATTCATTTATAATATATATCGTATCCTCGGGCAATGTATTATTCATCAGGTGATCACCTCGATATTACTATATCATTTAAGTGTCTTATATTACCATGATCTTGACATTGTATGTATTTATATGAATAATTTGGACATTAAGTCAATCCATATGATTGTCTGAATTATCATTCAACAGTCAATCATAGCAGGAATAACACTGTTTAACATTAGCCGTAGAAGACGAAACGTGCCCGATCCCAGGTTGCCGGCTGGCGCGAAGCGAAGTCGGAACATTTTCATATAATTTTTATACTTGTACTAACCCTTTCATTCACTTATTAGGGATCCCTTATTAGTCGATGAAGATTGTATGATGCGGAGAGATTAAAAAGCGGGACTAGCGGGTGGCCACCTGGCGAAGCGGTCTTACGCTAGGCGGAGAAGTTCGCTGGCGACGTGCCTCCCTAAGGCGGACCGAAATGCGAGAAATTTGGGCCCTCGGGTTCACCCCAGTCAGAGGTGTAGCCTCCGCCTAGGCCAATTCACCTAGGCACCTCTGCCTTTAGCGTAGGGTGTCGTGGTACAAAGTAGATTTGGCCCTTTCCACTGAAATTTCCTTCTTCATTCAAAGCACGTTTATAAACGTAAAACTCATCTATGCCACGAGACCGTAACAATATGATTTTCTTCTAGACAAAGTGGGATTTTCATACTATTGATCATACAGTCGCTGAGTTCATGCTATGGTTTCCATACTAGTATTCCCATACCTTAGCTTTTCTTGAACTTCTCTTCTTTTTCTTTATCTTTATTATCTCTTAACTATTATTTCTCTTCTCTCTTTCTCCCCAACGTGAACCCTAACCTTCAAACCAAATGAGTTTCTTGAGGCTTTGTTTGGTACTATCCTTTTACTGGTGCAAAGCACTTTGCAAATTTGGTCCTCAACTCTCTATTGTTTACGATCCAGCTTATCTAATTTCCATGTTATATAAATCTTACCAAGTTGACCTTGAGTCTGGATTGATGAAAATTTTCTTTACCATAGCTCTTGTATTAATTGGATTTGTATTAAACATTCGAAAGAATACCGTTACTTTTATTATACCAACGTGTTTATAACTATCGATGAGGTATAATTTGAGGTGTTACATAACTCGAACCATTTACATAAATTTCTCCTTAAGTCCTCTTGCCGCATCACTTTCGCAGTTGTGGACCTTTGCATTTATATTAGGAACGATTTCATGAAGATTTAGGCTGAAGCTATTGGTTGTGTTTATCGCAGCTAAATTGACTTCATGGTGACGACTTGCATGATGCCGGTGGTGTTAGACGGCAAAATTACAGTCTTCTTTTGCGAATCAGTGATCATCCTTCATCCCAGCCGAATAATGGCGCCTGTGACGTTTGCTGACCCAACATCAGTATCGCCACAACGATCTCGGGTTCGATCCCCTGGCGCCGCCTGAGCTTGCGGTCCATCGCAGTGTGACCTCTCAAACTCTTTTGATAAATCGTAGGGAGCCTTTTGCTCAATTTTTGATAATGCTTCATCAAAGTCCTCTAAATCAATAG
Source organism: Tetrastigma voinierianum (assembly GCA_016808115.1). Classification (NCBI taxonomy): domain Eukaryota; kingdom Viridiplantae; phylum Streptophyta; class Magnoliopsida; order Vitales; family Vitaceae; genus Tetrastigma; species Tetrastigma voinierianum. Next base: position 58,262 of record JAEQBH010001455.1, read on the forward strand.
GACAACGAGACATAATTCTTTAAATAATACCCAATGTTGTGCTTCACTTCTCATGATATCACCCAGTGCTAACCATTGCCACCATTTGGTTTGCCGCCTTTAAATGAAAGGATACCAATAGCCTCGAATTCGGTCTTTCATAATTGATGGGCATATAGCTGAGCTCTATTCTACCAGTAGGTTAGTCAAAGCTCATAGAATTTTGTTCTCTTTAGGGAAAGAAGCAGAAAGCAGTAAACTGTGATCACAAAATCTCCTCTTTTTTTATTACTTTTAGCGTTAAATAAACAAATAATAAGTCCCAAGTAAACATGACTCCTTCTTAATAAACCTTGACCCACTTGCTAACAAATGTTGATCCCACACTTTTAATTCCTATTTCTCAGGACCATCTGATATGGGCGTATATAAGAATGTTTTGTGAAGCTTCTTGCATTAACAACTATCATGGGCAAACCATATGGTGATCTTGAACTTCTTAATCCAAGAAAACTAGCTCATAGGGATAGGCTTTCCTTCATACTTATAAACTCATCTGGCAAAACCACAGTGGAGCAGGATAACCAGGCAAATGTTTATTGTTGTAGTTTCATGTTAGCACTCTTCGTATGTTGCTGCCTGTCTTATAGTAAATTGAGTCTCTTAAATTGGTATTTCAGGTTTGGAATTGTGTGGATGACTCTATCCATAAAATCAATAAGTTCTTGAAGTATTCCTCCCATGAAATACTGCTTTCTTCTTAAAGTTTCCATTCCATTTTCCTCATTTTAAAAAACTTGTAAATCGTATCCTCACGAATATCTGTGATCTTTGAAAGTTTTCTAAAAGTCAACATCATGAAATAAAGACAATAAGACCTTTTCATGATTTTCTTTTGTTTTGAATGAATTTATTGTTGGTGCAGAACGACCTCTGGGTAAGAAATTTCTGAATAGAGAAGAAATGCTAGAAGCTTTCTTGCATTCCAGGTTTTCTCACAGGCTTTTATAATTATGGGACCTCAAAGCAGCACTAGTTTTTCCCCTGTTCTACCGTATTCTACTCTATTACAGGAGCCTCTCATTTCTTCCTTACGGAAAAGCACACACACAGATTCTACTTCTGTGACTAATATCTCCCTTTTTTGAACTCTATAGGGCAGAAAATCAAGGCTTTTCAACAATTCTGAGACAAACTATAATTTATAAATATGTGTTAGTCAAATCAATTAAAAAAATTGAAAGGAAAGTAAAAATGAGAAGAATGGAGGAAGCGTGGCTGCCTCTAGAATGAGGAGAGGGCGAGAATGCTTGATATGAATCGCGATGGTTCGAGAACAATGGAATTGGTAGTCTTGGAGGAGACAACAAATTCGAGGTTGTTTAGAGAAATGAGAAAGAGTGTGGTTTGCTTATATCTTTCTCATTCCATGGCTCCGTGGGTGCTTCGGATCAGATGTTTCGACTCTTCACTTCTTCTTCTTCTTCATCATCACCTCCTCCCTCTGCAAATAAACGTATGTATATCGGCTCGGTTATGTAAATTGCTTATGTATGTTCGTTATGATTCGAATTCCAATAAGTTTGATAAATTTCAATTCACTATGAAATAAATTTTTTTAAAAATATGAAAATTAATGCCTTTCACAAGGGTTAACTCACTTATGTGATAATTAAAAACTAAAATTATTAAAAACAATTTAGTAACATGGAAGGTTCAAAAAAAGAAAATTAGATTACTGGACCGAATCAAAAAATATTTGCCTAGAAATGCGTTTAATGTCATCATCTCAAAGCATAATGCCCTTATAAGTATAAGAATAAATCCCATGACTTCAAATCCCTGCATTCCAATTCCATCTCTCAAATTATAATTATAACTAATTTAGGGGCATTTTTTTTTTGTCTAAAATGGTGTTTTTTGTACCTCTTTTTGCATTTAAAGAAAGAGGTTACAACGTGTTATCTTTCTATTAATTTATTCCTTAAAAATTTATTATTCTATATAGATTTCAATTTTATCTTGTTTTTTGAGATTTCATCATCTTGTTGCAACATTGGTTTTGTGTCGTCCTATTTCTATTAGAAATAAGCCAAAATGCTATATGAATAGCCGAATTAATTGGTCTTGTGATTTCTCTCTATTATATAGACTGTACAAAGGAAATCTATACATGGAAAAGGCTACAAACTTGCTTATCCTTATCCAATATGTCAAATATTAAGCTAATTATACTCAATATAAATCAAAGAAACAAATGGATATGAATATGGATAGCAAAACTATTTGTTAAAAATGAATAAATATGGACAACAAAGTTGTTTGGAAATAAATATGGACAGCAAAGCTGTTTGGAAATAAATATGGACAACAGAGCTTGTTGTCCATTAACGTACCACTTCCCGCCAATTTGCCAAGACGAGAGGAGAGCCTTGGTGAAGATATCAACAATTTGTAGTTCAATGGAAATATGTGAAAGAGTGATAACGCGAGCTTTAGAAGCTTCACGGATAGAGTGAATGTCAACTTCATTATGCTTTGTGCGCTCATGATAAACAGGATTGGTCGTGATTTGAATAGCACTTGTATTATGTTGTAAAGGTGTAGGATCGGTCTCAGAGAAGTCTAACTTAGTAAGAAAACCTCAAAGCCAAATAATTTCGGAACAAGTAAGAGACATCCCTCAATACTCATATTATGTAGATGACTTAGAAACGGTATCTTGCTTCTTACTCTTCCAAGAGATCAACTCATCACCTAAGAACACGCGCCAACCAGTGATGGAGCGATGTGTATCACCACAATCGGCCTAGTCAGCATCACTATAAGCAACAAGACGAGGAGAATTGCTTGCAAGAAAGAATAAGCCACAGTCATAAGTCCCCTAAACATAGCAGATGATCTTATGAACAATAGCCAAATGAAAATGACAAAGAGTATGAAGAAATTAGCTAACTTGCTAGACAACAAAAGAAATATCTTGTCACACCTCTTTTACCATCTAACTTGTGATGCCCCCAACACGGGGTGCTCTGATACCACTTAACTTGTAGCTATCTTTTAGTTTTTACCATATTATTAACTTGTTCATTCATGTACTATTAAACATTTAACTTGAAATATATTCTTTAGCTGCGGATTACAAAATATATTCAAAACTCCATAAATGGGAGTGTTCAACATATACAAAATTTTACATTGCTTAAAAAAGCAAAACATATACAAAAATATACCAAAAGGTCTTCGCACCTTGTAAAGCAGTCACAGTCAAGTGGATTGTCCGAGCTTCTAGTTCCTACTTCTCTTGTACCTACAAGATGAAACACCTGTGCTAAGCTTATAACTTAGTGGAAAATAATACATGTGGACAACCTCTATTAAGGGTCATCACACTTTAGACAACTACATATAACTTTAACATTCATTTACATATACATATGCTTATTCATAAGCTGGCCATATCATTTATAGATATGTTTCACATATATCATACTTATTCGTCTTATCATGTTTCATCTCCATATCATCTTTCATTTACATTTTTGCTTCAGATTTATCACCGTATACGATCATCACATAACAATGCGTTATGTTTCTCATATAATGTCATGTCGCTTGCATTATTCTCGCTATTTATCTGGTAGTCATGCTTTGCAAATAACTTAGAAGTGGATACAGGAACTATAAGGACCTGAAGGTGCTATAATCATTGCACAAGACAATGAACTATAAGGACTCGAAGGTGTTGTTATCATTGTACAAGACAATGACCATCTATAATGGCCCGAAGGCGCTATTATCATTGTACGAGACAATGATCATCTATAAGGTCCCGTAGGCACTGTTATCATTGTACGAGACAATGACCATCTATAAGGGCCCGAAGGTGTTGTAATGACCCAAACAGGACCAACTGATCAGTAATGATGCAGTCTTTTCTCCTTAATAAGCATGCCCATCTATCCATTTACTAGGTTCTAAGCAAACAATCTGTTTCTTTTATTTCATTTACAATATATATCCCATATCCCCGAATAACTGTTGTTATCCAGTAATCATATGCGATATTTTCTTATCATTTATGCATGCATATTTACCCATGAATCATTTAGACAATTGTATGTGTTTACTTATGCATTATTTGGACATTTAAGTCAATCCAATATGTATGGGTGTACGAATTATCATTTAATAAATCATCTCTTGACCAATGAATAACACTACATTTAAACACATTAGCAAATGAGGGCAAGAAACAACGTTTGCCTAACTATCGGGTTGCCGAGGTGAAGCTTTGACTGCGAAGTACAAAACATTTTTCATATAATTTTTATACTTGTACGAACTCTTTCATTCACTTATTAGGATCCTCATTAGTCCAATGGAAGATTGTTAGAATTAATGGAAGAGAGTGAACCAAAATGTAGTTTTACAGTGAGCCAGTGAAGCTTCACACTAAAGTGAGAGGTTTGCCAGCAGAGCATGCTATGTGCCTGTGCGAATGAAAATCTCAGAAAACTTGATCCTGCCCGCCTAAAGGGCTGTGTCTCCGCTCTAGGCTGGACTCCTACCCCTAGGCATAGGGTGTCGAAAGGTAAACAGAAAGGGCCGCTGGGCCATTCGTCGAACTCTTTCAACCAAAACACACCATTTCAAAACAAAACCATAAAACTAACTTAAACCAACTAAAACATATGTATTGAAAAGTTAGGGTTTTCCTAACCCAACTTAAACAAGTATTTCCAAACAATCCCAAACCAAAGTTCTAAACAAGAGTTCCATGAAAGTATCCAAACTTCCAAACTAGCATCCTTACTATAGTTTCCTTACACAAATAGTTTCCATACCTGGTTTCTTGAACTTCTCTTCTTCTTCTCTTTCTCTTCTCTTCTTTTCTCTTCTCTTCTCTCTTTCTATCCGAATGCCCTAACTTCCTATACCAAAAATGAGATATTTGCTAAGGCTATGTTTGGCTTTATCCAAAATTTGACATCAAATTCATTTTTTCTATTTGTCCTTCCTATTCTAATTGCACCACTTTCTCAATATTTATATTGGCATATAATCTTCTTATCATATGACCTTAGGTCTTAATTGATAAATTACTAATTTACCCTTAACTCTTGTTTTAATTCCGAATTTTTGGCTTATTTTATTTTTAACATTATTTTATTCCAAAAAAAATATACATTTACTTTTATTATACCCAAAACATTTTATAAAACTGTCATGGTATAATTTGGGGTGTTACATATCTGGTCTAGTGATGGTGAGATAGACAAGTATACGACTCCATCTTTCAATATAAACTGGATTACTGGCAAGTCACCCTTTGCGGCTTGACATTTAATTCCATTAGCTCCCTACAGTCCTTCTATAGCCACCAAATCACTATCATACTTGTGTTGATTTAGTGAAATACCAAAAGGACTATGATGCACCTCAAGACAGAGAAAATACGTGAGAGGCCCAAGCCCTTTCATATGAAAGGATTGGAGATGGGTCTCGAAATAAGGGCAAAGCGTAATTAGAATCGGTGATCACAATATCATCAACATAAACCAAAAGGACAGAATACCCATGTCAGATTTTTGAAGAAACAATGAAGTGTCATACTTGCTTTGCTTAAAGGAAAATTGTAATAAAGTGGTTCAAAACTTATCAAACCAGGCTTGCAAAGCTTGTTTGAGACCATAACGAGAACGACGAAGTTTACACACATTAGAGGTTGGAGAGGAAAACAATCACAGGTGTGGCTTCATATAAATACATTCTTTAAGATCCCTGTGAAGGAAAGCATTCTTAACATCCATGTGGTGTAGTGGCTAATCAGTGGAAGCAACAAGAGCTAGGATCGTACGAACAATAGTCATCTTAGCCACAAGAGCAAAGGTCTCCTCATAATTGACACCATATTCTTGATTGTTCCCAAGGACAACAAGCTGGGCTTTATAGCAATCCAAACTTCCATCAAAGCGAACCTTGATTGAGTCAACTTATTTGCAACATAGAGGAACCATAGTGGAAGGATTCAGGGCTCACGTCCCAAGTGTGATCGCCTCAGAGGCCGCAATTTTTCAGATAATGTCGCCAACAATTATGACTGACAACATGTGAGTAACATGTGGAAATATCAAAATTGGACAATGCAACAGTAAGAGCTAAAATAGAATTGCAAGAAGAAAACCCATATCTATCTAAGGGTACAGACACTCGAGAAGAGCGATGTACCAAAGGCTCTAGAGGTGCTGCAACTGACTGATTCTAGTGCATGTTAGGATTATATACCAGGTGAGCCACTGGAAGAGACTGTGGGCGGGATCGTCTCATATACACCATACTTGGTTTAAAATAAGAATCAACTGGAGTAAGATCGGAGAACTGCAACTCAAAGGAGGGAAGGACCATAGTATAAGAAAAGGGCACATATGATATAGGAAAGAAATGTTGATTTTCAAAGAAAATAACATTCCTTGAAATGCGTGTACAATGTAATGTAGGATCATAGAAAAAAAAATCCCTTTTGACACACATTATATCCTAAGAATGCACATCGAACAGATTGAGCAGATAGTTTATGTCGATCATGAAGAGGTAAATGAACAAAACATACACAACTAAAGACACGAAGATTATCGTAACTAGGTTGCTTAGCAAACAAACGGAAATAGGGAGACTCCATAAGTAGAAGTGGGGAAGGTAAACTATTAATTAAGTGAGTAGCAATCTTTAAAGCCTCAACCCAAAACATGGAAGGAACACAAGATTCTAACAAGAGAGTACGTACCACATCAAGAAGATGATGGTTTTTGAGTTCGACTACTCTATTTTGTTGAGGAGTAACAGGACATGAGTGTTGATGGATAATACCCTTAGAAGCTAAGAATGTCTAAAACTCAGTAAATAATATTCACCACCAGAATGTGTGCGTAGCGTCTTAATATTCATAGAAAATTGGTTTTCAACATACGCTAAGAACTCAATAAAAGTATGAAAAACCTTAGATTTAGAGTGAAGGAAATAAACCCAAGTGAATTTGCTATGATCGTCAATGAAAGTAACATAGTATTTAAATTTCTCATGTGAACCAACTGACGAAAGTCCCCAAACATCACTATGGATAAGATCAAAGCAACGAGAAGCTCTACTAGCATGCAAAGGAAACAAAAGAGTTTTGTTTTTACCAAGTTTACAAGAATCACACTCAAGAGATAAAGAAGAACGTTCTCTATAACCAAGAAAGCAAGAGTTCAATACATGAGTATTGGAATGGTCTAAACGACGATGCCACACCATACTCAGATCAGGAACATTATTAGAAGCAAAAGACTGAATAGAAGAAACTGAAGAAAGTATTGGAACAGGTAAAAATAGTGGAAACAAGCGCCCTACTTTAGGGCCCTTTGTGATCGACTTTCTCGTTACATGGTCCTGCACAACACAACCATCACCATAAAAATTAACAGCACAATTGTTATCAACTAATTGACCAACATAAATAAGATTTGTGAAAAGTTGAGGAGCAAGGACACATCAATAAATGTAGAAGAGGCATTTCCAATAGCAGCGATTGTTGTAGAACTCCGCTATCAAGGCCTGACTATAGATTTGGTCAAGATAGTCAACTCAACATGAGACAGAGTTGTGGGAGTATTCATCATGTGATTAGACGCTCCCAACTCTACATACCAGATTGTAGTAGAATTTTTACCTTGAAACTCCATCACATGTTGAAATTAGCATATGTTGCACCATTTCAAGGGTGCAGTAAACTACTACAAGAGGTGCAATATCAGAGGTAGCACTTGAGGAAGAGGTGCAATAAGAAGTATAATATACAATTTACTTTTTATTTAATGTATTTTCTACATGAGATATGTTAATTCTATACTAAGATGTCTAAGACGTGCATTTTGGTCTTCATCATCACGTCTGCAAGGCTCTTAACATTTCGCTTATTCAACCAATTTTTTCGTAACTATTTCTCAAAACCGAACTATGAAAAATCAAGCTTTTGATGAATTCCGCTAAAGAAGTCCAAATTTGGAAAATTCACCCTGGTACCAGGAATTTCAATGTGCTTCACCACGGAGGTCGGTAGGTCAAGTAGGTTCAAATTAAACCCGCAACAAGAAGAAGATACGCAAGACTCAAGATTAACTTCCACCGCCGCTTCAAAATACATCCGACTTCTCCGCGTGTTCGACACTGTAACCGAACAAGCTCATAGTATCCAAGTTTTCCTTAACCAAATGCAGTAAAACTATCATATCGTTGAATGTTTCCTTCACAAATTCATGACTTCGCTTAAAAATTACTCCCTTCACTAATAAATCATTGTCACTTGCCCAAAGGGTTCCAACTTAGACAGCAATTTGGGAGACAAACTAAAGAAAAATAAAAATGACAAAACAAATATGGGATAGAGGAAGAAGTTTTGACTTAATATAGAGAATGATTAGTACACTGCGCACTTTGATCATCGACATGGAGACGGGCCCAAGCCTTTTCCGTAAAAGGAAATATTAAGAAGAATATGATAAAGAAAGTAAAGAAGATAAAGAAATCCAAGCAATATTTCATCTATGGGAACATTTACATTCTTTTTTGATAGACCAAAACCCTTACAAAACCAAATTCGAGGCTTTTCTCGGAACAAGTCCTTGTTCTCACCCAAACTAAAAACCTTGAGATTGTTAATCAACGCTTGAAATAATGTTTTTTTTTTTTGTCAGACCATGAAGTGTCCTGAGCAGCTGTGCACACACAGAAGGTGTCTTTAAACCATACCACACCTAAAATAATCCTCATACGAGTTAAGAGGGACCACAAGGACAGTAAAGCTCTACCACAGAACATGATTGCATTCCAAGGTCTTGAACTTGAGACCACAGGTTAAGATATGAGAGATCCCAACACCTGAAATAATGTTCTATGCTAAGTAAATCAAGAAAATTATATTAATTCCCATAGCCATAGTAGTCATGGACTTCCAACATTCTAGTCTTTGCCAACTTCCAAATGTCTTGTGTCTCCATGTTTCCTATCATACAACTATTGCAGCCATAAAGGAGGTTTAGGGCTTGTTTGGTTTTTGTTTTTGAAAACTTTTTGATGTTCTCAAAAACAAGGAGAACAAGGAAAAAATGGAGAAATACGTTTGGTTCCCAGTTTTTTTTTGTGCTGAAAAACTCAGAAAACATAGAAAACACTAAATCCAAAGAGCATAACTAGTTTACAGAGAACACCATTTTGGTGTTCTTTGTGTTTTCAAAACCTAATCTTAAAAACAGTTTTCAAAAACATGAACCAAACAAGCCCTTAAGGTTGGTGGAATCCAAATGTAGTTACCCAAAAATCACATCGGTTGGAGGTTACAGTACCAGAAAACTAGTAGACAAGTTACAAAACAATTAGGTCCTATCCACCTCCACTCCCTTCATAGTGATTGAAGCCCTAAAGGGCTTGTTTGATTCTTGTTTTCAAAAACTATTCTTGAGAACAATTTTGAAGACACAAAGAACACTATTCTAATGCCGTTTTTTGTATTCTCCTTGTTTTTCATAACAAAAAGAAACTGGGAACCTAACGTGTTTTTTTATGTTTTCCTTGTTCTCTTTGTTTTTCATAACAAAAAACAGTTTTCAAAAACAATAAACAAACAAGCCCTTAGGTACTAAACTACATTCTTCAAAAACTCTGTGACTCCCCAAATTCTGAGGGTCCGTTGACAACCCATCAACACACGAAAGATTCGTGGATGTCGGGTAACCCAACACCACACCATTGAGTCCCCTTTTTCCGAGACCCTAGATTCAACGAAAATCGGGCAAAGTCTCCTTTGTACGAGGAGCTCTACCCAAAATACAACATGTGCAATTAGATGGCAACATGGCCCAATATTATATGACGACCTCACCGGGTCCACATATGAGTAAAAATGACCACGTAGGGCCCATTTATCCATACTCAAACATATAAGTACATGACTATAAAACCATAGTCTATAAGAGTTTAAACTACACCACTCTTATACAAAACATATATCAAAATTAAGCATTTTAATACATGTTTTACAAAATATAAATCAAAGCCACAATCGAACTCTTCTAATGTGGTCTCTAGTGAAAGTCGTCTCCTACACATTCCTTGTGCACGAAGGGGTCCCACAATGGGGTGACGATGCAGTGGAGGTGAGAAATCCTATAAGGGTTACTCCCACCTAAGTGCACATGCAATGATACGTACAACAAATAAACACCCCCTCAGAAGATGTCATCTGAGAATGGAAACCTACATGTCATGAATGAGATGCGACTCGACATGTCCCGTATGCCAGAGCTCTTCTGACTCCTCTTAAACCAGAGTCCCAGCCCTGCTCCCTCACACATGGTTATGCCCTGAGGTGAAACTCACCATTGGTATTTCAACCAATGGTCCTTTATCCAAAACAAAAGCTTTTTGTTTTATAAATAAAAAACATTGGACACTCTGTGAAACTGCTTTAAAACAAAAGCATTGGATAATCTCCGATAAACAACTTTATTCAGAAGCATTGAATAGTCTCCGATAAACAGCTTTATTCAAAAGCATTGGGCGATCTCAGATATAAGCTTTATTGAAGCCATTAGACAAATCTCAGATAAATGACTTTATTCAAAAGCATTGAATGATCTCAGATAAAACTTTATTCAAAAGCATTGGACAGTATCCAATAAACCGCTTTAATCAAAAGCATTGAATAGTCTTCGATAAATCGCTTTAATCAAAAGCATTGGACAATCTCCGAAACCTCTTGACTCTTTAGGACATTGTCCACAAGGCTGAGCCTTTCATCGACACCATACGGTGTCGATTCTGACCATGAAGACCATGGAGCGCTATTGGATGTCGTCTAATGTATCGGGTCCACCACCCGTTCACCAAGAATGGTGAAAGACAACAACCATGCACACCCACCCGTTTTACGCGATGTCCCCGTGCATATGAAATGCAATGCAAATGTGTCATTGCCTATTCATTCCATACTACATATATAATGAGTGCTATATGCACATATGCCTAGTCATGCATATTAACCCATGCATCAATTGAACATTTATATCATTGAACACATACATTGACATCTACAAGTCATCACCAATCGGGTAATGTCTTACTTTATTCTCTAGGTCTAATTGTGACACCATGTCCGCGATAGCCTCTGACAACCATGAAATGGCCAATCATACACAAACTCATGCATTTCCCTAAGCCTCATGGATAATTATATCAACATGCATATAATTACCAAACAACATACACCAATTTCAATGTATTAGACAGCGCATATCATCACAACCAAGCAATATATGGATTGATTCTAGACTCAAATAGTTTTCCATAGAGTCTAAGAACGTGCAAATCGGAGTTCGGACGAAAAAGTTATGGCCATCTAAAGTTGGAGGCTTCACATGAATAGTGACCTACATAGCAGGGGTTTTTCTTCAGCACAGTTGCTCGAGCACCATCCAAATAACCACAGGAAGCCAAACAAGACCAAAACAACTCCTAGATGGAAAATAAACCCAAGTAGGAAGGTTCCCTACCTCTTGGAGCGAGGACGAAACTTTTCGAAGACTCAGAAGCTCGAAACTCACGGCCTCCCGAACTTTCCGCTCGTATCTCCGACGAAAACTCTTGATTTTGGTGTCCATGTGTTGCCCCCGACGAGTACTCCGACTTTAAGTCTTGTCCCGATGCAAGACGACCACCCGAGCTCCGTAAATCTTAGAGAGAATGTGGAGCCTCTCTCTCCTCTCTCCCTCTTCTCTCTCTTTGTCGATTCTTGCCAAAATGACCTTTTTTCTTCTTTTTGTTCTAACTTCATTTAAGTTACTTGTGTGGCCCACGTCACACCACGTGTCCACTCCGGTCCTGGGTTCGTTTTTGTCCCTAAACAATTCATTTCATTTTAGTTCAATTTATTTTAAATGAACTTAGCTCGAAACCATTTCGACTTAGAGATTTTCGTAAAAATCTAGTCCACAGAATCCCCTTGTGACTCACCACAAAAAATCGTAAAAAATTCTTATTGTCCTCGGAGTCGTGAAACTTTTAAGGTCACTAGATTTCACGAAACGAATCCAACGACGCAGTCTGTTTTGTTATCTGAGATTTAGAGAAATTTCTAGGCTTCCCTGAGTCATTCCAACAATTTCACTACTCTTGCCATTTTTCAGAAAATTTTAAATTTTCCCAGGTTTTACAAACCCCACCCTTCAATCAAAGGATGCCTGATTTTCTTCATAATCTAAAGCTTAGGTTTTATTCCCAATATAAAATCAGATTCTAATATGAGAGAATTTTAATGGAGAAAATATTACATAGTAGTAAAACAAGTTTAAGAATAGAAGAACTTAAACTTCACACTCAAGTAAATGTTAAATCTATAACAAATCCTAATATCAAATAAAACCTAGCCCAAAAGACTGAAAGCCCTAGTGACACACCTACAATAATTAAAAAAATGAACAACAATGACATGATTGGCGCCACTAAAATAACTAACTGAAGAACCTAGCTACAACTACAGAACTTGCATTTTTTGGAGTTTGATAATGAAGAACACACTGCAATTCTTTTTTTATAAAAAATAGTCGCTGCTATTTACATTATAACAAGTAAGTACCATAAACAAAGCAATGATCAACCTAAAAATACCACAAGAACGCCTGTCGAAAAAGGCTTCTTGACCATCCTGAGGGGATTTCCTAACCAAAAGAGCTATACCATCAACAAAGATTGTATTTAATTTTAAAATTTCTAAATGTGTTAGACATTCAATATGAAAGGGTCTAACAATGAACTCATTCAGCATTACTGCCAATACCTCAATCCCTTTAGAGGTTCTACTGCATCACTCCAAATTCATCAAGCTGTACGAAGAGAAGCAGCCTCCCAGGTGTATCTCCTCTACTCAACAATGTCAACTCAGCAGCAGTTCCTTCATCATGAGGAGGAGGACCCAATAAACAAGAAAATAGCAAAGATGAAGGAACATAAGTTCCAAGGCATTGTGAAATGCACAAAGGCTAGGAACAGAACCCTCATCCTCTTAGCAAACAAAACACTAGTCACTAAGAAACATCTCTCATTTTCAGAGAGACCCAATTCCCCTTATCTAGAATAACGTCCCCCACTCCACGAAACAGATCTTTGAAGAATGACCTCACCAACAATCACCAGTTTCAGAGCTCCATATATATTATTACATTCATAACTTCATTCCTGGAAAAATAAAGTAAAAAGGCTCCATGAAGGATTCAACAATTTCCAAGTTCCAACAGCCACTCAAGGAAGCTTGTAATGAACCTTGAATTCCACAAATCCGAAGTTTTCTAATGACATCTATAATCCACTACCTTTGGTCAGTAGTGATGTACAGCAACTCAGTGGGTGGTTCTGAGACGCAGACGTACCCCTCATATCACACTTGAGCCTTACACTCTAGCTCTGAAAGCTTGTCCAATTTGAACCTCACATACCTGGAGAATCTCTCTAACACCTTCCACAACAAAAAACCCCTTTTTTTTAATAAGATCAAATTAAATACTCCCTGTATACTATGGGGCTTCCTGGCTCACTCCTCTTTTTGTTAACATAAAAGAGCAAACCACAATCTTATGGTTTTACGTTGGCATGGGATCAGAATTCTTTGTGGGGTTTTGGGGAGTGTGTGTTTTTTCAAGAGAGCATGGAGGCATGCTTATTTCCAGTTTCTTGGTGACATGAAAGACTGGGCCTATGTGGTTGTAGCAATAAAGTTGGGAACATACCATGCTGCTGGTAAGGAAAAAAGACATGTGGTTTTGCTTCTAGTAAAGGTTAATTTTCTCAAGGATCATTTGTTCTTGTTTCTGCAGAGGCCTTATGGGTTGTTGACATAAATTATGTTTTTCTTCACCTTTGTAATTAGGACTCTTCCACAGCTACGGACTTAATTGAGACGGAAAGGAGAAAACAACTTACTATGATTCTATGTCATAGTGAATATACTTAACATGTTCACTGCACTTTATAATGCCAGAAGGAAGTGCCATCAAAGAAGAATATTGATGGAAAGACCTGTAAATAGAGTATTTTTACGAGTTGAAAATCTCAATCGATTGATTTATGGTAGTGATAGAGCATGTATGGAACAACTTAGGATGGATAGACATACTTTTATCACATTATGTTCTATGCTTCACACCATGGGTACACTAAAGGATTAGAGATATGTTGATGTAGAAGAAATGGTTGCATTATTTTTGCATATTCTTGCACATCATGTAAACAATCGAGTTATAAAATTTCGATTCTTAAGGTCTGGAGAAACTATTAGTAGGTATTTCAATGCAGTATTGAATGCAATCATCCACCTACAAGGAGTGCTACGCAAAAAACCGGAACCGATATCTGAGAACTCCATAGATGAGAGATGGAAATGGTTTAAGGTATATAAAATATAAATTTAGTTTATGTGGACTTAATCGATTCGTAAATAGAGAGATACTAATACTTTTATTCTAATAGAATTGCATAGGAGCTTTAGATGGAACATATATTCGAGTTAATGTACCTGAGGGAGACAAGCCTAGATATCGAACAAGGAAGAATGAAATTGCAACTAATGTCTTAGGAGTTTATTCTCAAGAAATGCGGTTTATATATGTACTACTAGGGTGAGAGGGATCAGCCTTTGATTCTTATGTGCTTCAAGATGCAGTTAGTAGGAGAAATGGACTAATAGTTCCATCGGTAACTATATGTGTCTCATAGAAAGTATTGATTTTTTTTTATGTACAATTTATTTTAAAATATTTATTTTTTAATGACTCATTCTAGGTTATTATTATCTTGTTGACGCTGACTATACAAATGGATAGGGATTTCTTGCTCCATATAGAGGGCAAAGATACCATCTCAATGATTGGAGAGAGGGACACATGCCAACAACCCACGAAGATTTTTTTAACATGAAGCATTCTACAGCAATAAATGCTATTGAGAGATGTTTTTGTTTGCTCAAACTGCGTTGGGCTATACTTAGGAGTCCTTGTTTCTATCCAGTGAAGACGCAATGTAAAATCATTCTTGCTTGTTGTCTTCTTCACAATCTGATAAGGAGAGAGATACCTGTGGACCCATTGGAACAAGAGTTGGATGCACAAAACTACTGAGTTGTAGGTGAACCAATAACTATAATTGAACCATCAGATAGATGGAGTGATTGGAGAAGAAATTTAGCAAATGGAGTGATTGGAGAAGAAATTTAGCAATTCAAATGTTTAATGAATGGAGGACCTTCTAGTTTTTTAGGAAAAAATCTATCAAATCTTTGAGACATATCATTTACAATTTTTGAGTGCTTTGTATGAGTTGTCATATAATAAACTAATTTGAATTGTATTTGATGATATTTTCTATTGTTAAGTTTAGGATGTAGTTAGATTGTATTTCTTATAATTGTCTTTATATTATATGTTTTTTAAATGTCATTGTATAATTTGATATTCTTGAAACGTAGGATGGATTCTACATCAAATAGTCAAATAAGGGGACATGGAAGAAACAAGCGTGTGTGGACTCTTAGTGAGGATCGTGCTGGCTGAATTGTTGTATCATGAAAGGCAGCTACATGATACTGGGTTCAAGCTACATTTAAAAGGGAGAAAATGGTAGAGGAAAAACTTCCAAATAGTGGACTTAAAGCAAGCCCACATATTGAATCCCATGTGAAGACTTTAAAAAAACAATTTAATGCTATAATGGATATGTTGGCCCATGGTAGTGGGTTTTCTTGGGACATTGAAAAGAAAATAGTCTTGTGTGATCAAGATTTGTTTGAAGGTTGGGTCAAGGTAAATTGTTTTATTTGATATATCGTACATTCTATAACTTTCAATATATTATCTATTTTATATTTCTCTAAGTTAGTCACTTTTATATTAAAGATGCTAATTTTTTATTTTATTTTATTTTTTTTAGTGGCATAAAGATGGTAATGGTTTGAGACTCAAACCATTACCATATTTTGATAATTTAAGTCTTGTTTTTGGCAAAGATCATGCTAACGGAAAAGGAGCCATGTCAAATGCTGATATTTTAGAGGAGTTAGATCAAGATGAAGCAAGCAATGGCATTGGAGTTGATGACTTAGAAGTTGATGTTTCACACACTCATACAAATTCATTCACTCAAAATAGAATGGAATCTTCATCACAATCCTGTAGGAAAAGGGCAAAGGGTGGTGACACGGGTTTAATTGATGTGATGACAAGGGCATGCAATGCATTGGACAGTCTTGTTGCCAAATTTAATCAACAAACGGATAAGGAAGATAGAGTGGTTGGTGAATTGGAGAAACTTCCCAATCTTAGTAGACTGGAAGTATTGAAGCTATGCCAGATTATTATGTATGACCAAGGAACAAAATATCGGTAATTACGGATATATCGGTACTTGGATTTTACAGAAATATCGTAGCCTATCGGGAATATCAACGGATATTTTGACAAAATATCGGCAATGCAAAAAAATTAACAAAAATACTTTGAAATTCATGGAAATACTGTTGAACTATAAAAGGCATAAATAAGCAAATATACACTGTTGAAGACGATATTCATTATAATTTATCGATAAATTACATCACAATAGTCATTTAAAACCTAAATGAAGACCGATGTGGCTCCATTACATTTATTATTTGACGGCGGATCCTCGACTCGATGAAGACAATATTCATACCAAGGTGTTGCAATAATATTGATTGTAACTTCGAACATGCCATGCATAAATCTGTTGACTCCTACCCACAACCTCTCCGTGGATGGGAAATTTCGGTCTCCACTTCCACTAGCCAACCTATAAACACATGTGATTTTATTGAAAATGAAATTTGAATCAATGTCTAATATAATTAATTAACTACAAATTATATTAGTTAGTAATATAATTAATTAACTAAAAATTATATTAGTTAGTAATATGTTTATGAACTAAAATAATATTATTAACATATCTAAGTAAAAAGATCTAAATTTCTAACATTACATAATTTGTGACGCCCCATTTTTTAGGGGTCATTTTTTTTTTTTTTTTTCATACAACAGTTTAATGTACAACTCTTTTACATACCAAAATATATGAAACTATATTGTTCTAATATATTTTACAAAAATGTTTCTCATGGGCCAACTCGGCCTCTTCTATACTCACGGTCTCGAAGGAGCCACCTTTCTGTGTACTCCGTTGGTCCTACCCACGGATGAGCAGGTTTTCCAAGAGGATAATCTCCTACAAGGTTTACTCTCACCTAAGTGCACATGCAATGGTCGTGGCAAAGAAACACACATCTGGGTGTAAAATGTCTACATGAACGCTATGTCATGCATTTAAATGTCATCATGCCCATATCCCAAGTCACTCATCGACTTCACACAAGCTAACGCTGGCATGAAAAACCAACCGTCATTTTGTTCCAATAATGACCATTTTTCAAAACAAAGTTTTGTTTTTAAAATTTGTAACCATTGAAAAATCCTCCAATGTTCATTTGATTTGATCAAATTTCATGTGTTTATGCATTTGCGGCCACGGATTTTCGTGGATTTCACCGCCGGATTTAATCTTTCGACATTCTTTGGATCTTCGGCCACCACTCGATCACGCCTAACCTCAATAAATTCGGGGTCTTCACCGGGAGGGGATCTACCCCATCTTGCTATGCCCAACACACGTATATTTATTTTCATTTCTTTCAAAACCGTGCGACTCATTTTGGACGTTGTCCCATGTTACCGAGCACACCATCAACACAAAACATAAGGTCGATCAACTATGTACCTATCATATACTCATCGAACACCAAATTTCATAATGTCAATCTCTACCATGCACTCACACCCATGTCATGTATGTCCCGGTACGTAATGCAATCATGCTACTGTTTCATCCATAACATGTTATATGTATAATGAGTGCTCTATGTGCATTTAACTCATGCATAATACATGCATCATTAAGGAACTTATATCAACAGCATACAAAATTCCAAGTATTATTTTACTCATGTAAACATACCATGCAAGCATATATCACAAGCATATAAATTCCATACACTTCATGCCAATATATATATATATATATATATATATATATATATATATATATATATATATATATATATATATATATATATATATATATATATATATACTCATATCAAACATATTAGAATTCATCAATCCATGACTAAACCATAATGTCATACATCCTTCCTTAGCTAACTCATGGTAATTCCTACCCACATAATGAATTTACAACATGCCATGCAATGGTCATGTTAAAACCTTACTACCCCATCTTGCTATGCCCAACACACGTATATTTATTTTCATTTCTTTCAAAACCGTGCGACTCATTTTGGACGTTGTCCCATGTTACCGAGCACACCATCGAACACAAAACATAGTGTCGATCAACCATGTACCTACGACATACTATCGAACACCAAACATAATGTCAATCTCTACCATGCACTCACACCCATGTCATGTGATGTCCTGGTGCATAATGCAATGCAATCATGCCATTGCCTATCCATAACATGTTATATGTATAATGAGTGCTCTATGTGCATTTAACTCATGCATAATACATGCATCATTAAGGAACTTATATCAACAGCATACAAAATTCCAAGTATTATTTTACTCATGTAAACATACCATGCAAGCATATATATCACAAGCATATAAATCTATACACTTTCATGCATTATATATATATATATATATATATATATATATATATATATATATATATATATATATATATATATATACATCATATCAAACATATTAGAATTCATCAATCCATGACTAAACCATAATGTCATACATCCTTTCCTAGTTAAATTTACATGGTAATTCTACCCATTACAATAAATTTACAACATGCCATGCAATGGTCATGTTAAAACCTTACTACCCCATCTTGCTATGCCCAACACACGATATTAGCCATTTCTTCAAAACCGTGCGACCATTTTGGACGTTGTCCCATGTTACCGAAAGACACCATCGAACACAAAACATAAAAAGTGTTGTTTAACAACCATGTACCTACGACATACTATCTAACACCAAACACAATGTCGATCTATACCATGCACTCACACCCATGTCATGTGATGTCCTGGTGCATAATGCAATGCAATCATGCCATTGCCTATCCATAACATGTTATACGTATAATGAGTGCCTATGTGATTTAACTCCATGCATACATGCATCATTAAGGAACTTATATCATCAAAGATAAAAAAATTCCAAGTATTATTTTATCTATGTAACATACCATGCAAGCATATATCACAAGCATATAAATTCCATACACTTCATGCCAATATATATATATATATATATATATATATATATATATATATATATATATATATATATATATATATATATACATCATATCAAACATATTAGAATTCATCAATCCATGACTAAACCATGTCATATACATCCTTTCCTTAGGGCTAACTCATGGTAATTCTACTCCATTACAATGTACTTACAACATGCCATGCAATGGTCATGTTAAAACCTTACTATTTACTTTGACACAACCAAGCAACCTGTATACTAGGTTCAAAACATAAATTTCAGAAAGGTTATGATCACCTACTGCCCTTCACAGGAATATGGCTGGAATCTTGACTCAATGCTCTTTCCATAGAGTCTAAGAACACCCGAAACGGAGTTCGGACGAAGAATTTATGACCTTCCGGCTGGAGGGTCACCTTGAGTTAAACCAAATGAGCCGACCGACTGGGTTGACCTGACCTGACCTTCCAGACCTCGGCCTGACCTCCATTGTCCTCCTCAGGAATATGAATGGAATCTTGACTCAATGGGATTTCCATAGAGTCCAAGAACACCCGAAACGGAGTTCGGACGAAGAAGTTATGACCTCCCGAAGTTAGAGGTCACACGTAGTCACACCCGACCGAGCTGACCTGAACTGACCGAGGTGTCCTGACCTGTCTGAGCTAACCTATTGTCCCCTGCAGGAATATGAATGGATTCTTGACTCAATGGGCTTTCCATAGAGTCTAAGAAAACCTAAAACGGAGGTTGGACGAGGAAGTTATGACCTTCCGAAATTGGAGATCACACGTAGTCAAACCCAGCCGAGCTGACCTGACTTGGCTGAGCTGACCTGACCGCCGAGGTGCACTGGCTGAGGTATATTGGTTGAGGTGCACTAACTGAGGTGCACTGGCTGAGGTGTATTGGCTGAGGTGCACTGACTGAGGTGTATTGGCTGAGGTGTATTAGCTGAGGTGCACTGACTGAGGTGTATTGGCTGAGGTGTATTAGCTGAGGTGCACTGACTGAGGTGCACTGGTTGAGGTGCACTGACTGAGGTGCACTGGCTGAGGTGTATTGGCTGAGGTGCACTGACTGAGGTGCACTAACTGAGGAAAAAGGGCCATAACTTAGGCTACAGAGGTCCGAATTGAGAAATTCAAAAGCCTAACATCAAGTTCATTGACGTGACTACAATTTATCATAAGGACTCACTACCAAATTCACTTTATTTCCCACCCAAAAACCTGTTCTAAGGTCCGGTTCATGTGTACTACCACAATGTGGCAGCTTCTCATGGTTCAAAATACAACCAACCCTTCCCCTTAGGGCCAAACAACCACCACACAACCCTTAGGGTAGAAAGTAACCAAAGTAGGAGGCATTTACCTCTCGAGTTTGTCGAACCCCGATTCCGGTCTCTACGGCCCTCGTCGTGAGGATTAACCTCTTGCTCCGCTCGAAAACGCTACCGATCGGGCCGAGGAAATTTGCAGGTGGCGAGCCTCTCTCTAAAACTCTCTCTTTCCACCTTGTCATTTTCCTCCTCCTCTCCTAATCGGGATGGGGAGAAGATAGGAGCCGGGCGAGACGCCCCACTGTCACTTGTCCACCCTAAGCGCCCGGATTACCCATCACTCTGTCCATCTACCTGGATTTCCCTCCAATCAAGGCCACATTCTTCCGTCCCACTTGAGCTATCTGTTTGACCACTCTCCACTTCGACATCATCTAATTGGCTTCACCAATCGCGTCAAATGTCCCGCACTACCCCTGCCATCAAAAACGCCAAATCTCGACCGTCTCGAATTCACGCAGAGTTAGACGCGTGTACGATCTCCGCAACTAAGCCCGTTTCATCATCAGAACAGAAAATTCTGTGCATTTTGAACTAAATTTGTTATTTTACTTTTAAAAATTAAAATTTTCTAGCTTACATAATTATAACTAAATTAGAACTATTGTAACTAAAATAACTAGTATAATTATTAACTAAATAACTAATATAATAATTAACTAAAAATTATATTATCAAATTAAACGATAATAAAACTATAGTATAAAAATATTTATTATAAACTACTAACATAATCAAATAAAACTAAGATTACATTAAAAATAAAATATGCATGTAAGGCATATATGTTTCAAATTTCTAATATATTATAACATTAATAACTAAAATTAATTAATTAACGAAAATTATATTAGTAATATAATAAATTATTTAAAATTATATTAGTTAGTATGTTTTACAACTAAAATAATATTATTAAGATATCTTATAAAAAGATCTAAATTTCAACATTTACATAATTATAATCAAATTTTGGAAACCATTATAACCAAAATAACTAATATAATTAAAATAACTATTAATCAAATAACTAATATAATAATTTAAACTAAAATTATATTATCAAATTAAGCTATAATAAAACTATATTATAAAAATATTTATTATAAACTACTTCAACACCAAAATAAAACTAAATAAAATATGCATGTAATATGTTTCAAATTTCTAAAATAAGATTATAGTGTTAAAATGTTTCAAACATTATATAACTAAAATAAGATTATAGTAAATAACTAATATAATTAATT
Organism: Tetrastigma voinierianum; assembly: GCA_016808115.1. NCBI lineage: Eukaryota > Viridiplantae > Streptophyta > Magnoliopsida > Vitales > Vitaceae > Tetrastigma > Tetrastigma voinierianum. The sequence continues at coordinate 80,254 of JAEQBH010001455.1, forward strand.
AAATCTAAAAAATTATATTAGTTAGCAATAGTAAATACTAATTCAAAAATTATATTAGTTAGTAATATGTTTATGAACTAAAATAATATTATTAAGATATCTAAGTAAAAAAGATCAAATTTAAATATTTATATAATTATAATCTTGGTGTTTAATCATTTATGTAACTAAATAACTAATATAATTAAAATAACTATTAACTAAATAACTAATATAATTAATTAATTAAAAAATTATATTATCAAATTAACTATAATAAAACTATAGTATAAAATACTATTATAAAACTACTTCAACAATAAAATAAAACTAAATACAATATGCATAAGAACAAACAATGAACAAAGAAACATACCTTAATCTACAAGATCGCAAAAAAATTAGGATAAAGAACAAGAAAATACGAGAAAGTGAAAATGAGCTTAGATGGATGGATGAGTTTGTAAACAGAGATTGTATGATTTTAGGGGTATTTATAGAATTTTTTTGAGTCAAAATAGCCATTGACTGGTAAAAAACCGTTGTAATCTTCTATCTTAACCGTTGTATTTGATTTGATTCAAATCACTGCTGATCATCATATATCCGTTAGAAATCATTCTGGACCGTTAGATCAAGCTTCAAATTTAAAATCAACCATTGGATCAAAAATATAACCGTTGGATTCTTTTAAAAAGGTGGACTGAATCTTGACCGTTAGTTCAAAAAATGTGAAACAACTGGGAGGGTCGCATTTTATCCAAATTGTGCAAAATCATTTATCATTGATTTTTTCAATTTATCGGCAATTTTTTCTGTGAGATGACGACGTGCTCTGCTGCAGAACCATACCTCCGACTTTTTTTGGTAGAAAAAATTGGTAATTTTCGATGCTATAAAAATCGCATTTCACCATTTTCTCCGATCGTTCTTCCTCCGCTTTCCTGGCCGGCAAGTAAAACCGATTTTGGCGAATATTTCAAATAAAAATCCAATTTTTTTGTCCATGTGTATGACCCAATGAAAATCAATCTTCTATTCAATCTAGGAGAGGATCTCAAGGTTGAATGAGTGAATAACTTCAAGTCTCTCCCATGAACATTTTATCATGATCATATGACTTTATTATTTGTGGTGACTAATTCCTTAAGAAGATACCAGTTTTGATTTGTTGGCCATTGTTAGATTTGAACTTCTTATATATTGTTTGGTATGATTGAAATTCCTTGACTTTAATCTTGATGGATATTTTCACACAATGATGCTTATATTGAGAATTAAAAAATGTGGTCTATATGTTTATTCCTATTTGAATATTGATATTTAAGATATTTATTCCATGGGTTCTCTGTTGCGCTTAAAGCATTTGAGCTTATAATAATAATTCCCTTGTATGAGAGACATCACTAGAACTGTACTTGGTTTTAGGCTTGATAAAATTCAAAGACAATAAATTTTTGGGGATTATACCATAGGTAGATTTGTTGAGAGGACAACCTCTAATACATCCACTTTAAGATCCAGCAATCACATGGGCGGTATTCCTCACAAATATGCTCAACTTTCTTTTTCTTTAGAGTGCTAGATTCGCTTGAATAATTGTTTGTTGGGAACAATACCTAAGTGCTGAACAATATCAGTGCTATATTAGAGATGTGGTGGAGTATTCATAATGATGTTTTGGTAGTAGATTATGATCATGAATACTACATGGAGAGTCTTATTCTGAAAATAAAGGGAAGGGATTCAGAGTACAAGGAGATTCTTCAATATGTTAGGATGATAGATTTTTCTAGTAACAAATTACAAATGTAACTTGTTGAAATCTCATTCTCAGGACTACAATCTCTAAATCATTCCTACAATCATTTAACTGGAACATATTAGTGGGAAATTGGAGATGAAATTTAAATCTTGATCTTCCAAAACAATCTTTCAGTTGAAATTCCTCAAACCATGGCCAACTTAACCTTTCTTGGTGATTTGAACCTGTAATACAACATCCTTTTTGGAAGAATTCCATCAGGCACGCAGATTTAAACCTTCAGTCCACTTTCTTTCTTTGGAAATGCTGAGTTAGGTGGAGCCCCTCCCTCTTCCGAAAAACTACGACGAAGATGAAGAAGAGACTCAACGACCCACTGGTGTAGGAGAAAACAGAGAATTTCTAGAAATCGCGTGGTTTTATGTAGGCATGGGATTAGGATTCTATGTGTGAAGGATCCAACCCTATTAACTCTGCTTGAACTCAGGACTCTCAAGACCGGATATGTAAAACTTTTCCTCAAAATAATCATATGAAAATCCATGGAGCGAACCCCTTTACAATCCTTAACATTATCTTTAGAAAATAATGCGGAAGTGAAGTAGATTTTTTTTTCTTTTTCAAACATTTAGATTCTTCAGAAAATTTTACAGTTTCTCTGCTTAATGGACATTCCCAAATTTACAAAACCCGATGAAAGCATTTAAAAACACTTTAAACTCCCAAATTTTCAATTTCCATATTAGGACTCCTCGTCCACAACCTAATCAATCAAACACAATGACATATATACATTTATTTACTTCAAATCATCAAAACATTCAAACCTTTCTTCTATTCCATGCACATTTTATCAAAAGATCGGGCTTGAGCCGGCTTAAGCCAACCGCCACACTTTCATCCACTGAGGATCAAGCTCACGTGAGGGGTTCCTTTCTAAAATATATACATATATACATTTATACATGACAAAATATTCAACATATACATTATGCAAAATATATATACAACAGCCCACATGCGCTGTCTCCTCGGGATGATCATCTATCATGGTGGGGATGCTCTACCTACACACCTGCCTCGTCCTTCAAAATGTTTTTGAAACATACGGAAAAGAGTGAGCTAAAGGAGCTCAGTAAGTGTACATTTTCATTAAGATAACATTTTCAGTATATATCAAAGTAATACATACTTATACAATTAAAAATCCATTTATGCCTTAAACTTTATTTATTTATTTATTTCTTTCTTTCTTTCTTTCTGATGAACCCATGGGATAAACACACCGAACAGCTTCCTGCAATCGACGGTGAGGGACAACAATATTCCACTATAACCACTGACACAAGGGAGAAACTCACACCTGCATAGGGTTCCGCCATAGCACTTTATCACGTGTAAGATATTACTTTCAACACCTATTTCCCTCCCCGCTAGTAACCTATAATCCTTACCCCCTCTAAATCCTTTACACGCTTAAAGTACTCCTCGCCAATATCACCATAATACTATATAGCATAGTAAAACTGATCAAGAAAACTTTCTTCAAAATACTTCTAAATCCCTTTAAAACATCTTACTATTATTTATACATTTTTATGCATTCTTTACACATTTTTAAACTTCCATAATGCCTAACACATGCATACATATATAATTTAATATAAATATATATATATATATATATATATATATATATATATATATATATATATATATATATATATATATATATATATATATATTCATGCAAGATAAAACATTTCCATATGCCTTAACATTTATATAAACATTTTCATTAAACGCTTCAGCTTTAATATTAAAACCATTCACTTAAACTCAATTGTCAAAATATCATTTACACTACACTACCGCTCATCCCGCTGCTCATCCACTCTCGTTTTCTTCTCATCTCATAGTCCTTTCACCTTTTCAAGAAAATCACGACTAAACATTAACCATATTTCCATTCGATCCACCATAATACATTCATTTTCTTTTACCCAACCACATCACATCTATATAAAGTCTAAATTAACAAATTACCCTCGAAAGCACTAAAACCACTCATTTCGGGCTAACCTTTTTCCAACAATACTCTATAGACTTTATGGACTCAAAAAAAATTCATTTAAAGGTCTTCAAAATTACGAAACCTCCGCATAAGTCCTTATATATCCAATGACATATCAGAATTTATAATTTAAAATTCCTTCTCTAAAGTTCTCAACCACATAACAACACAAGCTACAAAGATGTTTCTTGATGCCAATTTGGTTAACTCACTGAATCACCTACTGTTATCCTTGATTTATGGGATCTTAACTCCATAAATTGGAAATGGTTTCTTCACTCATTTGGAAAGTCATTGCTCGATCGTTTCTTCTCCAATTGGAATCACCCAATTTGGATCACCAAAACTAAAGTTATTGTATTTTACATCTAGATGACTCAATTTGGCATAACAGAATCTGCACATAGCTCCACTTTGATAAATTTTTTGGGCACCTTGGGGTTACCATTTGCATGCACTTCCTTCAGATAAATTTTTCCCCTAGAAGTATATTTTACCCATAATTTTGAATCACTCAATTTGGATGAGTGAAACTCCACTTATGGCCAAAACACTACAACCATACCCAAAACAGAGCATAACTGTGCGAGCCACACGAGCCACCTTTCAAATCAGATATCTTAGAGCTAATTTGCTCTTCTTTGTCCCTTCTATACACTTGTAGCCCTATTCTTATGGTGGTTCTTTTTTTTACCAATTAAAATCAATTCATTTGGATGATTCTAACTTAATCTTGCAACCAAAAAAAAAATGTGGGTTTTACATAAATTTTTTGACAAGCACTTTAAACCCAACATTCTCCTTACAACACCTCAAACCAACATGGAATTCATCCAAAACAACTTCACAACACTTGAATTGGTGATTTGGAACTTCATAAAACCAAACCCTAGGTAAAAATCCTATGAATTCAACCCAAGGTCCACCAATTCTTCTAAAAACCATAAGAATATGTTGATTCCATGTTTATTTTACACCAATTGGGGTTTTACCCATTTAACCTCAAGAATTCAAAGTGTTTAGCGATCTTTCAGACAAAACCTGTAATTAAAGGAGCAACTAATTCCATACCAAAGCTTAAGAATCCAAAATACCTTGATTCTAAGACAACATACCTTTGATCTTTCTTCTCTTCCTCCTCCTTCTTCTTCCTTCTCTTCCTCTTCCTTGCTCTTCTCTCATCTCCAAAACGTGAGCCCTAACCAAATGAGACCAAAAAATGTGATTTTGGTTTGTCTCCCACATTTAATATTATAATCTTCCTTTACTCTACCATTCGATCCCCATCTCTTAATATTGCCAATCAACTTTGTTTATTTCACTTTACATCCTATCTTCTCAAGATTTGCACATCAACTGACATTTCTATTACGCCATCTCTACTTATTTTACGATTTCCATATCCTTTATGAATTTACAACTTGTCTCTTCTTTTTATTACCACATTCCGACCACAAATTTATCACCACTTAGTCTCCAAAATACTACAATGTGAATAATTTGGTACTCTTTATAAGAAAATATCTCCATTTTATCGTATTTTTATTCCTTTTCGCCTTAGACCCGCTTTTTTATACCAATTAAATCACAAAAATATTCTACTGGTCGCCTAAACTTCAAATCCAATTACGAAATATTCTAATTAAACTTTCACATTGGATTCCAGTTCGAAATCTCACTAAATCGATTTAAAATCATTAAAATCGTAAATCGACAATAGCTGGATATTATCCGAATTATGTCTCTGATTGGCTCAAAACTATCCAAACGGACTCCTGTTTACACTCCGTTTCGCTCATAAGACTCTATGATTATTTCCTGACATTTTCGCATTTTCGGGTCCCATTCGGAAAATTTCAAGGCAGCCCGACTTCAAATCAAAATCACTATTCACTTAAATCTCCAATTCTCTTCTAAATATCGCCCAAAGTCACAGGAACTGAAATTTCTTTTTTAAAAATTCCTACAAACCCCTCCATCCGGGATATAATAAGAAAAAAATCACTTTCCTTAGGGCATTCCTATGAAATTTTCAAAATTCCACTTTATGCCCAAATGACGTCCGGAGCGCTTCCTAAATTTAATTCCACCTCGCTGCTTTTATCATTGGACCTCTTAATTCAGCCTTAAAACTACTATTATAACATTCAATCAGGTTGGGGTTTTACAATGTGAGGCTTTGGGGAGTTTGTGGATGTCTCTTTTTCAATAAAGCATGGAGGCATGCCTATTTCTAGTATCTTGATAACATCAAAGACTCGCCCTATGTGGCTATAGCAATAAAATTGAAGTGGCTCTACCAAAAGTAGGGAATATACAATGCTAGTAATGGAAAGCCCATATGATTACCCTTCTATGAAATTTCATTTCTACAAAAATTAATTTTTCTGAAGGATCATTTGTTCTTAATATTTCTGCAGAGGTTGTATGAAAGTTTGGATCATTAATGTCTTACCCTTTTGCTCCATTCTCAATTTCATCCCTGTTGTGGAACTTATCTTCCTAGTTAGGATTTTAGGTCTTCATCACAATCATATATTGACATGTTTTCCAAATATATTGACTCATTTTTTCTTTTTTCAAATTCGTTTCAGGATGATCACCAAGGGAGTGTATCAACAAGTTCAGTGGCATGGCCAAAGAGTGTCCACTAGTCTATATGTTTGAGGTTATGTTTGTGTTGTAGTTTCTATATATGTTATCGCAGGTGTATATATAATTACGTGATATGATCTCTTAGGCACTGCTGTCATCTTATATTGAATTGAGTGTTGTGTATTCAGTATTTGTATGTGATCTCCCTTTTAGGGTTCTCTCAATTAAGAGACTCCAGTATATGACTGCTAATATTTTTTATTTTTATTAATTTATAGTATACTATTTTCCTATAAATATATTAAAAGAAAGAGTTAAAAGAATCGTGCATGGGAGCACGTTTAAAAGAATTTCTTATTTTAGGGGAGTGTATTCAATTAGGAAAATTAATGACTATTATGGAATTACACAGAGAAGAAAACTTTCTTTATTCAGGCTTTTCTACAAGCACCGTACGTGCAAAAGGACCTCAAAACAGCACTCTGTTTTCCCCTATTTCTCTCTTTCTTCCCCTACACAGCAAAAACACACACACGGATTCTACTTCACATAGCTCTCTCGCTCTCTCTCTCCTTTTTGAACTCTACAGAACCCAAGAAAATCTCGAGCTCTTTCAACATGGTTGTAACTAACTCTAACCAACCTTATCAAAGCTTTTAGTTAATCTGGAAGTTAACTTGGTTCACAAGGATAGAACTAAAGACGAGCCAAAATCCTCACTGTTATGAATTTGATCTAAGAGATCTGATTTTTTCTATTCAAAAACTTGAAGGTATGATTTATAAATAAGGTATTAAATAAAATTAAGAAGAATTGAAAGGAAAGTAAAATGGAAAGAAGGCAAGGAGGGAGAGGACGAGAATGGTGATGATATTGGTTCTGGAGGAGACAACAAATTCGAGCAAAACTAAGAATATTGCAAGGAAGATTTTGTTTAGAGCGAGAAGTGGTATGGTTTGCTTTTATCAAATCAAAACCTGCCTCTAACTTTCTCATCATCACCTCTCCATTGGTCTCGGCTCGGCTTACTTCTTCTTCTTCATCCTCTTCCCTCTACACATGGACGTATTTAATAGAAAAAATAAATAGTTAAATATGTTTTAACTTTAACAACAGTAAAATCCTAAAATTCAGTGGAGGCATTGGGCCTACGGTGGATCCATCATGGTTTCATCCTATACGATTTTTAGTGAATTTGTGTTTTATCGATGTATTAGTGGTTGAATTAATAAAATTATTTTCTTTTAAAAAAATAGAGGTTAGCTTTATTAATAACTTTTAGATTTGTACATTTTAAATGATTATCCCAAAAAATAAATATGAAAAAGTTTAGACACACAATTGGGACACAAACTAAAGAAAATAAAATTAACAAAACCAAACATGGAAATAAAAAGAAGTTTCAATCGGAATATAGAGAATGATTTGTACAATTTAAATTTTTAGATGGTCCAAGGTCTTTCCACAAAAGGGAAACTTTAATTTTAAGACATTAATGTACTTCTACCAACTTCCACAAGCCATCCCGACCCTGATTAACCTCACGAACCCGAGTGAACTCCCGGCACCCACCATATAGAAAACTTTATCTCGTATAAAATACAAATAAAATCCATGAGCGAACCCTTACAAATTTTAACATATCTTTAGAAAAATGCTGGCTTAAGTAGAATTTTTTTTTTTCTTTTTCTTTTCAAACGCTTAGATTTTTCGTAAAAATCGCGCAGTTTCCTCTCGTTTTGGACTTTCCAAATTTACAAAACCCATGAAAAACATTTAAAACACTTCTAATCTTCCAAATTTTCAATCCTCCCTGTTTTCGACTCTCGTCACAACTCCATCAACACAATATATACATATATACATTTATTCATTTCAATCATCAAAACATTCCAAACTTTTTCAATTCCATGCATTTTTTTTTTAAAAGATTGGGCTTGAGCCGGACTTAAGCCGACCGCCTACGTATAACACACACCACCCCTCCACATAGCGCGGCTGCCACTCCATCAAATCCCTACCGCTACCCTTAACGACTAAATCCCGCAAACGTTCGCTTTGCCGCAAACCTCCTATAAAAATTTTCTTTTAATTTATAACTTTAGGGATTTGGGTAAAATCTTTAGCAAATGGAAAACTTCTACAGCATGACTACCAAGGCACATAAAGGTCAAAATTCCAAATCCTCGTATACATTCAATTTACACTATATCCAAAATATCCAAATTAGAAACCAAAGATACCAACACATTATCACAAACTAACTATGTACATACATATGTCCCATTATCTATTTCAAAGTATGTTCTTTACAAAATATAATTCTTCTTAATTACAGCACTTAAATCGATGTCGTGACTAATCCTATTGTGCTCAAATGGCTCATGCACTGCACTGGGAAAATAGTTTTTAAAATGGAAATCAATTATTTCAAACAGCTCATGATGTATGCTTTTATAAAAGGTTTTGCTTTTCAGAAAACCTCAAAATCAGAAACTTCTTTACAATATTTTCTATGTAGTTTCTACTTTATATTCATTATTGGAAGTTTCTAAAACTTTTCTGCTTGTCATTTATTTTGCTTTTCTTTAAAAGCTTGTAAAACTCTCTTATTTCTTATAGTTTCATTAGTTACTAAACTTCATAAATTTTCTTGTTTGTTTGCTTTCTCGTGTTTGGAAAGTGTTCTAAACCTTCACAACATTTGCTTTAAAAGTTTCTCAACTTTTTCATAAGTCTTAGAGCTTTAGCTCAACCACATGCTTTGGAAAATAAAACCCACGGAGCTTGGCCCAACCGATCGCTTTGAAATCTAAACGAGTTTGGCCTAACCGTTTTCTTTAAACTTCCAAAGCCATGATCAACCCACACGATTTTCTAAAGTCAAAAGATATCATGTTTATAAAACATCAACCAATGGAGGCCTATTTTTGCTTATCATGCCCTAGTGAACACGGGAATTCCATGCTCCACCGTGCCGTGGAAGGACCTTTGTCCGTCACCTTTTCATTTTTTCGGTGAATATGGGTGGATCTCTGTGTCGCCATCACCTCATACTCCTAGTTAGAGCTCATAATCTTATATACCCCGTACGCGCCAATTCTGCCTTTTAAATGATGTACAAGTCCCATGTCACGACCAGCAAAACTACAATGCATGTATGAAACCTAACACCACCGTGGCACGTACGGATAATTCTCGAATTCCGGGCTTGTTTGTTTAAACTAGGGAAGGCCTGTTTTCACAACCTTTCATTGTTTGCTTGTTTGTTTGCTCTTTATAAAATGGTTTTACACTTTGAAACCATTTGTTTGCTTGTTTGCTTGAAAATGGTTTAATTATTCAAAACCATTTGCTTAGTTGCTTGCTTCTGTTTCAAAAAATGGTTTAACTTTTCAAAAACCATTTACTTACTTGCTTGCTTGCTTAAATATGGTTTTACAATTTAAAACCAATGCTTGCTTTTCATCTCATTGCTTTCTTCTTGAAAATGGTTTGCACTCAAAACCATGAAATACCAGTGTAAAGTAATTTGTAATAATAATAATAATAATACACAAGTATTGGTGAAAATGAGGTTTAGGAACACCCACATCTTTGCTTTGGTTTAACTTGAGCACCGTTCCACACTTATCCCGCCTTTACTTTAACCTGGCCAACTCAAACGAATAATGACGACAAATTAACGCATAACTTAACGTACTTCCCAGACTTAGTCACACTCTTCATACTCTTTAAAGTTAAGGTGCTAAGGGCTCCCATTCCAACTGGAATTACCCAATTCGAGCAATCGAAACCTGCCACGCTCAAACAACCCGGACTACTCTATGTCCAAAGCCGATGCAGAATTCTCTGCACATGGGCCCCACTTTTGAGTGAATTTTAGCCACTTAGACTAAAATTAGACGATTCCTACTTCTTACGTTTTACTTTGAAGTCTATGAGTCTATTTTACGTAGCCCTCCAGTCCTCAAATCGGATAGAACTGAGAAGTTATGGCGAAATCTGCCCAGTCGAAACAGGAAAGCAGACAAGTTCTACAATTGGACTGCTTCTAGGTGGACTTGGCGAAAAATGACGGAAGCAAAGTTCTACCGGTAGGACTTCCTATTGTACCAGTGGGACTTACACATCTTAGATTTTGTTATTTCTCCCTTTTGATGCCAATTCACTCCATATACTTCTATAATTGCCATACCTCAAAACTAACTTGAAATCATCTAAAACAACTCCTGACATGTGAATTGGTGTTTGGAAACTTCAAAGCAAAACCTTAGGTGAAAAATCCAAGAACACTACCTAAGGTCCACCTGATTCTTTTTAACATCATGAAATTTGATGATTCAGTTCTTCACATCAATTGGGATTTTACTCACATAACCTGACCAATCAAGGCTTAATGTGCTCTTTGCACAAAACCTAGATCAAAGGAGAACTAATCTCCATACCCAAGCCCTAAGAATCCAAAATACACTAAGGCAAACACATCAAACACATACCTTGATCTTGCTCTTCTCCTCCTCCTTCTTATCTTCCTTCCCTCCTCTTGGCTCTCTTCTTTTCTCACCTCTGGGTTTACTGGGACAAACTTGAGACCAAATGACATTTTGGTTTTTTAATTCTCCTTTTGTTAAATTAACTTTCCATTAATTGCAATTAACCTCATCTTTTAATTATTGCAATTAGTAACTTATTCAATTTCACGCTATGGCCCCGCATCTCTACACCTTAAATTTTGATTTTAATATCCTTTGCTTAATGACCATTGTACCCTTGGTTTAATACCACAAATTCAGGGTTATAAACTCATTTTCTACTTTAGTCTCCAAATATTTCGGTGTGACACTTGGTACTCTTATACACCCCTCTGAGTATCATATACTGGCCAGACTCTCTCGAGACGGTGTTACAAATCCTCCCCTCCTTAGGAACATTTAGTCTCGAAGTAGCTAAAACTCAAATAAAGGAAGGAACATACCTCATCCAGGAGAATAAGTGGCCCGGTGCGATGGGCGTGTCTGGGCCTCTGGCTCCCAGTATGCCTCGCTCATGATTCTTCCATAAGACTTTAACTAATGGAATCACTTTGCTTCTCAACACACATTCCTTCCCTACGATCTACAATGCACACGGTATCTCTGATAAGTCAGAATTCTCCTTCTTGCCAGTTTCTCTCGATACATGTGAAGGATCAGGATATATTTCCTCAACATTGATATGGAAAGTATCATGAATCCTTGACAACTCTGAGGTAACTTCAATCGTAAGCTACGCGGCCCCACTTTGCTCCACGATCTCATAAGGTCAATATATCTCGGACTAAGCTTTCCTCGTTCCCAAATCTCAACACACCTTTCCAAGGTGAAATCTTAGACTTGGTCACCTATCTCCAGCAAATCTCTCGGCGGTTGTCGCGCAAGCACTACGTCTATCTCTTGCTATCTTTAAGTTATCCTGAACAGCTTTCACTTTCTCAGAAGTGATGCGTACTAGTTCGGGGGCCTACTAGTCTTCTCTCACCAACCTCATCCCGACACAACTGGGAGTCACACATTTCTTGCCATCGGTGCCTGAATGGGGCCATATCTATCTTGGCAGTAGCTATTGTTGTAGGCAAACTCCATTGAGTGCCAAGTGAGTATCGACTTCCTTTGAATTCCATCACACAAGCTCTGGCATAATCCTCTAACATCTGAATAGTCCTCTTTATTGTCCATACATACGAGGATGAAATCTTTGTGCTAAAGTGTGGCGAGAGTACTATATTTGTTCTGAGCTAAGCGAAAACACGGATGTGAACACAGGGTCTCGATCGACACTATGTTCTTTGGAACCCCCTTGAAGTCTTACTATCTCATCCACATACAACTGGCCCGACTTTTCTAAAGTCCTCGACGATGGCGGTAGGAAATGACGGACTTTGTCGATCGATCTCACATCACCCATATCGCATCATGTTGCCTGCGGTCAATTGGAAGACTGTCACAAAATCCGCAGTAATCTTTTCCCGTTCCACATTGGAATAGGAATCTTTGTATCTTCAGCGGGCCTCCCGTGCTGCCTTCACACGCTGTGAGGTTAGGCACACGGAAAGCAAAGCTTCGCTATCTCTTTCTTCGTCGGAACCACGGTAATGTTGCTTTCAAAGTTCTGCCCATCTTGGTACTACGGATGCATAGCATCTGTGGTGAATGTGCTTCTTCCATGATGTCTTTCTTGATTCGCCATACTCGCTTTGCATTCTCGACCTTTCACTATCATACCATCATCACGTTGCTCTATCACCTTTCCTTTTCTATCTCTTCTTTAAGCAATCATCTGTGGATCTGTGGCGCTACCGCTGGGAATGGTCCACTAGGAGCGATCCTAACATGAAATGTGGCTAACAAGGCTCCGGAATCCTCCAACCTCCAATATCACCCGTAAAGCTCGAGATCCACCAATTGGAAGATAACGATCTCATGTGAGACAAAGAACTCTTTGGTCGCCTACCAGGCATCACCTTTCTGACATTAGCTTTTCTGGATGGTACTACAAAGTAAATCGATCGTAGTCCTTAATCAACTCAAGCCATCTTCTGCCTCGGGTTTAACTCTTTTGGGGTGAAAATATATTGAAGACTTTATGATGCAGCAAAGATCCACCACAAGAGAACTTACCATATACATAATGTCTCCATATTTTTTAAGGCAAACACGGCTGCTATGAAGCTCTAAGTCGTGTGTCGGGTAATTCTCCTCATGCTTCTTTAGCTGTCTAGAGGCATATGCAATCACCCTATCATTTTGCATTAAAACACAACCAAGGCCTTGCCTGGAAGCATCGCTATAAACTACAAATCCATCTTTTCCATTGGGCAAAGCTAAAATTGGAGCTGAAGTCAATCTACCCTTCAACTCCTCAAAACCCTTTTGACATGCATCTACCCAATCATACTTGACATCTTTGTATCGGCTTGGTCGTGGATTTGCTATCTTGGAGAACCCCTCAACAAACTTCTATGTACCTGCTAAACCAAGGAAGCTTGACCTCGACATTCTTTGATGGTTTTCAATTTACCCTTTATTCTATTTACGGGGATCCCTGCTCCACCCCTGCACTTTGAAATTACATGACGAATGCCACCTTGTCGAGCCAAAGCCGACACTTGCTCAACTTGGCATATAAGCTGTCTCCCTTAGGATTACGTAATACAATCCTCGAGGTGCTCTTGAAGATGTTCCTCGAACTATTTGAATACACTAGATATCATCAATAAAAATTATGAACCTATCAGGATGCGGGTGGGATACTCGGTTCGTCGAATCCATGCTTCTTTGGGACATTAGTCAGGCAAATGGCATCACCAAAAACTCTCATAATGCGGCCTAGCGTGTCCTGAATCTTTGTCTTAAGGTACATCACTCTCACGAACTCTCAAGCGATGATACCGACCTCAAGTCTATCTTGGAGTATACTCGAGATCCTTGGAGTTGATCAAATAGCTCATCAATTACAGGAGTGGATGCGATTCGCGGATGAGCCAACTCTGTTCGGTACACCTGTAATCTATACATAGCAGCAAAACTCCCCATCTCTTTCTTTTTCACAAAGAGAAGCTGGAGCTCCCCATGGGGATGATATGCTGAATCTAAATAATCACACTTACTCAACAAATCTTCTAACTGAGCCTTAAGCTCCTTCAACTCTACAGGAGCCATCCTATAAGGAGGAATGGAAATGGGCTCAATCCCTGGAATCAAATCAATGGTGAACTCCACCTCTCTTTACGGAGGTAAACCATGCAATATCATCAGGGAACACATCGGGAACTCTCCTGTGGAATCTCATCAATATAGTCCCTCCTTCCTGTCTCCACCACATAAATAGATAACCACGACAACCTTTCTGGCATTTCTGTCTTTGTCGTGGCGGAGAATCATGCGGAAGATAACTCTCTCGTAATCCTCTAAACTTTACCTCCACTTTCCTTGGCACATTCAACTTTACTTCCTTTTATAACAATCTAATGTGGCTCTGTGCTTGGGAATAGCCAATCCATCACAGGAACCACGTCAAAGTCCTCATATGCAGAGCTCTGAGATCCGGCTGGGAACTCCTGTCCCTCAATCGAACTCTATCTCTGACTACTGCATGCGATTAACGGATCTCAGTTTGGAAGGGAAACTCTCATACGACCCTCTAATGTCTGGGTCTCTATCTGGAAGCGATCTAAGAATGGCGGATCTGAATGAATCGTGGCTCTGGGTGCACTAAGGTATATGCATCATGATCGAGAATAGAAATAATACTACGTGACCACATCGGGTTTGCATCATCTTCTTTGAGGTCACGGCATATACTCGCTGAGTGCGGGGCTCTGTCTGTATCCTTGGGGCACTGCCTCTACCTCTACGACCACCTCTACTGCGGCTGTCTCTTTGGCCCCTCACTGGGAAGCCTCTCCCAGTCGACTTTTATTGTGCTCATCTCGAATGCTGAGGTGTGAGTGTGCTTGATGTCTCCGCGTCAATCGGATGGGGACACTCCCTAATAAAATGGCCTTCTTAGCCACAGTGGAAACACCTCGTACTGAATCTCCTGCACTCCCCATGGTGTCGCTTCTGACACATATGACAAACGGGAGGAATACTGCAGGTGTACTTGCTAGCAACGGGGCCTCAGCGATCCACGACTAGAGATAGCTCCTCGACTGCACCTCGGCCTCTCTGTAACCTCGCCCTTGTTCTTCTTTTACGCTATCTTTGTCACGGGGCTTTGTTGGGAGTGCCTGGTTCCTCCTCTTGCTCCCAATTTCCACGCCTACTACGTGCATCGGTAGTGTTTGCTCGACTCGGAGCGGCCTCAGCTAGGATCCCAAATCTATTACGAGGAACCAGATAAATGCACTCCCTAATCCCAGGTCTTGTAGTGCAACAAAAATCTCTTGCATTTCGGGACTTCATCTGCGGAATGTAGGGAACCAATCTAACTAGTTCCGAGAACTTCTTTTCATACTCGGAAACTGACATGTTCTTTTGTTCCAACTTGAAGAACTCCTCAATTTTTGAATCCTTGTGACTCTGAGGAAAGAATTGGTCAGTGAATTCTTGTTGAAATTGGTCCCATGATATGCCATTAGGACACCTCTCTCAGGCATCCACGATCCCTTAGCCTGTCTTCCATCGAGCTTGAAAAACAAGACTCTTTGCTCATGATGCGACCCGCGCTCATAATCCTTATTTACTCGGTGCAGCCATAGCAGGGTGCCACGGATCCTGCTTGCCGTCATATGGCTTGGGCGCCCGGTTGCAGCCTCTCCCATTGACCTCGGTTCTTCCATAACCTCTCTAGGTGGCGGTGGAGGTTGCGACTGTTGTCGGGTCGCTATAGCTACTATCTGTGCAATCTGTGCCACTTGCTCTAGTAAACATTCACAGCACTTGAGCATGGTGCCTTGAGATGGTCGGCGACCAGCTACGTAGAATTTGGATTCATAGATGCGACCAGTGGGACCTACTCGTTGCTCATCCCTCTCAGTCTTCTGGGGCCATTTCGAAGCTTCTTGGAACTCTCTCCCCAGAGACGACACTCTCGTCCTCTTCTGACTATAGTGTTGTAATTACCAAAAATATCAATTGTTTAATACTTTGAATCACTTGATATGTATGTACTCTAAGTTGGAACATGGATGGTTGCCGGTCTTGTATACGATGCCACCCCTACGTGACGGGTGAAGTGCAGTCCTCCACGAAATCCTAGCCGTTACCTAGCGACTAGAAATCCACAATGAAGCGAAGCGTTTGCTTGCTTAAACCTCCTATAAAAATTTTCTTTTAATTTATAACTTAGGATTTGGTAAAAATCTTAGCGGCGGAAAAACCGGCAGCATGGCCAATTGCACATAGTCAAAAATTCCAAATCCACATACATTCAATTTACAACATATCCAAAAATATCGAACATGGAAACGACATACCAACACATTATCACAACTAACTATGTACCTTACACTTTATGTCCCATTACTTACCATTTCAAGTATGTTCTTACAAAATATAATTCTTAATTCTGACACTTAAGCGATGTAGGACCAATCCTATTGTGCTCCAGTCTTGCGTACATTACGGAAATAGTTTTCAAATGGGAAACTAATGAGCTAAACGAGCTCGGTGAGTGTATCTTTTTATAAAGGTTTTGCTTTTGGAAAACACTCAAAGCTAATAAAACTTTCTTTTACAATATTTTCGAAGCTTTACTTTGCTTTGCTTGCTTGAAAGTTTAAACTTTTCTTTGCTTGCTTTATTTTGCTTTTCCTGGCTAAAGGCTTGTAAAATACTTATTCATCTTTGCTTAGAAGTTTATAAACTTCTCATAAATTTTCTTGCTTGCTTGCTTTCGTGCTTGAAAGTTCTTAAAACCTTTACAAACATTTGCTTTAAAAAGTTTCTCAAACTTTTTCTATAAAAATAGAGCTTTAACTGACCACATGCTTTAAATAAAACCCACGGGGCTTGTGGCTCAGCAGGTCGTTTGAAATCTAAACGAGCTTGGCTCAACCGTTTTTCTTTAAAACTCTCAGGAAGCCTTGGCGGCCAAGGGAACGATGGTTGATTTTTCAAAACAGCATATCGTAGCATAAAACATCAACCAATGGAGACTATTTTTGCTTATCATGCCTAGTGAACACGGAACTTTGTGCTCCACGATGGTGGAAGGACGCTGTCGCGTCACCTTTTTTCATTTTTCGGTGAATATGGTGGAATTGGCTCCGATGTCGCCATCACCATACTTAGTTAGAGCTTCATGCGCTATATCACGCATGCGTGCCACGGTCTCCCTTTAAATGCATGATGTATATGCACATGTTTGCAAATGAAATGGCTTCTACGATCGTGAAATCCTAACACCGTGCGTGCGGGATACCGACGGTTTCTTTGCTTAAAGCCCAGAAGGCACTTGTTTTCCATGGCCTTTCATTGCTTGCTTGTGCTGCTCTTATAAATGGTTTACACTTTGAAACCATTTGCTTGCTTGCTTGCTTGAAAAATGGTTTAATTATTCAAAACCATTTGCTTAGTTGCTCTTCTTGAAAATGGTTTAACTTGCTAAAAACTAATTTACTTGCTAACTGCTTGCTTAAATATGGTTTCTGATTTAAAGCCGTCTTTCATCTCATTGCTTTCTTAAGAAAATGGTTTTGCGCTCCAAAAGCAGCTGAAATACCAGTATAAATAATTTGTAATAATAATAATATCTGTTAGTATTTGGAAAAATGAGTTTAGAACGCTCCATCTTTGCTTGTAGCGAACAGGTCCACACACTTATCGCCTTTACTTTAACCTCTGACTCAAACGAATCTGACTGACAAATTAATCGCATAACCGCGTACTTCCTAGACTTAGTCACGCTCTTCATACTCTTTTAAAGTTAAGGTCTTTAGGGTTACATTAAGCTAGATTGCAATTCGAACACCAAAAACTCAAGTTACTTCGAAACAACCCGGACTACTCTATGTCCAAAGCTGATCGAGGAATTTTTCTTCTTGCGTGGCTACGCTTTGAGTGAATTTTAGGCGAAGCCAGGATCAAGATGGAGCAGTTCTGCTGCTTGTTTGTTATAGCGAAGTGCGGCCACTGCGTGGCAGCCGAATCAGGCTCAAATCGGATAGGCGAGGAAGTTATGGCCGAAATCGGCGGGTGAAAGCAGGGAAAGCGGAGCAGTTCTCTGAAGTAGGACTTAACTACTCTGCCGGTAGGACTTATTAAAAATGACCAAACAAAGTTCTACCGGTAGGACTTCCTATTGTACGGTAGGACTTACGAAATGCTTGAATTTTGTTATTTCTCACTTTGATGCGGTCGGCTCAATGCAAAGCACATAATTCATGTCGCCGAAAACTAACTTGGAAATCGTAAAAACGGCTATGACATGTGAATTGGTGTTTTGGAAACTCAAAACCAAAACAGGTGAAAAATCCAGAACACTACCTAAGGTCCACCAATTCTTTTAACGTCGCGAAATTTGATGATTAGAGTTTAACTTCATCGGTGGGATTTACTCATAGCCCCGGCCGTCCAGGAAGCAATGTGCTCTTTCTTGTAATATAGATCAAAGGAGAGATTTAATCTCCATACCCCGAGCCTAGGGTAAAATACACTAAGGCAAACACATCAAACACATACCTTGATCTTGCTCTTCTCCTCCTCCTTCTTCCTCTTCTCTTCCTCCTCTTGGCTCTCTTCTTTCCTCACCAACGGGTTTGCTAGGGCAAACTTGAGACCAAATGACATTTTGGTTTTTAATTCTCCTTTTTGTTAAATTAACTTTCCATTAATTGCAATTAACCCTCATCTTTTAATTATTGCAATTGTAACTTATTCAATTTCCACTATGGCCCATCTCTACACACCTTAAATTTTGGATTTTAATATCGGCTTTTCTTGTGTAATTTATCTTGCGGTTTTATCTATGAAATTAGGGTTCATAAACTTTCATTTCCTACTTTAGTCTCCAAAATATTTCGATTAGTGTGCGGTACTCTTATACACCCCTACGGTATCATATCTGTGAACTCGGGACCGAGGGTGTTACAACGTACCATCATTTGAGGATAATACGTAGTTATTTTTTGACTTTACACCTTATATATATATATCCATAACAAAATATTCAACATATACAGTATGCAAAATTATATATACAAAAATGAAATCAAACGTGAATCTCCCTTGATGGCTGACTCTTTAGGGACCTTTGCTGCGCACCTATCTCGTGTCTGAAAATGTTTTGTTTCATACGAGGAAGAATGAAATTTAAAAAGGCAGGTGAGTGTACATTTTAAATTTAAAATAACATTTCGAGTATATATCAATGTCCCACGTTCTATTACAATTAAAATCAATTTATACCTTAAACTTTCTTTCTTCTTTATAAATGACCTTATACAGTGTCAGATTTATGCAAAACTTCTTTGCTTTCTTTGTTATTTATTTCTTTCTTCTTCTTTCTACACGATGGAGCGAGAATAAACCTTGTAAAACGATTTAAGTGCGACGGTGAGAAACCAGTCACATTCGATTAACCACTACGGCTGCGGGCTTCAGCTTTGCATAGGGTTAGGTCAGCCATGTGCTATCGCGTGTGGGGATATTCTACATACACCTAATTCCCTCCACCAGGTTAGTAACATAACTACCCTCTAAATCACTATGGCTTAGGTCTGCTCGCTGATCTCGGTCATACTTGATCATGGGGTTTAGGGTAACGTCGATCAAAACATTTCTCGAAATACATTTATAAATCACGTTTAAATCATTTCTTTGTCGTTCATAGCGTATAAATTCTTTCCGTTTTAAAACTTTCATAATACTTTAATCATTACATATTTAAATATACGTATAAATATATATATATTGATGCGAGATAAAGCGTTTCGTATCGCGTAACGTTCACGTAAACATTTTAATTCTAGCTTTCGGTTTAACATTAAAGCCAATTGACTTTTAAAAACTCGATTTTCAAAATATCATTTTCGCTCACGGATTCTTTTCGATCCGCTTGCTTCCGACCGAGTTCCGTTCCGCTAGATAGTCATTTTCACCTTTTAGCCTTCTGCGTGCTTGGCCAATTTCGTTTAATCCGAATACCTTTGGCTCGGTCGCATATTAACATTAAATACATGAATCACATTTTTCTTAGGAATTGGGGTCCAATCCCACGTCGGATACATCCCACATTAAAGTTATGGCATTTTAAATATGTAGTCGTTACGATTACATTAAAGGGACAGTTTATCACTTCTTTTCATTTTAAATTCTTAGCTTACGTATTTAGCA
Organism: Tetrastigma voinierianum; assembly: GCA_016808115.1. Lineage (NCBI taxonomy): Eukaryota > Viridiplantae > Streptophyta > Magnoliopsida > Vitales > Vitaceae > Tetrastigma > Tetrastigma voinierianum. The sequence goes on from JAEQBH010001455.1 coordinate 100,484, forward strand.
TTTATCTGCTGTATCTTATTTTAAAAATTTGAGTCTTCAGAGTTGTACCGGTGGAATCCTTTCATCGGGCCTTGGCTTCGTCATTAACGGCCAAATTTGTCATATTCGAAAACTGAGCAATACAGTGGCTTCGCAACGTGGCCCTGCACTTTGAGTGAATTTTTAGGTAGCCTGTCGGAATTTGGTAGTAAATTATTTATGAATAATTTTCGTGAAGTTTATTTTGCAGTAGCTTGGTCAGCTTTCAGATGGATCGAGAAATGAGCGAGTTATGGTCAAAATATGAAGCTGGTCGAAGCGGAAAGCAGGCGTTCACTGTCTGAAGCGGGAGCAATTGAACCACAGTATGGTCTCTTTGAGTAGATTTTTGATAATTTATAATGATTGTAATGATATTTATTTATGTATGATTCTCATTGAAGTGCATTTTAGCAAGCGCTTGAATCAGCTCAGTGTGGATCGAAATGGCGAGTTATGGTGAAATGAAGAAATATTGGTGAAAGCGGAAAACGGGCGTTCGCATGCAAAGCAGAACGATCATGAAATTTTTCGAAATTTGTGTTTCTTAATTTTCATACTTTTTCTGCAATTAACGTAAATGCAACACATGGTCGTTTCGCCGAATTTACGTGGAATTAATCACAAGCAATTTCATGGCTTGATTGAAATGAGTGTTATGGAGCTTGAAGCGCCAGCGGCAGGTGGAAATCCGAGAACCGACCTAGGTCCATAGTGTTTAAAAGCCTTAGCATCTTGATGATTCAGTCTTCACTTTTTCTGTGATTGGGGCTTCTCATGTCCCATGAACATACAGGGTTTGGGATCTCTTGAAAACCCCAGGCCAAGAGGGCATCAATTCTCCATGAGATTCATAAAAACCCAAAATAAAGGATTCCATACTTTGATCTTCTTCTTCTCCTCCTCCTTCTTCCTTCTCTTCTTGCTCTTCCTTGCTCTCCTTTCTTCTCCTCAAAACCGTGAACCCTAACAAAAAATGAGACAAAATGGCTTTTGTTGGTCTCACCCTCTATTTATATAAACTTTGCCTTAATTACAAATTAACTCCTCATCTCTTTAAATATTGCAGATTCAACTTATTTAATTTCTACTATATTTACTTCTCTACTCATTTGTGATTTTTATATCCTTTTGCTTGATGACAATTGTGCTTGTTTTATCTATAAATTCCGGTTTCCGTAAACTTCCTTCTAATTTCGTCTCAAAATTGTTTCAATATGACGCAATTAACTTTCTTGCTCTGCCTCTGGTATCGTATGCTTGTACATTCTCGGGACGTGGTATTACACCTGTAGATGTTGATAGATTTTTACTACCTTTAAATAACTATAATACAATCATATTTCTAATAATTAAACAAAAGTAAAATATCTTAATTAAATAATTTTGTTAACAAAAATATCAAAGTTATTTAAAATAATGTTTTTCAAATTGCAAAAAGAAATCAAATAAACAGTATTCCCCATATGCTCAATATCACTTCACAAATTAGTAGCTACAGTAGCTTTCCGTTTATTAGCAATATTTCTTTATTGCTCTTAGCTCCCAACAAATGATTCAAAGTCCTCTTCTAGATTTATTAGTGCATGTGCATGTTGTCAAGAAATATTTTAATTATTTTATATTATTGTCATTTGGTTTTTTGAAAGATAATAATGCAAATGTTTATAATGATTAAAAGTAATTCTACACATAAAACATATATTTTAAAATATTATAAAAATTAAATATTGGTATAAAATATTTTAAAATAAAATTTATTTTTAATCATTCTTAATATTTATATAAATTTTAAAATAATTATAAAACCATCATCAAAACTATAAAAATATGTTCTAAAAAATCATAAATTCTCCAAACAAATTATTAAAAAAAATTCAAAAAAAGAATAACCAACATGTTAAAATTCATAACAAATGCCAGTTCCATAGAATTTTTCTTCAAGTCTTATAGTTTCTTTTTACAGTTAGTTTTGCTCATTCACGTAATCATATACGGCTTCACTTGATCAAAAAGCCATTTCAAATCTTTAGGAAAAACGCCGGAGGATTTTGAAGGGTAGGTATTTATATATACTTTTATTAGAAAAGTCATCAAAATTAATTAAAAGTCTAAAACCGGTGAAAATTGGTGGCTTTTTCAATATTAGTATGGTTTTATAAAGTCTATAAAAGTTTCAATTGAATACAACTTGATTTTTGTAGAATTTTTTAAAGTCTTAAAAAGACATTATTGAATACATCATGACTCTTACAAAGTCCTGTACCGCAGAACCAAGCGAGTGTGGCGCAGAAGGAATACCAGTTTAGACCAAATCCATGGATATAAAATTGTGAGAGGCACCGCAATCAATCAGAACCACAACTTGTAGCCTTGTAATCTTTCCCTGAAGCTTCATGGTTTTGGGTGTAGAGAGTCCGACCATTGAATTAAGGGAGAGCTCTGTTGCTTATGTCAAAACTGGTTCATCAGTCTCCAATCTTTCTAATTCTGTCACTTGGTCCCCATTTTCCTCTTCCACCAGTCCCTATTTTCCTCTTCCACCAGTAAAATCTGCAACTGCTTGTTTTTGCATTGGTGCCCCATAAAATATTTCTCGTTGCATCCATAAAAGAGGTCTTTGTCACGTTTATCTTGGGGTTGTTGAGCCGCTTGAAAGGTGATCCCCATCATTGATCCTGGAGCTTTATGAGTGGGGAAGCTATCTGTGCTCTCACTGTCGTGGTTGATGCCCTTTGGAGTGAAGGGAGCTGCATGTTAGGGCTTAGATTTGTTTGTGGGCTGGAGTACTGTGAGCTCTTTTGAAGGGTGGAGTTTGGGCTCCATCCTATAGTTGTATAGGGCTCGGGTTCTAACTTTGTTGTCCGACCCATTGGCCCCTTTGTAAATGGTTATGGGTTTCTCTTGGATAGGCCCGAATCAAGATGCCAAGACCCCCTTCGTTTAGTGTTGTGAGGCCCTCCCAACTGTTGGCCCAACCCCGGGTGTGCCAAGGCCCAATGAGTTCAATTATGGTCTTCGACCCTTTGAGTATACTCCATCAACTCCTCTAACCTCTTAGGCATTACTAATAGGACCTCTGCCCGAATGTCGAGCCTTAACCCATTTATGAAGATCCTTCAACACGTAGCCGGTAACCCTAGGAGGATTGCGAAATTACTTAATTCGAAAGTGCGGCGAGAACTTCATGCGATCCATTCGTCGTAGTGCCGGAAATCTCTCCGCAAGTAATCCTTCTTGGGTCATTTCAAAGTGATCCAGAAGGCGAGATTTTAGATAAGCCCAACTACTCAAGATTTGGCGCCGATCCTCCAATTGGAACCACACCAAGGCCTCACCGTCAAAACTGAGGGTTAGCACGTCGAGTTTTTCCATTTTAGTGAGTCGATGAACAGAAAAAAATTTCTCAGCCCTAAAAATCCATCCCTAGGGATTTCCTCCCTCAAAAACCGGCATTTCCACCCTTCGGCCCCAACTTTGAGCTCGAAACGGCTCATCTTCCCTTTTCGCCACTGGCATCATTTCTGTGGTGGCCTCCTTCACATACTCCCCCCTTTGGGTCATACTCCTTAAGTCTCAAGAGAGCCCTTCAAATACAAAGCAGCTTCCCCTTCTTCCCCTAAACCACTTGTACCACTCGGATATAAAGTTTGTGAGGTTGAATGAAGAATCGGGGTGTCCCGTGATGTTGGCTTACCCCTAGTCAAGCTTGGATGCTCCGATTCCCCCATCTTCTATAGAGTGTGATTGATTATGTCTAGAATCTCTATTTTCTCTAAGTAGGTACCCGCATCCCTCTCTAATGAACCCAGACACTGAAGCTCATTACGGACTGCCCCGATCTCGTGCTGCCCTTCTCCTTGCACCTCGGTCATTTTTTCTGCCATCGAATCCATTTTCCCTTCCATCCTCTTTGCTTCCATACCCAGGACAGATGGCTTTGCTGCCATACCCAGGAAAAATTTGGGTGAGTTATAGAAGTGGATTTCATAGAGTAACTGGTGACAAATAGAGCAATTCTTGAGTGTGGATGTACAGTCTGTAATCAATGAATTGTGACTTCTTTAGCCTTATATAAGAATTGAAGGAATGCCATCGAGCTGAGTTGTATGCCAGATTGAATACTATGTGTGTGCGCTCTCTACAAACCAGGAGGTCTTGGTTGTAAGGTTTGGAGCAAGAAGTCGTTCTTAGATTAAAACAAAACCTCTCTCTCTCTCTCATGGACTTACAAACCATAACCCGTGTGCACAAACCATGAAATATGAAGGAAACATTTTAATTTAAAATTTTGTTTCTTGTTCTTCTCACTGTACCAACCATGAAGGATGGTCTCTGTTAGGCAAACTGGACAGTCTCATTTGATCATAAAATTGTCAAAATTTATGACGCAAGGACGGGACATGATGGGTGATCAAAGTGGTATATGAAATAATTGATTGACAAATCAATAGGATGATATGAAGACGCCACAATTATGGAATGATTGATTGATAAGTTAGTAGGATAATAAAGACGTCACAATCAATTATGAAAAAATTGATTGATAAATCGATAGTAGAAGGATAGATACTTACTTTGTCACTCAAGGAATCCACCTAAGGATAAGCATCCATGAACTCTTTTGTTTCCTTTTTTAGAATGGCAAAAAAGAGAATATATTGACAATGCCTTGGAAAAGTCACAAAAAAGTACAAATGATGCATAAATTTTTTTAAGATCTAGGGAGAATGGCCCAACATTATGTTCTGAACAACCTTATTTTCATTTTCATTCCAATTATCCATGTGGTTCCTTGAATTATCTGACCGTCTAGACTTTTAAATTGATTTCACCAATAATATTCTTGGTACCAATAACAAGTAGGAGTAACTTCTTTTTCATATGACAGGAGGAAACGCTGGATTAAGCTCATGGAGGGACCTTTGCATGAATCCAAAACAACGGTGGGATAACCGACCGGATAAACTTAATGGATCAGTGAGGCCCGTCTCTTTTTTTTATTTATTTTTATTTTTTAATTTTCCCACATCTTAAAGATTTTACTTGGGACCTCCCATGTCTGCTCTTTACAGGTGAATCCAAAATCTCCAGATTTTAAACGCAAGGATGATGGCCTTGCTCTCTGGCTTAACAGTGCACCAGAATGGGTTTCCTCCAAACTCGAAGGATTGGAATTTGATCATCGAAGTCACAAAACAAAAAATTTAAAGACGGCAAAGAAGAATACTGGTGAGCATGAACTAATGTTGATTATTCTATTAGCATATTGGAATTATTGTTTTAATTTCACACCTGGATACACATGCATTTATACGACTTTTCGAGGTCAATGTAATATCTATGCTGCCAAATTTCGTATGCATTTTTCTAAAAAAATGACCAGCTGCAGAGCATGTTCTTCACTAGAGAGGTGTCAAAGCTTATATGCTTGCTAAGGCATTCTAGAAGAATCGTGTTAGAAACAATTTTTGGTTAAACTGTCTCAGAAACTCTAGCTTCCATGAAATCGAAGACTTTCCATAAAGTTTAGGCCTGTTTGGTTTCCGTTTTTGAAAACACAGAGAACAACTTTTTGGTGTTCTTTGAAAACTCTTCTTGTTCTTTAAATTTAATGTTATTTTTTGTGTTTTTGAGAAGCCCAAAAGCGCGGAAGCCGGCAATGTTATTCTTTTTCCTTATTTTTGAGAACATAAAGCAGGTTTTCGATGGCTGTAACAAACAGGCCCTTAACTGCCGAATTTCACTCCTAAAATTTACAGCTTTTAGTAAAAGCATATGCCTTTTGTTTTAAGTGAATCCAGAAATTTAAAGAAAAAAGTACAAAAAGAACTAAGAAAAACCAGAGCCCAATCTCTATTGACTTGATGCTAGACACTTAAATATCTAAACTAACCAAAATACTCTTTAATATTATTTATAGTAGCTATGTGCAATTTTGAAAACAATGCGATATGTTGGCTCCTAATGCTTTGGTTTTCTCTTTATATATCGCTTGATGTTTGTTCATTTGACCTCCATTTTGTTCTTTGGTGTTCATCAAAACTCCTTGTAAAACCCGGGAAAATTTCAATTTTCTCAACAAGGGTAAAACTGTAATTTCGGTTGAAAACCGGAAATTTTCTAGATCTCGGATGATGAACGGACTTCACTATTAGATTCGATCTCTCGAAAATCTAGTTACTTGTTCGAATTTTGTCAGTTCACGAATGATCGAATTTCACGTTTTTTGAGACATCGGGTGTCGAACTGGTAAGTGATGTAGTCATGTGGATACCAGCGGAACCCTAGGGAATTGACATGGCATGAGCCATGTGGTGCACTTTGGATAAATGGATCACATTGAGCCATGTGTTAAATGATGTAATAAAAAGGAAAAAAAAAAAAGAAAATAAGGAAGAAAAACATGGTGATGACAAATGTAATGAAAGAAAGTGTGTGGTGCCCCAAAACCCGGGGGTCTCGTCGACAACCTATCAACCTGAGGAAGTTTATGGAAATTGGGTATCCCGATATCATACTCACATGTCTCGTATACCGAGACTCATCCTTGCATATTTTATTCATAAATACACAACATAACTTCATACAGTCCGTATACAAAATGTGAGAGTTATAGCACCTTACTTACACATATGGTACAAATACGTGCATTAGAACCAAATGTTGTTCCAATATACAAAACAGAATATGTATTATGAGTAACAGTCCTCATACATATACAAAAAGACGTTAAGGCCACAACCCGACCCTCTTATCAACTGTCGGCCTCTAGGGAGCACCATTTGCTTGCACGTGACCTGTACCTGAAAGGGAGGGTCCCACGATGGGGTGAGCTACGCTTAGTGAAAACAAAACCTACCAAGGCTACTCCCCACCTAGGTGCACATGCAAATGATCATTTCCCAATCACACAAACAACACAATCCATGCAGACATGTTGTCCTATCATGGAAAAAAAACTACATGCATGTATAAGACGACACTCTACATGCCCGTGTACCCAGTCAACCTTCGACCCACCACCCGATACAAGTGGCAATGGAATCAATACCGAGTTAGTCCCGACTCATCACACAGCACAGTCTGTGATGTTATTTAATCGTTTCATGTACTTTTGGGCCATGAGAACTATCAGGGGTCTTCTGTAGCGGATCTCTTACACCCTCGGAGCATTTTTAGGGCTTTCATAGATGGATCACATTTGTCTAACCAAGTTTTCAAGCTTTTCACCGAGAGTGTCTATCCCTAACACTACGCGACACTATTTGTTTTCATTTTCATTTAACCTTGTGTGACTCAATTAGACATGCATTCAGAAACCCATAATTTAGCACCAAAACGCGATTACCGTCGATACCATGTACACACACCCATGTAATGCAGTGTTTTGCTTTACACCAATGCAATGCAATTGTGCCAGTGCATTCGAACTCACTCAAACTCATGCCCAATGTGTGAAGACCTCTACATGGACATTTAACCTTGTACACTAGGTGTGTACCATGAACCCTCATGTCTAATGCACACAGCAGTTCATATATTGAGTTCAATATACATGTTGTCATGCTAGAATTCCACTAACTCAATTCAATACATCATGCAAGCATACATTCTCATAACTCCTAACATCAATTAGGCAAATACAGGTCATGGGTCACGTCTCCCGGTACAGGACATAGCACCTGGAGTCTCTGATTTGCGGCATGCTAAAACATGGCATGTTCAAAGCACAACACATATAACTCGATTGTTTGGAACACCTGATAAAGTCATCATGTCATCATAGCAAGAGATGGCACTTTGATCCACAATTCACAATGGCTTAAGATTCAAGCCTCATAACATCATAAGCCCAGTATAGAATTAACCCCAAACATAAAAAATCCATGATTTAAAGCGATATAAAAGCAAGGAGAAACGGTTTTGGAAACATTGTTTTAACGGGGCTACTCGGTTCAAACAAGACCAGCTTGCTGAACACTTAGCTCCCCCTTTGAATGCATTTACGAGTCAAAGAGTCGGAGATTAGCCCTATTTCAAGGAGATATATTCTCCTATAAGTCTAGTTTACCAGAGGGAATTAGAATCATTCAATTATGATGTGTGATGGCCAAGTGTAGCTGGCTCCACCAATCTTGGGATCTCAACACGACATAGGAAAGCTTTGCTGAACCTAGCTCCACTTTGAATGAATTTATGAGTCAAAATGAGTCGGAAATTGGATAGACCTATTTCAAGGAGATATGTTCCCCTCTAAGTCTAGTTTACCTAGAAACTGGAATCACTCAATTCGGATGCATTATGGCCAAGTTATGGCCAAACCTTAGTCAAGGGGTCGAAGGGAAAAAAAAACTAGGCAGCATATCCCCTAAAACACAACATTTACCCTATACACGAAATCTCCTCCATTGAGGGTCACAACCAAACTCAACCAATGCCATTTTCATGGCCCCAAGAAGGGAAAATAACCAAATAGAGGCAAAGTCTCTACCTCTTGTAGTGTGTGGGATCAAGTCCTTGATCCTTCAACCTTGCAACAATGGAGGTCTTGTAGCTTTTCCTCCTCCTTTTCCTTCCTTCCTTCCTTTCTTTCCTTTCTTCTCTATTTTTTGGTCTTTTCTCCCTTGGTTCTCCTCCCTCTCCGCAGCTCACGAATTGTTCTTTTCCTCACCATACTTGATTCATTCTAACACCAACCACTAAGCCTAGACATGTTCTTAAACATGCATGTCACATGGCTTAAGTTAAGGCATGTGTCACTCATGCCAAAACTCATCCCACTATAATGCATGCATTCACAAGGGCATGACACTTGGCCACTCAAGTGCCAAGTGTCCCCAATTCTAGTGCCACATGGCATGCACTCTCATGCCACGTGTCTACAGTGAAGTGGCAGTTGAACCTGGTGCGTGGCTTAGGTGTCTTGGGATTGCCCTTGATTCATCTGGATTCAATTAGATTTTGCGAGATGATTCTAACGGCGCGATTCGTTTCGTCATCCGAGATCTAGAGAAAAATATAGGGTTTTCATGCCTTCAGGCAAGAGTTAGGTTAGCTCTTTTCGGGAAAATACGTTATTCTGGGTTTCCTGTGAAGTGAAAGTTTCCCCACTTTTGGACATCTATTCAGTTGAGGCTAATCCGAAAGAGAATGAGAGAAAAAAGAAAGAAAGGAGAAAGCTGAAGAAAAGAGAAAATGAGAAAATGGAGAGATCAGGATGGGAGCAAAACCAAAGAAAGGGAATTCGGTGGATAAGTAGAAAGGAGAAAAAGAGAAGCAAGGAGGGAAAAAAAAGGGAGAGGCGATAGGAGGAAAAGAAGAAGCGAGTAGAGAGAGAGAAGCAAGAAGGGAGATTTTCCCGGCATTCTGACGGTCGGTTCTCGATGGTCCGAGAAGAAAAGTCGATCCACGCATCGCGGGCTACGCGTGGGTACCAAAATCTTGGAGTTTTGTAAAACTCTGAGAGGTAGGGGATTTTCCTACTTGAATTATTTTCTAGCCTAAAGGCCATTTAATGGCATGGGCGTTCTTTGGGGTCGTAACTGGCCACGTGATTTAGTCCCAAGATTTTGGGACTAAATATTGAAAAAATTTTAGACTGGTTCCGGGCAGTCCCAAACTGGGTTAAGGTTTGGTTTTAATCCCGGAACTAAAGTCTTCGAGTTTTTTTGAGTATTTTGGTATCACAGAAATTTGTTGATGAATGGAAACAAAAATGGTTCATGGCCTTGAAGGGATCGAGAGGTGCCCTGTTTATGTGGGTCTGAGATTTGGGTCATTTTGTGTGTTATTGCTAAAAAATAAAATAAAATAACATGTTGTTGTGTGTAAAAATCATGTTAATATATACTTTCTTGATGTATTTTCATGGAAATTGTTATGAATGGAAATTATATGTAGAAAATATAATTATCCATGTTTTTGAAATGTTGCATGAAGCTTTCATTGTGCATGTAACATGATATAGCATGAAATGACAAAAATGCATTTCATATGCAACATCGCGTCAAGTCGGGTGTGTGTGCATGGTATTAGTTATTCACCATTCTTGGTGAATGAGTGGTGAGCTCGGAAATGGGAAAACATCCAAAGTCGAGACTCATGGTTGTATAAAACAATAATGATAATAAATCTCGTGTGTTTTGGGTGGAGCAAGTTGGGACAGATCCCCCCCACCTAGGGTGAAAGACCCAAAATTTATTCTTGGTCAGACATATGGATCCAACGATGAAAGTTCGCGAAAGTGTCGGAAGGTGTTGCAAAGACTGCGGTGAGACTTCGGAAATTCGCAACTTGAAATAAACACGGGATTTGATAAGTGAAATTATAAAATCGATGGACGATCATTAGGTGAAACACCAATGGCGGTTTTTCGCGCAGGCGTTGCAGGTGTGAGGGAGTCAGTCGGGACTCGGGTTGTGGGCATGAGGAGTCTCATCTCATGCATGACACAGAACATTCTATATGGGATTGCATTATTTATATGGAAAATGAATTGATGTTTTATGTATGCCATTGCATGTGCATTTTAGGTGGGGAGTATCCCTTGTAGGAAAATTTTCTACTGGGTATTGCTCACCCCGTTGTTGGGAAATATTTTTCAGGTACTAGAGGTATAGAGCGAGCTGAAACAGGTCCAAACAACTTTTTGTGAAAAAAAAAGGCTGGATTGTGGCCTATTAAATTGTTTTGTAATATTCTAGGTAGAATATCCAATTTTGATATATGTAAATAATAAGTTTTGTAATAGAAACTTAGTTTTGGGATTGTTCTAGTGCAGTGTTAACATTTCCCGGACCTTTTACTGTATGTATAAATTTTATAGAGGCAGTAGGATTTGAAGAAATACATAAAAAATAAATAAATTGCAAGGACAGAGAAGAACAAAAACAATGGGCTATTGCCCATTTCGGCTTCTCTGTCGCGATAAAAAGTTTTGGTTCTTTGTCGCGACATAGAGTCTTTGTCGTGATAAAGACTTTGGGCTCCTGTCATAGAGGCCTAGGTCGGAGACGGGCCGCGTCTGCAGTGTCGTGTCTTGTAGCGTGGTGAGGGCTTCCTAGCGCTCACGACACGACCTACTTGGCGACGCCACGGGCAACCCGGTAGCGCGCGACTAACATGAGTGATTATGTTACGATGGGCTTTTTGTCATGAGAATGCTGCATCGCGGCGATGCAGCGCACATAGCGGAGACTGTGTGCCTGACACACCTGCATATAGGCGCGCGCGTAGCACCAGGCATGCACACAACAGAGCCGTGCGCGTGCGACGATAGTGACATGCTCGTGCGACATGGTGTTGGTGTGGCAGCACCTTGCGCTTCTTGACGTCGGGCTTCTCACGATGGGCTATCCGGTGGCTCGGTGCAGCGTGTTGTGCCACTGTTTGAATCTTGTTTATTGGCTCATTAGTCAAGTAGGCGTACATGCATGGGGTTTAGAATCGGTGGACTCCGAATATTTGAAAAATAAAAAAAAAATGACCCTCGGAAATTTGGGGCGTCACACTCCTTTCCTTGTTTTATTCTCTTCAGCTAGTTATTCAGACAATTCATGGTCATTCAAAAAAACATTAATGGTATGTTTGGAACTCGGAAAGTACTAGGGAAAGGTAAAAAATATACTAAGGAAAATGATTTTTTTCATGTTGGTTTACCATGGAAAATATAAAATAAAATAAAATATAATCAATATTCCTCAAAATTTTATATATTTTTAAATTTCTTAGTCCTTATATAACATATAAAAACAAATAAAATGAGTTTGAATAAATGTATAGATTAATTTATTAAGTTTAAGCTTATCTTTTATTTTCCTTCAAATTTTCTTTTCTTCTACTTTTCCTCTCTATTTTCTTTCCTTAGTACTTTCCGGGTTCTAAACAGAGTTTAATAAATATTCACTAACAACTTTGTCTGGCGTCAGGGGATGAGTCCTGGAAGAACTTGGTGGAAAACCTAGATAAATGGTGGGACAATAGATCATCAAAGGTAAAAACCCATAAACATATACTGGAAATATCAGTGCCTCAATCTTTTGGTTTCTCATTTCCTGTCTTTTTTTTTCCTCTTTAGCCAAAGGAAACTTCTCTTGACTTTAGACACAAAGATACCGATGAGGGGCTATGGTTAAACAACTCACCAGCTTGGGTACTCTCTGTGGGGTCCACACCCTTCGTGACCACGGGGTGCCCTTCAGGTGGCCCACTATGGGGTCCACCCTTCGTAACCACTGGGTGCCCTTCAGGTGGGTCCCACTCACAGGAATATCATGCCCTCCCCTAGGCATTTTCTTTCGCCTCCGTAGAGACTCGAACCCAGGACCAGGGGCTTAAGGTCAATGGGGAGCATCTCTCTGCCGTGACTTCTGGCTGGGTTGGTGTGAAGATGCTCCCCAGTCTTCTGATCTGGTCAATCTCTGCGACTGCAGAAGAAAGAGCATGTGCAATGAGTGAACCCACTGGCTGTGATGAACTGAACACGAAGAACGTGAGTGTGAACCCACAATAAAAGTACTTTTTATTGTGGGACCCCGCCGCCGTGACTACCTCATGGGTACCCTTCGGGTGGAAGCTCACTCATAGGATGTCATCCTCTGTTCCCAGGTTCCTTTCGCCTCCCTAGAGATTCGAACCCAGGACCTATGGTCTTTAGTCCAATGGGAAGCATCTCTGGTACCAACTGAGCTAGTAGCTCAGTTGGTGGCGAGTGCTCCCCGATGGACCTTAGCCAGTCTGGGTTCGAATCGAAAAAATACTAGGGGAGGGCATGATATTCGTGAGTGGGACCCACGAAGGAACTGATCAGTTCCTGAAAAGGTGGACCTGATGAGCCTGAAGGGCACCGGTCACGAAGGGTGTGGACTGATAAAGGCGCCTTTTATTGTGAGACCCCACCATAGTGACCACCTGTGCCGTCTGCCCGGGTGGAAAACTATTTCATGGGATATCTCATTTCCCAGCGAGTTCCTTTAGCCTCCCCGGAGATTCGAGACCCAGGGACCTGGGTTGTTTGGTCAATGGAAGCATCTGCGGTACCAGCCCAGGCTGGTAGCTTAGTTGGTACGAAGTGCCCCGTGTCAAGACCTAGGTGGAGTTGTCTGCGAGAGCTGGTGAGTGGTATCTAACAGTGACTTCCACAGGCACCCGCCTAGTGATCACGAGAAGGGTGGGGGTCTCACACTCTCCAAGTTGCCTCCCATAAAACATGGAAAAAAGGCGACATTCTCAAAGAAGAGGCGATTCTATCTTGAAGGAAAATTTGAAGTATATGTTTTCCATGGGATAACTATAAATGCTCGACTTGTAGTATGTCAAACTTAACTCATGAGTTTTTTTTTTTGGTCCATTAGTGCCCATGGCGTTTAAAGATTATGGGTGGTGCTCGTTCGTATGCATTATCGTCTGCAGAGGCTTGTGGATGGAAAAATGGGGATTAAAGCGTAATTAAGATGGAGCGTCACGTGGATAACTCCCTTTTTGTCCATATGTACAAGCTCGTGAAGGCAAAGGGCATGGATGAGCTTACAGTACTAAAGTCGGGGGCACTTGTGGACCAAAAAAAAAAAAAAAAACCTTAGGGGCTAAATTGGACACATGACTATAAGTCAAGGGCATTTATACACCTTATCCCAGATTTTCGTGCTTCTAACATTGTTGTGCAAGCATTAATCATTTCAATTTAGCCCCTAAGGTTTCGATCCACAGGTGCCCCCGATGTTCAGTGTCGTAGGTAGTTCATTTATGCCCTTATTGCCACGGACTTGTACATATGGAGAAACGGAGTTAAAACGCCGTTAAGATGGAGCGTCACGTGGATAGCTCTAGTATGTCCATTTGTGCAAGCTCGAGAAGGCAGGGGGTATGGATGAGCTTACAATACTAAAGTCGGGGGCATTTGTGGGCGAAAAAAAATTTTCAAGGGCTAAATTGGATACACGGCTATAAGCCAGGGGTATTTATGGACCTTATCCCAGATTTCCGAGCTTCTAACATTGTTGTGCAAGCATTAATCATTTCAAGATGAATTTAATGCTTAATTTGCAGGAGTTGCCTGCTTGCTGCTATCCATCTTAAAAGCCATTGAGGATTTCCATTTCAAGACATGGAAATTGCGTTCTTTCAGGATTATTTACATTTTGGCACACAACATACGGTGAAGGATTATTATACGTATTATTTCTCCTGTTTGAGAAAATGTATATATCAGGGCAGAAGTTGAGCAACCAAGGTTCTATTTTACTTGTCATTTTGTTTCCATTTTGCTCTTGCTAGCAGTAGCTTCTATTTTAATGTTTTTTTTTTTTTTGATAACTGTGGATATCCGGGTCAGCTTGCATATATCTCGACTAATCCCATGAGGTCTTGAAGTACTAAACGATGTTCTTGAACAGTATAGATATGGCTTTTTGCTGGGCTAAGGAATTTTTTTCCAAACAAATGTGAGTATATGTTCAAAGCTGTATCATTTGGGTAGTTATGTCCCAACTAATTCTTTAATAGTTAAGAGCTAGCATGAAAATATGTGTGAATAGGGGTAATCATTCAAAATTCACACACACACACACACACACACACATATATATATATATATATATATGTTCATATTTGAAGTTTCAATGAATATTTTAAACAATCTGGACCATTTTAAAAAGAGAAATTGGATTAAAAGTGATAAATCTAAAAATTATTTGGAAAACTAAGGGCTTGTTTGTGTTTTTCAAAATTGTTCTTGAGAATAATTTTTGATAACACATAACATGTTGGTGTTCTACGAAAATTGTTTTGGTTATCAAAATTGAATGTTTATGTTAACATGTTTTAAGAACAAAAAAATTGAGTAAGGAGTTCTCGTGTTTTCTTAACGTAGAAATAGTATTTAAAAACTATAACCAAACAGACATTTAACTTCTTTTCAAAGTAATTTTAAAAATGTAATATTTTATCCAAAAAAATTCCCTAAAAATGAAAAGATAAAACCTTCACTTCACATGATAATTAAATATTTCATAAGCATTTCGTCCTATCCTCACATTATAACTAAATCCTATAAACATTTGTCTTTTGGATTTTAAAGAAAATTGTTAAATATACAAATATTTTGTGAATTCATCCTTTTTAAACGTTATCCTTTTAAAAATCATTTTGTAAAATATAGTTAAACATCTTTTTAAAAATCATTTTGTAAAATATAGTCAAACGTACAGAAAAATGATATATGTAAAGAATATTTTTCCTTATGCTTTTTGAACAAAAAGCATTATCACCCAAATGACCATTATATCTCTCCCTCGTTTACATGTCTAGCTCAATTAATTAAAACGTTCAATGTTTAAAGACAAGACATGAGGAGGGGTGAGATTCGAGTCTTAACGAAAATAATTTACTAAATTGTATTAAAAAAAAAAAAAACAGATGTCCATCATAAAAGTCAAAGGAAAAATGAGTAGAGGCATAAATATGTGTCAAGGTTGAATAAAGGGAGAGGGAATAGAATCTCCAACATCTATCTCTGTCTTCTGAACATCATTAGTTTTTGCCCACAAGAGTAGGTAAAGACCCACAATCCTGTTTGCTCCCACAATGCTACAAACCACAACCATCATTTAATTAATTAATTAATTAAAAGGCTACAACCATCAGATATAGCAATCTCTATTTTTCATTTACAATTTATATATTTTGGTTGCTTTATATCATAAAGTTTTTGTATTTACCAACATTATGTTTGATTCTCTCAAATTTGAGAGCAATAAAATAAAGATAGATCTAAATAGATGGAATATGAATTAATATAAAGTAAGTAGAATTAAGATTTAGAATAATAATAAGAAAGAACAAAATAATAAGACTTAATACAATATGATGAATTGTATCTGATGGTGCTTTTTCTATCGATACTGGGCTGGAGCCTGTAGGAATTGCGGGGTCAATCTGATGGGCTGGATCGACGAATAACCAGCAACCTGCAATGAATTGATGGTCCGGCGAGGGTGCGTCTGTCGGCTCTCCGATGCCTAAGTAAGTTTCTTTCTTACGAAAGGGGAAGAATTCAACTCTTGATGGCGTTATGATTGCGTACCTTTTGTTGGTGGGATTGCTTGATATTTATAGTGGATGATCATGATGAAACTGTATTAGATGGTGATAAGGCGTCCCTCCCCATTGGGTGGGATCTTTTCTTCCTTATCGCTGACCAAATATTTGGAGGATGGTAGAAGGCGTAATCATGGGGATCCTTAACGCAGGCTGATATCAGTCACGAATAGCAGGTGCTTTCCTTTCTTGATTCATCGGTGGTCGATGGATTTCCCTGGATCACGGTTGATCCACGAGGCTTAATTCGACCACAGGCTAGCCTTAGGGAATCGGAACATCATTATGGGGACGAGTTCCTCGGTGAGTCTTTTAAGCCCCATGGGGATACAAGCCATTCAAGGCCCTTTTCTTGAGCACGTATTCGGGCACATGGGCTCTTTATTTTAGGCATCATCGATTGACTGACCCTTTGCGAAGGAGCTTGGGCAAAGAGGCTGAATCGTTTCTTGGATCGGCGGCGAGTTCCGCGTGACGACGGGGTTTTATTGGTCTAGGCATGGCCATCAATTGTATTGTGATGGCCAGTGGCTTCTCTCTCTACTTTTTGCTTCGTTTCGGTTGTCATTCCCAGTGTTTTTTGTAGCGTTTCGCAGTTACTCTAACCGTATTCCCCTTATTCTTTAATCCTTCTTATTATTTTTCTTCTTTCTTAATTTCCTTTGTTCTTCAACCCTCTTTCTTTGTGGCCTCGGATTTTTGCTTTCAGCACACCGGATTATCACGTAGGGCCCATTGCAGGTGATTTCTATTGTTTTGTCTCGCTTGGAGTTGTTTTTCGTGTCCCTGTCCCTGATTTGGAACGTTCTTCTTCTTCTTCTCCCGTTTACCTTTACTTGTTCTGGAGTTTGTGGGTCCCTAGTGGTCGTTGTTTGTTCCTTCTTTCCCACTTTTTTGGCAGAATTTTTGCCTTTGTATCATTCGTTCGCCTTCCCTTTCACTTGCTCAATCATCAAAGTGCCTCCTCGAATTTGGGTTGTCCTTCGGTCACAGCATAGGGGGTAGTTCGGGGATCGGGACTTAGGGTAGATAGGAGGAGGGTCCGGTTGTCCTGCCCTTATTTTCGATCAAGTCCCTTTAGCGGGTCCCCCTTCTCCTCATGGAAAAGGCAAGGGTAAGGTTAGTGAGATCAGGTATCCTGGGGGCTCGACCTGCCAGCGGGGTGGGTTCCAAAATGCGAAGTTGTGGGCCCTAGTCGAGGCCCTCTTTGGACATAATTTAAATGCTCTCGGCTGTGTGAGCCTCCTTTGGTGCCACGACTCTCGCGCCACCGCATCGTTGAGTGCAGATGGTTTGCTTCTTCGAGGAGGCCTTCGAGAATGGCCTTTGCTTCCCTCCACTTCCCTTTACCAAAAGCGTCTTGCAACATTTTAATGTTTGTCCGACCCAACTTTCTCCCAACTTTTGGGGCTTTCTGGTCGGGCTGCTGGTCGTCTTCAGGGATAAATGTCTCGGGGTACCTAGCATTGCGTTGCTCTTAGACTTCTTTAACGTGAAGGAGAGGGCTTTTTATACATCGCCAAATGCTCCAATGCCAAGTTGATTATTTCAGATCTCCCGTCTTCCCACAAACCTTTGGAAGAGCAGTATTTTTGTGAATTAGTCGTGACAGAATATAATCCGACTAGCAGGAAGACAAACTTAATTATTGGCCACAGGCTGCCCTTGAGGAGCCGTGAGCTTAGTTGCATTTGAATGGGGTTTAGCTTATGAACGTCATGAGGTGTTTTCTAACTTTGCTTTGGTTGTGCGGTCTTCAGGTATTCACCCAGGCCTCAACCCCGAGGATGAAGAGGTGAAGCGAAAGTTGGCTAAGTGACGCCCGCGGGTGTACTTTGAGCTTATTAGGTCGAACATTCCCGGGCCTTCTGGCGTGTCTCCTTCTCGGGCCCTGGCTTTGAGGCCCTCTCTACCCTCTGTCATGAAGACTTCTCATGAGGGACCTTCAGTCGTGAAACCCACTCGAGAAGAGCTCCAGGCCCGAGTCGAGTCGTTAGTAAAGAAGAAGAGGAGCGTTAAAGCGTGGGGCACCAGGCTCCCTGAGTAGCCTTGCGATTCGGGGTAAGGTCAGGGTTGGAACACCTTCTCTACATGACTACTAAAGGTGAGGGTCTCGGTAAGGATTCAGCGAGAGGTGGGGACCTCCATCCGTAACGAGGTGTGTGCGAGGTGGCGGGTGAAAATCCTCATGTAGGAGGAATGCGGAGCTTATCTTGCTACGCCTATTTATGTTGAGTCCCCTGGCACGGGACTTCAGCGATCTCCCTCAGGCGCGGAGGACGAGGAGAGGTTGGCTGGAGCCAGGGAAGGACTCCCGGCCTTGGGATTCGGGCTTGTGCAGTGGGGGGCTGTAGTCCCGTTCTGCGGGATTATGATCTGCAAGAGGCGGAATGCCTATCATTGAGATGTTTAAGCCTTGTCGTTTCAGCGTGCGGCCATTGTACGTTCGGACGCCTTTATTTTATTTTCTTATCTTTGATTTCGATTTTCCCTTACCATTGTCTTGTTCTGTCAGGTGGCTACCTATGTGAGCACAGTGAAGGGCATCTTTCGAGGGGTATGTGGGCGGCGGAAGAGTATAAAGCGGGGTCGCCTCCCAACCTACGGGAGTTGTCTTGAGGCTCGGGTGCAACATCTGGCGAGATGTAGCGTTGTAGATCCGACACAGAAGCATACCTTGACTGCGGTGAGAACATGAGAAGGCTGGGATGGCGGGGGACTCCTTCTTTAGCAGGCAGCGCGGATGGTCGATGATGGAACATGATCGCTAAGGGAGGAGTGAAGATGGCGGGGTGTAACGCCCAAAATATCCTAAATTTTTATAATAGTTTTATTATATATTAGGATTATAAGTTGATCTGAGCTTGGGTACATTTTCAGGAATTGTTAGTGAATACTTATTTAAATGATTGTATGACAAAATGTCAAATGATTCGTGATTAAGTGATATATGCTAAATGAGAATTGATTGCACCCAGAAATTAACCCAAGTGAAAAAGGGCAAATTTGGAAATGTGAAAAATGAGGACCTAAGGGTAAATTGTAAATGATTTATATGCAAGTGTAAATATGGGGATTTGAGTGCAAATAGAAATAAGTATGGGTTATATATTGCCATTTGGGAGAACTTAACCCAAAAATGCATTTTAGCCAAACAAGGCCTTAGAAATGAGATATTTAAAACCAAAAGTAAAAAAATGAGAAATTGAGGGCCCAAGTGTGGAAGGCTAAACATGGCATACACTTAAATAAGTGTTAAAGACCCAGGTGAATTACAGGGCTCATTTGAGCAATCCGGATTTTGGGAGGAAAAAGAGAGGAGAAAGGGAGAAGAGCTAGGGCGGTGGGAGATCAAGGTTTGGTTGGGTTTTGCTTCCCATTTCTTGCTCTAAGAGATCCAAGCAACTAAGTGAATGTTTGAAGAGGCCCTAAGGTAAGAAATAAACCCAAACCCCTTTGTTCTTATGTTTGAGTTGGGGAAAACCCCAATTTTGGATAAAAAGAGTTTTGTTTTGGTTGTAAATGAGTTTTGGGATTGTGTTGAGGTTGTTTTGTATTGTTGGTTGGGATTGGTTTTGTGTAGTGTTTGTAAAAGGAAAATGTTGAGTTTCAAAGGAAATCTTGTCAAAATTTTGTAAAACCCTTGTTCTTGTTTTGGCTATAGATTAAGTTATAATCCTTGAATGAAGTGATTCGATTGGTAAAGAACCATACGAGATAGGGATCTGAAATGTATAGAGGGACCAGGGAGGCATATTGTAGGCTATAAGACTCCGAATACAGGCTTAAGGTGGTAGGGTGGCTGTTGGTTATGCTCTATTTTGGGTATTGTTATAGTGTTTAGACATAAGTTGAGTTTATTACGTCTGAATTGAGTGATTAGAGTGGGTAAAATAAACCCAGTGGAATAATTTACTTGAAGGAAGTGTATGCAATTATTTTAGTTCGAAATTTGTCAAAGTGGAGCTATGTGTAAGAAACCGGTCGACTCTGGCACAGGTGGGTAATTACGGATGTAAAATGCAATAACTGCGTTTTGGTGATCCAAATTGGATGATTCTAGTTGGAGAAGAGGCAACAGAACCGTAGATTTAAATGAGTAGAAGGAACCATTACCAAATTACGGAGTTAAGACCCTGAAATTAGGGAATAACGTGGAGTAACAGGGGTGAAATTTTGGCATCTTGTCAGTTCCAGCATTAAATGCCGTAACTTGAGTTTGAATTGATCGAATGAGATGATTGGTCTCTTAAAATAGACTCATAGAAATAAAATTTTCTTGAAGGAAGCATGAGCAAGTGTAAATCATGTGTCCACGAGAAAAATTTTACAAATGGGGTATGAGGTGGAGCATAAACTCGACCGAAAACTCACCAGAATAACTCTTATTATGTGATTTTTCATTGTATTTGAATAGGGGCTGATGAGGAGGAAAGCCGCGGTGAAGTTGAGATTCGAAGATCGGAATTGGCGACTATTTTGGTTTATTCTATCTTCTGTATTCTCGTTTCAAGTTTGAATTATTTGTTACAAATGCATAAGAAAAGCATAAATGAATTGTTTTAATTGATTTGAATTGATTGAAATGTTTATGATGAAATTGTGGCGTTGAAAATGAGCGGGTTATCTGAATGTACATATTGTATTGTATGTTCTTTATAAAAGATTTGAGCAGTGCTAATAGAATGTTAACGTTTTATTTGCGTGGGATAGATTGGTATACGATAGGGGTCAAAATAAGCGATCTGCGAGCGATTGTGATGATGTGTCATACGATGTTTGGCGGACCGTATCGGTAGTGTTCACTGGTGTTTTTAATAACCAATCGGCAGTCAAAGCGGGGTCGTCTTTGTGTTATAAGCGTTTTATCTTGGAAACTGCGGCCCAGCGGAGACCGTCTGCATTGATTCGATATCTTATTATCTGAAAACATAGGTTATTCGTTAGGGCATAGCGGGTGGATTGTATGTGAAACCAGAAAATCTAATTTTCGAAATGGGTAAAATGGTAATTTCGGTCAAAATCTGAAATTCTTACAGGCTCTCGGATAATGACGAACTTCAGCATTGGGTGTGTCTCATGAATCTAACAGCCCGTCAAATTTCGTTGGTCAGGAGCGATCGAACTCACGTTTTATTTATTTGGGTGTCAGTGAGTATGACGACTGTGAGAGACATGTGGTGAAGCCAAAGTGTATTATTGCACCCATGTGACACATGTTGCATGATTAGGGAGAGGATGGGGATGAATGGCTTAGATTAAGCCAAGTGTCAAAAAGGCCCTTTAAGTCAAATAGTTAAATGAAGGAACAAGGATGGAAATAAGTGAAAAGATTCAAATAAATAAGACAAAAAGACATCTTCTTCCGTGGGGTGTGGAAGCGTGCGTGAGGGCGAAGCATAGGTTTTTAGAGAGAAAGTGTACAGTTTCTCTCTAGATTTCCACCTTCCGGACTATAGGTTCGTGGACGAAAAGCAAAGTTGACAACGGTAAGAAATTCTGGCGTGGTTGTAGATTTTTGTGAGTTCAGACAACTCCAAGAAGGTGGATCTTTTATACTTGGTTTATTTTTTGGCTAAGAAAGCGCGTTTTAATGGATAGGATTTGTTGAGGCACGGATGGCGGTATCGGTCTCAAAATCTTTAAGCAGAAGGAGTGCAGACGGCAATTTCGTCGCAGATAATATTCGTCAGTAAAGATAATTGTGGGCCAAAATCGCAATTTAAGGCTGATGGGGTAAAGATAATTGTGGGCAATTAATGAAACCAGTATAAATATTATATGATTGTGTGGACAGAAAATAGTTTCGTCGCGTAGATATATATCAGGATGACATTTTGTCCTAAATTTAATATTATTCGTCTAGAAAGGATATTTCGTTCACAAAGGTTGGATGTTAAGTTGAATGGATAGTTTTTGGGGACGAAAATTTTGAATCCTAATTCAATTAGAGTTAGAGACGAAATGTTTAAATCACTTGAGGTTGAATTATCAGAATTGGAGGCGAAAGCATGTCATAGGCTGTGATAAATTGGCGACAATAGCATTTGTCCCGCAAAGGTTGAATGATCAAATTGAGGACAAATACCATTTAAATTATAAAGTGTTGTAATCAAAATTGGTGACAAATACCATTTCGTCCATAAAGGGTTGATTATTGTTAATTGTGAATGAAATTTGTTTCGTCCACAATTAGTATGGAAAAAATTTCACCACCTCAATTCTTTTGTTTACTATTATATACAAATAAAATTCTATATCTTATTATATCAATTGTATAAGCAATTTTATTAATATCTAAAATAAAATTATATAAAATAACATTGTCATAAAACATAGTGTTGTGATTAAAAATATAATCCATGCACATAGTACCAAGACATTAATAAATTAAATTATTTAACATAACAAGAACATAAAATATTATGTTATAACCTCCTTTAGCATGTTACATGTTACATTCATCTTGAAAATCTAGCTCCAAAAGTCTAAACAATCAACTAGCTAGTGGAATCGCATCTCTTTTCTTCATGCACCTACAATGGATAACAAAGAACATATAATTAATAATAAAAGCGATTAAGTAGCTTTAGGAGAGTAAATTGAATCGTTTGTACAAATCTTTCCTAGAAATATGAGTTGGTGGGCGACCATTTGTAGTGGCTTATATCAAACATCTTCTCTTGGCGTTCAAAACCAGCCTCCCAAATTTTTTCTTGATTTGCCAAGCGATCATCCCAAACTATGTTAATGAGTTGAACAAAGTATATATTCAAAACAAGTTTTCATATATTCTATGAGTGGAAATACAATTTGTTAGTATGTAGTGGAGGATCCTCAGAGAGTGCACTAAAGCCTTCTATTCCTATTCAAGCGTGGAAATAAAGTTAATTCAATGAATAATTACAGTTATTACTAAGACTATGTTTAATGTTTTCATTGATTAGCCAAGATTAGCTAGCATCCAATTTTTTATTTTTTTATTTTGACAAGTAGAATCGATTGGCATCCAAATCTTAGACTGCATTCTCAAAATTCTCAAAATTCTCAAAATTCTCAAAATTCTCAAACGATGAAGACAACCATCCAGGCCAAGCTTAAAGAGGCTAGAATTGGCCTCTTTGGTGATGCGACCTTAAAATTCTAAGCGGGAGGCCAAAAAATATGGCGCTTCATTGTTGCGGGACAGAATACAAGTTTAGTCCCACAATTATGTATGTTGTGAATGAAATCATTCGATATTAAAGAAAATTTAAGTAGCTAATTTTATAATTTGTTGTAGTGCCTACTGAAGTCTTCTGCTATAATCTTACTAATGATGTGTCAGGTACATTAGGCGTGAGCCGTAAACATATTACAAGAGGCGATGATTTGATCTTTTATGTAAGTAGAGACTTCACTTTGAAATCATTTACTTATGTAGAATAAAAACCTTTTATACATTATATATTTAAATGTAAACATAGCTCATGTAAATTCTCATTGAAATGAAATAACATAATTTTATTAAAATAAAATAAACATCCATGACAATAAAATGACTTTTGGTATATATAGCCCTAACAGTTATTTCTAAGGATTAAAAAACGAGAAGAACAACATATTAGAGGATATTTCTACTCAAATCGGTTCGACAATAAAACAAGAATATGCTGTACATATTTGCTTTCCCCAATTTCTGGTGTGTAAATTTTCACATCACTGTAAAAGAACCAAGGATTCGTTCTCTCTGAGTGGCAAAAATTAAATTTAAGGTAGAGGATGGAACCTGGGGGGTCAGCGACTTAGGCTAAAACTGGCGATACGGTATGAAAAACAGCATCACATCCATCAACTACAGAATCAAAAGACCCTTCTTCCAATAAGTCCACTTTGAATAAATGAAGCCTTTCCTTAGCTCCCTCAAGTAAAAGCAAGTGTTCTGTCTTCTTTGGATCATCTGAATTATACATATATCTAATGGAAAATTAAATGGAAGCTATCTGATGTAAGAAAAAAAAAAACAAAATCTTAAACAGTGAGGGGTAGCTCAAATAGTCCTAATTTTGGGTTTGCTCTTCGATGGTCACCAATTGGAGGTTTACCTGACCCTTAACTTTGAGCCAATAAAATTAGTCGAGGTAAGCATAAGCTCACCAGACAAAAATAAAACCATAAAAGTAAGAGATTGGGAACTGACTAGGGTCACGGAGCATTTGCTTTGACAGTGTAACCATGGTGGAGCAATGCTTCACCAGCCATGAAACTCTCATTAGCAGCTCAGTCACGATCCCTTTATGATGATGAGTTTCCACTTTTAACTAACAAACATTCATCTATATATATACATAGAGAATAAGAGATAGTTCAGAACTACGTATGTAAATGCGTCAGTCACTGTCAGCTTCCGTGATCCTCTCGCTCTTTCCCTTGATTTTTGTTGCATTTTCCTTTGATTTTTTGAGATAATCATGATTCTTCATTCCATAATACTGACATGTTTAGAGAAAAGAAGACTTATAATTTTCAAACCTCATAATTCTTGCATAGTTTCTAAGAACGTGGGCTTATTCAAATCCATGTATCATTACAGTGAAAGGTTAAGCCGGTAATTTTGTTTCAAAAAGATTTTTTGGGTTGGAAACCGTCATTTTTAAGTCTTGTATACTAATTATTCATTATATGATTTTGCTATAACATTCATTATATAACCTTTTACATATATAATTTAGATATTTATGTTCTAAAAATTTCTATATTTTAATAAAAAATGTTTTTTATTTTATTTTATAAATTTCATCACATTCTCATGTACATAAACCTAAGAGGCACTCAAAGAGTTTCATTAGATGAATTATTTGGGTATATTCCTTCAAAATAGATACAGGAGTAAAGTTCAGAATTCATCACATAAAATATTTTCAATATCTTTGACTTAGAAATGAGGAGTGGAAAAGATGGATATAAATTTTTGCTTAAATTGTAATTACAGTAAGAGAAATTAAAGAACTTCTGAACTTATGCAGATGAATAGGACTAGTGAATCAAAACCAGGCCAATTACCTCTTCAATATGACAAATAGGATGCATGGATGATCAGAGCCCATGAAGTAAATCAAATTGAAGCAACATGGATTATAAATGATGAAAAAGAGAACTCAATTGACAGGGAAGTGGAACCTAGAGATAAAGAAGAAAATTAAGTATGATTGACAATTTATAGCAAATTTAGGAAATGGAAGTGCAAATGGGTATGGGACATAAGCCTTACCTGCTGATAAGAATGAAAACAGATTCCAGCCAATAGAGATCTCACACATAGCTCTCTAACATTCAAATAAAGTCTGCTGAATAACAAATAAAAGAATCATGTAAATGATACAAGTATTAGAATCCAATACAGAAGCAAACCCCAGCAAAGAGTTAAGAGCTGGGCGATTTTATTAACATCAGACCACCTATTTGGATAACTCCTTATCCATGAAGGGTTCCGGAATTGACTGACATATTTAACTCTTTTCTTCTTTTCTGGTATTAGTATGTATATATATTATATTATATTCTAGAATTAACTACACATTTGCTTGTATAATTAATTACCAGGCGCATCTCATCTCGATGAGATTCAATCATGGAAGTAGAAGTTGAAGTTGAAGCAGATTCGTTGATTTTACTGATCTTCAAGGAGATTCAAAGACGAAGAGGCAACCCATGGCGCGGTATGTTCTGATCACCCATCAGCTACCTGCAGTGGTAATCCACAAGACCCCAAGTGTGAGGAGCTGGCTGTGTTACTGACAGGCGCTCTTCAAGAACTTGTACTCTGATCTACACATTGAAGGTGAAACCGCCATCGGGCTTGAGTTTGGAAGTTTCTCCTCTGGCCAAGTCGCAGAACCCCTTGGCAAAGACTCTAATAAAAACTCACGGGCAGCAGAGAAACAATCAGGGGAAGAGGTCATTTCCTGCCCATTTTCCAATCCAGGAAGACTCCTGGTCAGTCTTGGGGATGGAAGTGGTTCTGTGGTGGTTTTCAGGCCACACCAGGGTATAGCAATCCATGCATTCTGGGACGGGAAACTCTCACAAGACCATATATCCTTTGCTCGAGAAGAAGCCCTCTCCTGGTTATTACAGCTCCAGAGGTGGACATTAGAATCCTCGCTTTCTGAAACTATATGTTTGCCGTCTGCAGTGAAGGATGTAGATGACTGACTTCCTACATTACGGACACCTGAGTTGCAAAGAAAAGAGATCCATCATTCACAAATGCCATAATAGATTGAATTAGAATAGGGTCCTAGAGTGGAAGCCCAAGCCTTCCTTTACAACAATAGTGTAAAATTAAGATAAATGAATATACTCTCACCCCTGAATTTGCAGATAACATTTGTACCGCAAAGTATTCTGATCAATGAATCAGCAGAAGCCACCATTACTTTGGTTGGGTCATTCGGGGGAAACTATAGAGTCAATACAAGATGGGTAAGCTCTTGCCAGGACAAATGGAAAGATTCACAGATGAAACTAGCTTTCTCGGAAAAAGAGGGTGGATAAGAGATGGCCACACAGATCTGATAATCCTTTTGCAGTAACTTCTTTTGCCCTGTAAGTATATTTGGAAAAAGTCACGCAACGATTATCTGACCCATACAAAACATCAAGGGTTAGTTCAATCTTCAACCAAGCAATCTTCTCCATATCATTCCATCACAAAAAAATAAAATTTTGAATAATTAAATAATAACAATAATCGAACAAGAAAAATAAAGGTAAACCTTCCCAGTGGGGTTTCATAGAAGAAGGGAAGTGAATGGCTAAAGCTACTAGCCAACATCAACTGGACACTTACATGGACTTCATAAGAGTCACAACTTTTGCATGAACAGAGAAGGCCAGATTCATAAATCATATCATATAAGTAGTATTTGGCATTCTTCAATGAAGTACAGAAACAATCCTACCAAATGTATTAATCTCAGCCCCATTAAAGCATAACTAAGTCAATCGAATGTCAAATGCTCCATCCTTCCAAATTCAGATAAAGTGGTGTGCATATGTTGGATCATCACCAACAATGATGTAGATATTTTTGTTGGTTTCTCTTTGGCTTGTTGGATCATCACCAACAATATGAAGGGGTAAACTTGATGCCTTCAATGAAAATTGCCGCAGAGGTACACAGGAGGAAAGAGATTATGGTTATTACTAAGAAGAGGTTGATGTTGTCCAAAGCTTCCTGTTCAATAACATAATGCCTATTATGTGCCAGACAAACCAGAGGATATTATTAACATTAAAAGATACACAATAAAAATCCTATGTCATAATTTGAAAATAATTCCACAAAATTTTAGGCGATGGTAAGCAAAAGAGATCACCATTTTCCCACTTTTATTAGAGCAGCAATACTTTTCATGGAGCTGTGGTGATTCAAATATATGAAAAATAAGAAGTTGAATTCACTCTACCTCTTTGTTGAGCATGAATTTTTTGCTATACACATTACGTGATTGATTTGTCAAATTGGAAGCCATTGCACTGCAGAAACCGGTCCTGTTTCAAAAAATGGAGTGGTGAGGTGATTCAGGAGCATCAGGGCTACAGCAACTTATCATAGTTATAGCTATTCTACTACTGAAGGATATGTACAGAGTATCATCACAGCAGTAGAAGCACATATTGTACATGGACTTAATTTCCTTGTTTAAGAACTTTAGATTGGTCTCATACCAGTTAAAAGAGGATTCTGTGAATGAGGCCAGTGCCACTCCACCTACAATTGGAACAAGAGAAGAAACAACCGGGAGAGCGGGTTTCTGTGAACGATATAGTAAAACAGTAAGTTTAATAACTTTCGCTACATGAATTATCCAACAATAGTATAAGAAATTGATGCATTATTTTCCCAAAGCACACATGCTAGTTCACAGAGGGCTCTCCATGGAGAGCAGAAGATCCATAAAGAACAGGAACAATGGTACCCCTGAATGCCCCCTTGACAGGAGCTTAACTCAACTAACTCACCATTTTTTTATTTCCCTATAGTTATATAATTGGATTTCAAGAACTAAATAGAAAAGAAATGCAACAGTTTATTATGGTGCCAATAGAAGATAGTTTAATTGTTTCCGAGCTCAATTCTACAAGACAACATATTTCCTCTTATTATAATCCAGGTCAACTGGTCAAGAAACCCTACTAGGATAAGAATAGCCAGTTGGATTCCTGAGTTTCGACACTCAGTGGCTGAGAGATTCTAATTCTGCCAGGTCTTGCACCCTGAACCTAGTAGGATTCACTAAAATCTTTAGGTAGCTGGTAGATCCCAGTAGACCATAGCACTTTCCATGGAAAATGCATGCAGAATGAAGAACATCACTGAGGGCCAAAGGACCCTGAAAATATTGTTCCTTTCATTTTTGCCTAATTTTCTTTGCCCTGGCCCCTTCCCTATCTATTGATCTCAAGAATAAAAAATAGTTTTAAAATCTCATCCTTGCTATTTATTTCTTTTGATTTGAAGAAAGGGGAAGAGAAAGTACTGGATTTTCCAAACAAAAGCTAAAGCAGAACAGAGGTATATCTTCTAATTAAGGACATTCTAGAGGCAATAGAGCAATCATTCACCATGGATCTCATTCATAATTTCCAAATGCTTTTCACATGTAATGCAGATAAATTTCCACCAACTTCTACTCCATTAGGCCGAACATATAAGCCTTACCTCCCCAAGAAACAGGGCAGCAAGAACAACTGTAAACAAGGGCTCCATAGATTTGATTGTGTGGGTGAATGAAACAACAACTTTCCTGAGGCTTACGTTGGTCAAAAGGTTGCCCATGGAGTGCAGCAGAGCCAGTATTAATATAGCTGAAAACTGAAATTGAATGCATCATCTCAGTGCAACATTCATATCACACTACCACATACCAATTCAAGAAATTAAATGACATGACAATTTCCTCATAGTATAGAACTACCTGTGATTTACTAATTTTTGGTTTTTCGTATAGATTGAACGCCCACATCAAAATAACCAGAACAGTTCCACATCCAAGCTGAAATGCCGTAACTGTTGCTGTGTGCTTCTTTTATGTCTCAAAACACTCTTTTTCTATCCAAATTCAATGTTGTATGATTGACATATGACTAAAATATGATAAAGAACAAAATCAGTGACAAATGCTATGATCAATACACCAATATCAAGACAGAGACTAAGTGGGAGGCAACTATAATAAATAATCAAATATTTAGAATTTTCTAAGTCATTGGCATCTTGTATATAGCTGGCTGCCCAAAGTCACAGTCCCAAACCCCACGTCTCTAGTACTCTATATAAAGACACACACCTTCATGTCCCCCTCCATCTCTGCCAAAACTGAAATTCCGAGATGGCAAGTGGGGAAGAAATGATTAGCATTAGGTGGTTCTGAGAGACAATGCCACTGGCTATCTCAAAGAATAAGACATGTGTATGTCCACTTCCACCATTACCCTCAGGATGACCCAAGGATAGTAATCATCATAGTAATTCTCCTCCGTTTCTCCACTCTAGCTAGACCCCAGAGGGCTTGTTCTTCTTCAAAAGTCTCTTCTTCATGTTGGGGATAGCATATTTCATCAGATGGGGAAGGGTTTTGCCATAGGTTTGATCAATATCATACCCACCACCATAATAATTGGATCCAAAGTAAGCCATTATAGATCAATCAACTCTGTTATTCTTTATCTTCCACAGCCTAAAAGAGTCAAATCAGAGAAGCCGAGCTGAAATCTTTAAGGATAACTCTTTCGATAGATATATCAAATAAAATTGAAATAAAACAAATCACCCTACGCACTACCAGGAAGCATAGAAGACGCATCCCCGTCAACAAGAATATTATCTGTAAATCTTCTTCTAGTTGTAGAAAACCTAAATGATATCAGCAAACTATAAATAAAATAGATCTAATTTTCAAGCAAAATCACAATACAAAAGAAAGGGGTGACCTTGTCGGCTAACTTGGGATCTTAAATCTTTTTGCAGAGAAGAGAATCAATCAAGGAACGGAGTCTTCAGATCTTGGAATCAAGGGAAAGGGCTTGTCGACAAATAGATTGTTCTTCAAGCGACAGCGACTGCTTCCCAGCAACGCTAGACATTTGCACCTGTACGTACTCTGCATCTTCTTGTACTCTACCCACATCACCGACTCTGTCATGTTCTACTTTGATCTTCTCCAGCGTCCCAGTGACATTTCTACTATGATCTTCTCTGTCTCCCGCTTCGGGAATCCCACCGCTACAAAGACGAAGTTCAGATGGCCCAGGTTAAGGTTTAAGATGGAAGGGCGGGACTCCATTTTCTAGTCGAGGAAAGGCTAGCATTTAGGGAGGCCGGGTAGAAGCCTTGAGGGAGAGGGTTGAGGGGGAGAGGAGCCATTGGAGGGATCATTGTGGTTTGGTAGTAGGATGAAAGTTAAGGGTTAGGGTTTTGGAGAGTGAAGCCATGGAGGTATCTATTCTCCTATGGGTATCAGGCAGTATATATGGGTTTGAACGTGGGAGTGTTGATATTTTTCATTATTTACAAGTTCAATTTTTATCCTATTATGACAAGATTTCGTCCATAATAAGTTTGTAATTCTGCTAAGACATTTAAAAATTGTCCCTAATGATTTCGTCCATAATAAGTTTGTAATTCTGCTAAGACATTTAAAAATTGTCCCTAATGATTTTTGTCTTTGGGGACAAAAATATTAATATCTGGAAATCGTCGCAAAAATTAAGTAGCTTTTAAATCTGAAATAATTAAATGTGAGAGTTAAAAATAGGAATATTTTCCGTAGGTGGCGGCTTTAAAATTACAAAATTTGGAGACAAAAAAATATGGTAGCTTTATTGTTGCAAGACAAATTTTAAGTTTCGTCATGATTATGTATATTTGTGGAGCGAAATATAATCTCTAAAATTCGTAGCTAATTTTATAATTTGTTGTAGTTAATCCCTATTGTGCGATCGTGAACAATGTCGAGCCTAGGGTTTTATTTATTCCCCAGCGTGATATGTTGTGTGATTTTTGTGTGGTTTGGGTGATTGAAATGAATTCTTGATTTGTCGAATTAGCGAATGTGAAATTTAATTTTGATGTTATTATTGTGAATTGAATAATATGAATTATGTGAATTAATTTTGTTAATATATACATGTAAAATATATTAGCGTCGATTGTTTGGAAATGGCATGTCACGTTCGTATGCGTCAGGCATACTAGATGGTAGGTGTGAGTCTGCGTGACATGAAAGAAAATGAAGAAAAATGAAAATGGTTGTGAAAGGAATTTGAGGAAAGATTTTTTAAAGAATTGCCTTGGAGGTGGTCGACGGTTAAATGCTCGAGCGGACTATATTTGTTCGAAAAAATGATCGATGATTTGCATCGGAGGGTAGTCAAATAAATTCTGGGAAGGCTCGGTAGTGTGTTCCCAAAGCAAATCTTTGTTTCAGCGTATTTTGCTCGCGTTGAGCGTGCGTGAGGAGTAGAGTGAGGCTGAGACATAGATTGGGCATGTAGGCATTCAGAGTAGGATCATGTATTTGGCAGGTGTGTTTAGTTTCATATGGCAATGTCTTGTTTAAATTGGGGAATGCCCGTGTAAATTATCATTTATTGGGCATTCTTCCTTTTTGTCGAGGATCGATGCAGTCGGGGAGTGTTCGAGAAAGGCGGTCTTCCAGCTAGAGGCCCGATTTTTCGTAAGAGCGGTTGTGAGCGATATATTTTGTAAACGTGTATTAGAGCTACAGATTTTTGATATATGTTTTGTGGTAAAGTGTGTAAGCTTCTTGAGCATGGTAATACTATAGTTGATGTATTTTTTGTAGTATTGATGCGAGGTACGAATGGCGGGTTTTTGCTCGCATGTGGACCAGGGTGTGGTCGGTGTAAAGGTGTTGGGATGATTGTCTGTGGGTGGAAGCTCGTACAAAGGGGCTACACGCAGATTTTCGTTAAGTCTTGGTCGCGAAGGAATTTCCCGATGGAATAGTGTTGGGTTGGAGCATCCCACGAATATTCCGAGGGTTGACGGGTTGTCAACGAACCCCCGAAAATGGGGCGTCACAGTATAAGTGAATTGAATTTGTGAGCAGAATTGAAATGATTTGAGATTGTGAAATATTGGAATCGGCTTATGTTTGCCCGATTGAAATGAAAAAGCATTGAAATGCATGATTTGTGAATATGAAGTGTATATTTGGGATGATCGATAGGCCCATAAATGATTGAATATAAAAAGTATATGTATTGTATTGGCATTGAATAAATCGAAAAGATTTGAAAGTATTGTTTAGCAAAATTGGTTGAGAGCTGGCGAGCGAAGAATGAAATTTTATCGATAGTGGCGTAGAATGCTTAGCGTGATATTTATCGATGCGCGTGTATCAATTGATTGATGGTGATTGAAAAGCGACCACGAGGTCGAGGGCTGGTCGTTGAGGAAAGTTCGCGGGTATGCTCCGACATATGCATGCACTCCATTTGTTTTTGAACATTGATATTTTGTAAAGCAAGTTGAGCTACGAGCAATATTTATGCATCATTTTGAAAAGGCATAGAATGCCTTCATTGTAAACTCACATTTTTGTTAAATGTAAATGTTTATGGGAGCACATACACAAATTGAAATCATTTCGCCCAAGATTTGAGAATGAAATGTATTTGATAAGCAGTTTGGTTAATGGCTTAGTAGAGCGTCCGGGGTTTAGGTTTTGGATCGTGCAGGGTCGGTCGGCCTCGAGGTACCGGGTCGCCCTGAGGGAGCTCGTTGTTTTGAATTTTGGACTGACGGGCGAATGAGGAAGAACTTCAGGTGGTTATGGACGAGCTACGCCTCAAGATCACGGCCTTGAACCGGGTCTTCCAAGAGGTCTCTGAGGCCGAGAGCACGGTGGGGCTTCTGAACGACGAATGTCGCGAGCTCCGTGATGACCTCCAGAGGCAGCAGGACTTGGTGGCTTAGAAAGAAAGGGTGATCGCCGAGTTGAGGGATGAAGTATGCACCTTATGGGCCTCTGGTTGGCTCTCTTTTCGGCACAAGGCTTCTAAGGTCTTCCCAGGTTTGCGCTTTGATTTTCCCATTCCCGTTGAGGACGAGATGGGGAATCACGGAATCGGCGGGAAGATGACCTTGGGGTGTCTCGGCCCGCCCACAGCTCCTCTTTCTTCTGGCGATCCACGAGGATGAGTACGCGCCTCCGTCTTGATCTTAGGCTTTCACATCATTCTTCTTCATTTTGGTAGCCTTTGGCCCTTGTAATGATGATTTTGACCTTTATTAAAACGTTGATTCGCATATTCGTACTCTTTGAGTTTTTTGCTTCTTTTTTTTTATGGCTTCCGAATGGACTGAACTTTATGATTCTTCTTTGCGAGGGAATACGGCCACTTTGATGGCCAGAGTTGCCTCGCGTTCTTTCGAAGTCGAGCTTCGTGTCCCACATTGGTGGTTGTGCTTTTGTTGAGCTTTGTGGCTCTTGGTGTCCGAGCTTCGGACTCCACAGGCGAGGCTACGTGGTTCTTTTGCGAGCTTAGGTGGTTCTTCCCGAGTGCGCTTTGTGTCTCCATTTGGGCGAGGCTGGGATTCCTTTGAGTCCCGAGCTCAGGTGTCTGCTGTGGATTGAGCTCATGGTTTCTTCCAAAGTTTGAGCTCAGGTGTCTCTATGGGCGAGCTATATGGTTCCTTCGGATCCCCAGCTGCGGGGCTCCGGAGTGGGCGAGCTACATGGTTCCTTGAGTGAGCTCCGGGCTCCCGGAGTGGGCGAGCTACATGGTTCCTTGAGTCCCGAGCTCTGGGCTCCCCCACAGAGCTACGTGGGTCTTTGTGTCGAGCTCAGGGGCTCCTAGCGAGCTCACGTGGCTCTTTAGTATTCGAGCTCTGGGCTCTGGTGAGAATACGTGGCTCTTTCTTATACGGGCTCACGGGCTCTGGGCGAGCTACGTGGCTCTTTAGTATCCGAGCTCTTGGGCTCCCGAACTGAGCTACGTGGCTCTTTGCCTCCTTCCCTTGGGAAAGTGCGCGTGGTTTAAATGTCGGTCTCTGGAGAATCGGAACAGGCTGCGTGGTTTCCCCAGGCGTCCAGGCTTCTTTATAAGTAATTGCCTTCCTTCGGTGGTGTGTGTTATACTCTGCTCCCAAATTCCTTTCTCTCTCCGACAGTGTCGGGGTTCGTACATGATGAAGCTTCAGGGTCTGATCGCCACTGCGCGAAGTCTGTTTGGTGGTCGTAGGCTGACGTTTGATTTCGTCGTTCTGCCATTTGTTGGGGTTGCGTTGTTCCCTAGTCCCGCTAGTTGTTGGAGTTGTGTTGTTCCTTAGCCTTGCCATTTGATGGATTTGGGTCAGGGGTCACGTTTGGAGGGAGCGGCGTGCTTTGGATGCTTCAAGGCCCGCTCCTGTTGCTATACCTTTCCTCACCTCTTTTCTCCTTCTCCTTCTTTTTCTTTTTCCCTTTCTTATGGTTTTTGCCTTGACTGGGTGTTTGCTGATTGTGCTTTTAAGGATGTGAAAACGGATTTTCGATTATAATTTTACGAGATGTGAAAAGCTAACTTTGTTGATTAATTTTGAGACAATGAAATAAAAATACAGTCTTTTGGAAACTTATTGTACTTGTGCGATGTTTTGTTTTTTTTTTTTTTTTATATCCTCCTAGGCCATACAGTCCACAGTTTATGACTAACGAGCCTCTTGGCTTTTTCTTTATGATTTCTGAAAGTTGG
The DNA here is from genome assembly GCA_016808115.1 of Tetrastigma voinierianum. Classification (NCBI taxonomy): domain Eukaryota; kingdom Viridiplantae; phylum Streptophyta; class Magnoliopsida; order Vitales; family Vitaceae; genus Tetrastigma; species Tetrastigma voinierianum. Next base: position 135,347 of record JAEQBH010001455.1, read on the forward strand.
TGGGCGAAATAGCGAAATTGTTATTTGAGCGGAAGTAGAGGCGTGAGTTTGATAATAAGTACGATTGGAGGTTTATGGGTAAGCAAGCTTGAGGTGTAGCATTCCGGGGGTGTTGTAGGGTCTTTCCGCTTTCTCCCGGGTTTGGAGCTCGTAGTTCTTTAGGACCGGACTACTCGTGATACACGATATAGGGTCCTTCCCGATTGGGTTCCAATTTCGTGAGTAGGGTCGCTTCCTTTCTAGTAGGGTTTTCTTGAGTCTTGGAGTCGCGGCTTGAAACTATTGGGCTGACATTAGATCATAGTACCTTGTTGTCTTCGTTGGTAGTCCTCGGCGGCGGCAGGGAGCTTGCTCGCTTCTCTTCCAGGAGATCGAGGTTCACGTAGAGAGTCTCCTCGTTGCGCTCGGTATTTGCGGGCACCCGTACTGGTGAGCAAGGCCTCGCGAGCTGCAGCCTCGGTACCAAATGCGAGTGACGGGTTTCTCGGGTTTGCGAGACTGCGTGTAGTTCTGTATGCCCGTAGTACCTCTGGGAGGTATTCACTTAATTTTTCCTTATGGTCTTTAACTTAGTCTTAATCTTTGCCTTGAGAGTCCTTATAGTGACTTACGTCGTTAGGCTAGCAGTGTTTGGGGATAGTAATTCTTAATGTCGAGCTCAGTGCAAAAGCTTTTGAATCATTGGTTGTCGAACTGTTTTCCATTGTTTGATATTAGTGCTTTTGGGACTCAACCTACAGATTATGGACCGCCAAACAAAGTTGCGCACTTTTTGCTCGGTGATTGTCGCCAATGGCTTGGCCTCAGCCCATTTAGTGAAGTAGTTCACTCCTACAATAGTGAACTTGCGACCGCTGATAGGCGGGGGCGGTATGTCCAAACCCCATTCTTGAAAGGCGGGGCTTATAATCGGGTCGATGGCCCAGTTGGGGAAGTAGAGATCTTGGCATGCTCTTGAGGTTACGCACTTTATTTATTTACGTAGGCGTCTTTGAGCATCGTGGACCCCGTGTCTGGTTGCTGGGGTTTTTCTGCGAGCCCAGGAGCTCCCGATATGGTTTCCACGGATGCGCCGTGCGCTCTCTCGACCACATAGTTGGCATCTTCCTCTTCTATGCATTTGAGGAGGGGTGTGGAAAAGCCCCGTTTATAAACGGTCCCTCGCAAAAGAGCGAATCTGGCTGACCTTGCTCTTAGTTTATATGCTTCCTTCGGATCGCAGCGATATCCGGATTCGATAGGTAGTCTCGGATGGGATCCATCGCTCGACGGAGTCATTGTGGGAGGGCCTCGTCGGCTGATGACATGCGAAGGTTCCATGAGGTCTTAGCCGGAACCGGAAGTGTCAAAATCTCCTTGTGGCGTTGCTATTATTAGGGCATCTGCCAGTGAATTCTTTGCCCTTGGGATATGTATGATCTGGACGCGTCTGAATTTTGAAGCGACTCGCGTACCTTTGAATAACGGATCATCTTTTAGCGCTTAGTAGTCATCCTACTTTGTTTCACCACCCGGCGAGAATCGCTGCGTACCTCCAGGTTGATCGACCTCCGCTAGAGTGGGAGAGGTTTAGTACAGAAATGGCAATGACTTCATACTCGCCTCGTTGTTAGGGCACGGAATTCATCACGAGGGCATATTCACGTCGATCCCGTCAGGGAGGTCGAATAAAGCCTGCTCCCGCTTCCCTTGGGCATTGGCGACCCCGAGTACATGGGCCCGACCTCCAAAGGGGGAGGTCGAATGCGAGTTGGGCGGTTTCAGTGGGCTCTGCCGAGGTGAATTCCATGATGAAATTTGCTAAAATTTTCCCTTTGATCACTGTTCTTGGCTTGTACGATGTCCGAGCTCTACCCGACTCGTAGCGTTCACCGGTCTTCGAGTTTCTGGTTTTGTAAGTATTTTCATAATCGGGTGTTATTGGGATTCCGATGGTGTGAGCTTGGAGTACGGCCCAAGTCTTGGCGGTGGTTACGATGCTAGAGCGAGCTTTTCCATCTTGGTACCTTTCCTACGCTCCTCGGAGGCTGGTATGATAATAGATCGGTTCTTGTGTTTTGTCTGGATTCGACGGCGGCTAGTCTAGAAATCGGAAAGCGGTAGAAGTAGGCGTGAGGTGTTCTCCCTCAGAGGGGCTTACCAGAATAAGGGGGTAGCTCAAGTAGGTTTTCAGTGCTGTGAACGCCTCCTCGCAGTGGGCATCCCATTGGAAGGCCTTTTTCGGGGTGACACTTGTCACTTGATCACGGACACAGCGACTCGGCCGGCTATTCTCTGGTCGGTATTTGAACTTCTTTAGTGTTTGAGGCGGGTCGCATGTCGACATGGCTCTTATTTTGTGCAGTTTGCATCTATTCAGCGGTTGTTGACTATGAAACCCAGGGAACTTCTTGCGAGACTTTGTGGCCTTGAGCAGGGTCGTTAGCTACCGTCGGCAGCGGAAATCGTGTCTCATGTCATGAGACCCATATATGTTCAAAATTGGCCACTTAGGCCTACACGTCATGCTCAAAAATGTATATTTTATACAAAAATTTATTTAATTACAATATATTTACAATTGTATTTAATTACAATTTATAAGTGGGTCTCTTCTTGGGAATTTTTCTAATCTCTGAGATAAAGGCCGTCTTAGTTTGGTTTCTTACGCCTAAAACTTGGATCGTCCATCCCCGATCGTAGCCGGTGGTACTGAAAAATGGTCACGGCGAGGTGAAGTAGCAGTGAGTGGAATTTACTGTGGATTACTCGTGCAAGTGCGTGCGATGACACCTGAACATATAACACGTACTAATATATCAAACCATGCGTATATTAACATAATTAGTTCCATAAATCATGTTATTCATTTTACAATAATAACATAAACTTAGCCTCTCACATGGGCTAAGGCGCGACCGACGGTATCTTAGGACACCCTACAATCCACACCCGACATGTTATTTTCTCATGGAAATAACCATGATACCACTGCGATCACACAAGCCGGTCCAGGTGGACCGTCAAAGACACCATTTTAGGATTTAAGCTCGGTCCAAAGCTTTTGGAGCCAGGAAACCAGTAGCATCTAGGCCTCGACAAATCCACAGCATTAAACTACAAGCCGCAGCGAAAAAGTAAAGCGAGTAGGAGAAACCTACCTTTCAGGAGTTTGAAGAAACTCCTAAAGCCCAGGAATCCACGTGTTGTCACTCTCAGGTAGAACCAGCTCTCCTTCTTGTCGCGAAAGAATCAGACCAGGTCGGATTGTTGAAACTAGAAGGAAGAGCTCTCTCTGGAAAATGGAGATCCGAGCTTCATTGTCATGAGACTCCTTCTCCCTCCCACGTTTCTCTTTTCCTTTTCTTATTTCATTTAAGATTTAGCACTAACTCTTACCATTCTCTTCTTTTTCTCTTCATTCTGCAATTATCTCGCTCTGCTGACTTTCTCTCTCGCTTTTTGAATCGTTATACGTGTGTGGGGGAATAAATGAGGAAATTTCCCTCCTCACCTTATGACGAACATGTGGCTCTCGGCACTAAATCTTTTCTTTTATTTCGTAATTTATTGCTGTAGCGTAAACCCTTCGTAGCTTAATGTGTAGTGGGATCCGTCTCATGGCTAATTGTGGTAAATCCTTTAAGTGCAGTGTCATTTCTTGGTGTGCAGTGACATCATCTTAACTGTGTTTGTCGTCAGGCGCCTCACGCCTCGGCGTGAAATCCGGAGCCATCTCGGAATCTGACGAAATTCGGCGTGGTATTTGAATTTCGAGACAATTCGACGGTGAAGTCAGTTTTAGGTCATCGAATCACAGAAAAATTCCGACTTTGTGAAATTGCCATTTATCGCTGGCAGGAAATGCGGATTTTTCGGGGTCTCCGCAGGACTCAGAAACACCACTGGTTGGGTTTAACTTCATCTTGTAGTCCTTCAGGACCTGGAATGCCTCGGCCAGATAGTGGGTGTGGAGCCTTGCCTTGATTGACTTCACTAGCATGTCGTCTATATACACCTCCATGGATGTGCCAATATGTTTATGGAACATCTTGTTTATTAGCCTCTGATAAGTGGCTCCTACGTTTTTCAACCCAAAAGGTATCACCTGATAGCAATACGTCCCCTGTTCGATCACGAAGGAGGTCTTCTCGGTCAGCAGGATCCGTCGATGGTTGTAGCTGAGAAAGCGTCAGTAGGTTAAGGAGCTCGTGGCGAAAGGTGGCATCTTATAAGGTCGGTCGAGCGATGCTGATGGTGGTTGATGTCAGTGAAGTCAATGCAGAGTTTCCATTTGTCATTTTCCTTTTTGACGAGAACCACGTTAGCCAGCCAGTCGGGCTAATCTACTTCCCGGATAACTCGGGGTTGGAGGAGTTTGCTGACTTCTTCGTTGATCGCTTTTTATCTCTCTAGGGTGAACCTTAACTACCTTTTACGTTTAACGGGTTGAAGGAGGGGTGACATTGGTTGTGGGTGATGACTGCTGGGTCGATTCCTCCCGTGTCCTCTTCTTCAGTGAATACTTCCACATTCTGTTTTAAGAAGTGAATGAGGGGGTCTCTAACATCTTCGGCAAGCTTGGATCTGATGTAGGCGAGGTGTTCTAGTTGGTCGTCAAGTTGCACCGGTTCTAGCTCTTCTGATGGTGTTGGTCGGGTGTCCAGTTCGTCTCTCATATCGAGCTCATCCGCGTGGGCGTCAGCGCTTCTGCTTCATTGGCCTTAGTAGCACTCGGTATCCACTTTGGTCTCCCAGGGCCTTTCTGCCCCATTTATGTAGAATTTGGCGACCATATGATAGGCGGAGGGGATGGCCCTTATGGCGTTGAGGGAAGGCCTGCCCAGTAACATGTTGTACGCCGATGGGGCCTCCACAATGAGGAATTTCGTCGTCATTGTCGCCTGGCATGGGGGGTCTCCTAGAGTAAGCACCAGTTGTATTGACCCCAAGGGCAGTACTCTCTCTCCAGAATCGCAAGTGGGCGTTCTGGGTTTCATGCTTCTCTCTTACGATGCCCGTTTTCAAATCTGACGCGAAGATGATGTTGGTCGAGCTCCCGTTGTCGATTAGGACCCTATGGACTGTTTTATTGGCCACGACGACCCTTATTACCAGTGGATTGTCATGGGGGTGTTGGCAGCCTTCCAGGTCAGCGTCCGAGAAGGTTATGGTGGTATCGGCCAGGAAGCTTGGACACGACTGCACCTTAGTGTCTCCGCGATGCGAGGCTGGCGTGAGTGGGCGCTACGTGAGGCCCAGACTCCCCACCTCCGGTGAACCCCCCGGAAATCACATTGATCTCTTAGGGTTCTTGTCTTTGAAGCCCGAGAGTCGGGTGACGAGATTGGTGGGGAGGTGCCGGTCCGATCTTAGGGAGCCACGTAACCGGCGGAGATGTCCCGTCGGATCGGGAATTTGATTTCGTTCTTCGGTGAATCACGGAGTCATACGTCCGATGTCAGTGATCTACATGGAAGTCACAATACTTGGTCATGTCTGCTAGGCTGCGTCGCGTCTTCATTTAAGATGGCCATCAAAAACTTCTCATGTTGTACCTCATTATAGGACTTGAGATATTGAGGCCCAGTTAAAGGGGTGGTTGTTGTGGTGAATCTGTATTTGCGGCAAGTGGGGTGGACCCAGCAAGTCCACTGACGTTACCTCTTCTCTTTGGAGATCCATCTTTGTCTTCCCTGCCCCTCTATGGGGATCTGTCTTTGTTGCTTCGTCTATTGGGGCTTTGGTCTCGTTTTTTCTCATCGTTGCTTTTCTCCTTTCGCGAGGAAGAGCTTCCCCATTTAGACATAAGGGCCTCCTCGCCATTAATGTACTTTTTGGCTTTGGCGAGCACCTTGGCCATGCTTGCTTGAGGGTTCTTCGAGATAGAGAACATTAGTTCTTTGAATTGTATGCCTAGCCCGACTATAAAGGCGGTGATGACGAATTTTTCATTCTGGATGTCCACCCTTAGTGACTCCGAGTTGAACCTCTTGATGTAGGATCTCAGGTTTTCTTAAGGGCCTTGCTTTACGGTCAGCGGGTGGTAGCTCGGCTTCCAGTACGTCCAGGCTCCGATGAAGTAGGACACGAAAGCAATGGAGAGTTCCTTGAAGGGTGGAAGTAAATTTGTGAGAGCTGTTGAATAATACTAGTAGGAAGCCTTTAAGTGTAATAGCGAGAGGCTTTGCATCTCCACCCCGAAGTCTTGGTATCCATGCGGCTCCATCCTAGTTCTTTTAAAAATTGTTAAAAGGTGAAGTCTATTAGGTCCTTCGTTCCATGGCTTTGATCTACAGACATTACGAACTTTGTTGGGAGAGGGAAGTGTAACACCTTGGCGTAGCGGTGATTCGTTTGTTTATAAACGTCCATGGAGATCGGGGCTCGATCTGCCTCTTTGTGTGGTTGAAGCTCTAATGTTGGATATCCTAGAAACACTTCTCCCAATCGTTCCTCTTTTCCCTCGGCGCAGTTGACTGTACTGTGATCATAATAGCGTTCTTGTTTGGTGTTCAAAAGTACATTGGTCCAATGCCTGGTTGGATATTTACTCTCACCATCAGCGTCAGGGGCATGAAGTTATTTGTTGTTCCTCTGCGTTGGTATGGCCTCAAACGACCTGTATACCATTGTTATGCACCTTCTGGGTTCCTCAAACTCTCAGTAGTGGCGGTCATGAAACTGAGTATCATCTCATTTACCGTGGCCTTTGAGGCTCAGAAGTCTCTCCCGGTTACATTTATCAGTTATCCTGTTGAGTCACCGTACCAGAGTTGGTGTGACTCTGTATATGTTTGAGTGTTCCTTGATTCTAGTGAAATGGTTATTGCAAGGCAGTGATTCCCAGACATTAAACCAGTGGGTGCTTTCTGTGTGATCTTGGGACTTTTGGGCCTGCAGTGGGGTCCAATTGTTGGTGAATCAATGAATAACAATAACACACAATGATGGATGTTGGGTGAAGATTCTTTGCCAATCTAAAATTATAGTGGATTTCTTTTCCTGAAGGAAGATTAACTCTAATTGGCATTATAGTTCATTACCTTTTGTTGTGGGTTAACAGTCATTTATGATGGATGATCATGGTGACTTTTCTTATTAGTGGTTGATCAAAAATCCCTCCACATTAGAGATGGTGAATCTTTTATTATATATGTAAGATACTTGGAGGATATTAAAGTTAAATAAGCTGGGGATCCTTGCCTTGTTCAGTATGAGTCCACCAGTATTTGATTATTCCTTTCTTCCATTCAACTGATGGTCAAATGGTTCCTAAATCCTGGTTACTTGGGGCTTAGTTTGTCTAATTTAGTGAGAGACAGGACATGTTATCGGATGGTTCCTCAGATGAGGAAGCTTTTTGCATACCCTTAGGATCTTAGACTATTAAAATTAGTTTATATGAGCTTATATTAGGCATGTTTGCTTTTATTTTAGCATCATCAGTCATCTTTATAGATTACATTCTTTTTTTAATCAATTCTATTTAATAGAAAAATTAAATGAGAACTAATACTTGCAAATTGTTGTCATCACTTTAAAGGTCATTTTATATTATATGAATAAAAATTAAAAATATAAATTTTGTATTTTTCTTAGTAAAGTCAATCTTAAAACTGTTTTCAACTAACATCCTTTTTGGGCTAATGCCTATATTTAAATATATTAAAAGCGGAGGATTGTCACTTGCTATAACCCAAATGGCTGAGCCCCCAGCTGCAAAAGTGGCCAAGGAAAGGAGGAGCTTGAGAGCCGGTTCATGTTAAAAACAGGATATAATTTAATAGACCATCTCCTTCATAAATTATGACTAGTCATCACTCTAAATTCCCTCAAAATCCCTTGTATGGTTTTATTTACCTTTAAAGTTTATAATAAAAATAATCAAAGGATTTGGTCTAGGTTCTTACTCCAGTATTAAAGTGATGAGATTCAGTATCCATCACTGAGTTCAATGAAGATTTGGCTGAGGCTTGCATATGGCTGTTGGATTTGTTTATAAAAAACTCATCCATTCTTATTTATTAACTCTGCTGTTATATTTGAATCACCTTTACTCTGATTCATATTGTTTTAATGATTTCATTCAATTATGATCTTTAAAATCTTCTTCAATCCATGTTGATTTACTAGTTAATATAGTTCAAATAATAAATTAACATATAGGTATATTTAGTTTATCTTAGCCAGTGATTTTCCCATTACCCATAGGATTATTGGAGTTCTGATATTAACTTTTACTTGGTTACAGGGATTGGTTCAGATCAAGTGCTGATAATGCATGGATTCTTAAAAAAGTGAGTTTGGTCAAAGGTAAACACAAATATGAATTTTGATCAAACCTTAATCAAGTTTGATACCATTTTAATTCTTATAAACAATATATTCTTAAGACATTTAAAATACATAAAGGATAAGAAGGTGGTTTGTTTATCTATAGCAGGTTCTTTTTAAAGAAAAATAAAAATAAATCAGGGATAGTTAGTTTTAATTTTAGATATTGATGTCTTTCTTAATAACAAAAAAAAAAAAAAAAGAAGATTGTATGGTTAATAAAGTTAGACACCAAGAATGTTCCCAAATGTTGGCATTTATAACATGATATGATTAAACCAGACTATATTACTTAACATCTCAAAACTATAGATAACATAACTTTCCTGTAGTATATACATCACAAATAAACTCCACAAATGGAAGTGCCTATTACATATCTTCTTATTAGTTCCTCTAGTCTGGCACTCTGATTGATCATTTATTACAAATGTATGGTTTGGGATGGTTTAATTGTGCATATGTGCTTTTAGAAGTATGTGAAGGTATTTATCATTAAGGAATTTTGAAACTTCAGTTCATAAAATCAAATCTTGGATAAGATATAAATAATCTTGAATTAGTTGAGCTATCTTGTGTAACAAAATAATAAGTATGGATAAAAATGTAGCTATATAACATGTTTACATTTAACTTTAAAAGTGGCTGCTTTGAAAATAGGATTTTGTAATAGTTGGGTAAAAATTGAAGTTCAGTTCAAAGTTGGTTTCAAGCTCAATATTCATTATTCGAAAAATAACATCTTTGAAAGAACATGGGTTGGGTTTATTACAGCATGTCTGGTCAGCTGTAATGATTACTAGGAGACCTGGCCACTAATTATCTGAGGTGTTAAGGTATCTTATTTTATTTGGATTTTAACGTTTAAGTAACGTTTTTTGCTAAGATAAGTGCCAATAAATATATTTCAGCAGTCAGTAGCATTTTTGGTATAGTTCAATTAATAAATATAACAATTAATCTTGTTTTTCAGTGTGAATAAATTATGTCAATGTAACATTATAACTGGAGCGGTTGTATTGATGGAGAACATTTATTGAGCCAAGGGGTGGCTTTTTAAGCCCCGTTATGCTTGCCGGTGATAAGTGAGAAGAATTTCTTGGGATTACGTTGGTATAGAGATTTTGGGGTCTAGTTTGAAATTCTGGTTATTCGTTATATATCTGGGACGAACCTCCTCATTAAACTAAACACGATTATGTGACAAGATTGTTCAGAAAGCCTTTATGAGTATAGTCCATCTTGTAACTTCATGTGGTTTATTAGACTTATCTTTATTTCTTAATCTTGTTTATTTCTTCTTCGTTGTAAATTTGAATTTGCTATACTAGTGTTATTATTATATTTGCCAATTTATAAATCTACTACATTTCACTATGTATATTAGTAGCAATCCCCATGAATTACATTTTAAGCTGTTCAAACAGTTCCAAGTGGAAAGGAATTTCCTTGGTTAATTTTATTTAATTTATATTTATCAGTGTTTATCACATCTTATTGCAGGACAAAGATATTTGGATCAAATTTTTCACGAAACTTGGTTTTAGATTGTTTAGCAGGTTTCATCAAATTTGGACATTAAGATCCATTAAAATTTTGAGCAAATGAGTCCTCTACTTTATATAGGAATGAAGAATCGAGTATGATACAGTGATTGGTGTTTGAATTATGTTTGTTAATGGAACAGAAAAGTGGGCTAATCTGATGATTGTTTAGTTTATTTGAGTTCAGAAAATTGGTTGACAGTGGTGGATCCAATTATATATATGACTTTCAGGCTGGAATACTGATCTACATTAAGTGGTTAAATGAGGTTTGATGTATTTTAAGTCACGTCTTACGAAACTATAAAATTTTAGACTCGTCTAATTGGGCATTATATGTGTGATATAGTAGATTTTACATTTGGATTATGTGTTGGGTTAGTCTAAATATTAAGAATATATTGAACCATGGTTTATTCTTAGTTTATTATGTCTTTATTTGAAAGTGTGGCATTTGGTATATTGTTTGATGAAGTGTGTCTTTGTGTCTTGGAGAAAAGAAAAAAATTTATCTGCAGAATGTTCTTTGTTGCATTTTTGACTTATTAATTAATGTTCATATTAGACAGGAAAATAAGTAATGTGGGAATCTTCAAGCTCTGACTAGTACCCTTGTTGTGGATTAAGATGGAACCACACTTTTAAGCGGAAGAAATTCATGGTTTGTTTAAGGTGAAACAGAAGTCTTGTTTATCATTACCACTTTAGACATAGAGGTTTTATGAGGATCCCACCAGTGATAGAAGGAGGATGAGGTTCTCATGGCGTTTGATCTTCATGAAGGGTTCATTCATCATATGAAGTGCATGTCATGACAGTCACAATTACTTTGTACAATCTTTCTGTAGCTGAAGAAGAAGACAACTAGAGGGCTTGTGGGAGTCACTAGATAAGAGAAGATGAGATGTAGAACACTAAATTTATGTTGACAGATTTACAGTGTGACAGTTCAATTTTTGTTGATTATTAAATTTGGTTATTGTGAGATTATTGAAGGATGAATCTGGGTGAAGTAACTGGATATGCTGTTCAAGTGCCTCACAGGGTGAGACTTAGACCTCAAACTCAGCGAAAGTGACGACTGAAAGAGTGGTTATGGACTTGATTAGAAATGTATTAGAAGGGGTTCATTTGGTGCCAGTAAAAACAATGGGTGGAACTATGTTGGGCTCAAAGTTCAAAGAACAAGCCAGGAGGAATCTCAAAAGCGGAGAACACCAGTGGCTGATTATGATGATGATTACAGCGGTGGATTAATAGTGGCGAAAATAAGAATAAGAGTAAATCATGTTGATAAATCACAGAGGTTGTTAGTATGACCTCTTGTGATGGAGAGAATCTCAGTGACTGGTTGGATTAAACCCAGAACATTTGGATCGATCTGATTGACCTGCTTTTCAATCAGAATTTTGGAAGGATGGACAAAGACACCATATAGGTTGTGGAAAGGGAAGACTATTACCAAATACCTGGATGGGTTATCTTGCAGTGATGACTGCTTTTCAAAGGTTGAAATGATTAAACAGTTGATTGCATCACCTATTAGCTTGCAAAAATGTGTGCTGTCAGTTTAACATATAAGTCAAATCACAGTGTGGAGAATCGATTGGGGTCAAAGTGCTGGTTTTGGTGTTTTTCTGGGTGAAGGGTTCAAGTTAATTAGCGGGCGTTTGAATCTGAATGAAAATATTAAGTCAAGGCAGAACAAGAAAGTTGAAGATGGAACTACAATGGCAAAAAACAGATGAAAATCATTTGTTCAGATTTTTACGAAACATATGGGTGAACTCGGAGTTTCTGGCGGTGGAGCTCACGGAAATCTGGAAAACATAAAGTGAAATTGATTTATAGAGACCACCAGCTTGAAGACTATGGATATTATAAGGTATTAATACAAGGTGTAATTAGATTTTCAAAAAGGAAATAATGATGAACATTTAAATAATCTAGTAGACTTATAATTAAAAGTTAACTGAAGGAAGGTCTTGATTGCTTTTGATACTTATTCTCATTAACAAGTCTTTATCTAGAATGGTACTTACTCTTCTTTTACATTCTTGAAATCTGAAATATCTAATGGATGTAGAAAAATTGCTCTGTGGGGTCAGATGGGGAGATCTACCTTTGGAGTAACTGGGTTTAAATAAGGACGAAAGAAAGTTTGTTAATTAAAATTCCCTATATGACACTAACCGGCACAAAAATATTATCAAAAAGTTTGATAAATGATCACTGACTGAGTTAAAATCAATGGTGCGATAAAAATCTTATATATAAAATCGGTATTGACTATATATTTGTATGCATATGTGATGGCTATAACTCATTCTTAGTGGTAGCTGAACAGTGGTCAAATCAAGAAGTGTATTCAGGTTTGCGCAAGATATGGACTTCTTTGAGTGATTTTGAGTTAAAAATCTTGAGACCTCTAAATGGATAGTTCTTGTCAAATCACATTATACTGGATCCAAATGGATGGTTCAGTGAGTGTTCTAAGTGTAGCTGGACCTATGGTCTTAAATCTTATATCAAAATGAGGAAAGTGTATATCAGTTGGGATCTTCTGGGATGAGTTCAAGTTAATGTATGATGAGTTATACAAGTGGATCTAAACAAGGTTCAATGAAGAAGTGATGATGGTAAATCAAATGGTGAATTATTGGAAGGAATTGTAGTCATCAGATCACTTATGTTTCAAGTTATGGGTTCTGCGAATGCTGAACATTTGGAAGATTCGAACAATTACAGTGGATTCTCAAAGTGAAGATTCAAAGTATTAAGCTGGATGACTTCACTCTTGAAGATTATAATAATTTCGCGATTCATAAACTATTTGCAGTGGCGATCCTGCCAGATCAAATTAACACTTTTGGATCAATCTGAAGGATTGAATGGTTCGCCGTTCACGGAGATGTTCTGTTCAAAGCGTATTCTCTATCATTTGTGATGATTATTAATAATTAGTAGCAAATAAATTATATAGTGAGTCTAAACCTTTGTTGTTGAATGCATTTGTTAAATAACTAATCTCATTGAGTTATCATTGACTGTAAAGTCAAAGATGTCTTGGATCATTCTTGAAAGTTAATAAATTCGTTAGAGAAGTGTAAGGAATTGGACTGGCACCAATGAGTGTGTAATTGACCTACTGTTGGTTAGGTCCTGATATCTGGTTGAGGAATGACTAAATATTGGGTAGTTTGGATCTTGTGGGGTTTAACCTCTGTCCATTCTGTATTAGTGTTAATCTCTCTTGGGATGAGTTAAACTATACTTTTAAATGATTCTAATATATGAAATCAGAAGGGTTGATTTTCTTGAAAAATCACTACTTTGAGAAGGGCGCTGAGAGAATTATATGAGACCACAGTTCACAAACTCACTACAGTGGAAATGTCACGTGAAACGGACATATGTTTGAGAATTGAATAATCAGGAAGGTGTGTGAGATCTATCTATTCCCTTCAGCGATGAAGAAGGAAGGTTGAAGTTTTTTGTTATCCTTCAGTCCAGTAAATAAACTATCTTCTATAGGGAAGTTCAAGGATCATTTCTACCTCCATATAGATATTTACTGAAAGATATCACGGTTTAGGTCTTGTTCTTTACGTGATTTCATTTCATACAGAGGTTATTTAGTTTTCATGATTTATGCGTTTTTATATCAATTATAATAAATATAACAATTAGTAGCATTTTTTTGCTGATTAATTATAATAAATATAACAAGTCAATCATGTTTTGTGAATATTCTTATAATCTTTAAATTATGTTTGACAGTTTGTAACTACCGAGGTATGGAGAGCAACTGGCTGAAACAGGGTGTACGAAATACCGTTGTATACTTTGGGTGAAGTGGTGGAAGACTTTGGGTTGTTGTTTATGGTCTTTGAAGATTACCGTTCAAATTACAGTTAGTCGTTTAGCTATGTGGAATGATAAACTGATCTTACAATGATGTAGATGAATTCGTTTAAAGGCTGTGTTTTTCTGAGTATGAATGTCTTTAATTATTCTTGGTTTATTGACAGGTTTATTTATAAATCTGTTCATTTTTATTTATTTAGTTTATGTTTTGATTTGCTATCATGTTATGTATATTTATATATTTATAATCTACATTTACGTGGTGGCCAACATGTTCTTTTGATGTTGAAGATTATAGATGATATTATTGTCAGTGTTATATAGGTATAAGCTCTTTTTTAGGTGTTATTAGATCAAGTTTAGATTCTTTTGTTTAGTGGGCGTCTTCTGTGGTTGAGTCAGTGTTTGTTCATTTTGAAAAATGAAAAGAAAATTAGTTGAAGCTGAAGTTGAGTTCAGACACTAGACAGAATCCATGAAATGTTCAAGTAGAAAGTTCATGGGGTTTCCCATAGCTGGAAGCTGACTCAGTCGTTAAAAATTGAAATAAGGAAACCTTGGAAGGATGTCTTTATGAAAGTCTACAGCAGCTAATCTATGTGTAAATAAGTGGGTGATCAAAAAATAGTAGTTCTATGATATCAATATTACAAAGAAAGAAAAGACTATGAAGAAGGGAGTGAGAGACATACTTTAGTGAGAAGGATGGGATATTGGTGCAGATAACATCTTTTAGCGTCAGATTGAATTTTTGGAAGCTGAGATTCTAAATAAGATTTAAGAACCTTTGAAACAGTGGGAAAATGTAGCTTTGATATCTGATCCATTTCTATCTTATACAAATATAACTATCATTATTCTACTTCTTTTTTGATTAATTAGTTATTAAATTTTTGTTTTTCTGTGGTTTTCTTGGAACCTCAGAGAATTAAATAGAAGATTATTGTTTATAGTGTGAGTGGGTTATGTTGGTTGGAGGCAGAAGTTGTTTGTTGGAGTTAGATGTAAAAGTGAGAAGAATTTTTTTATTGAATATCTCTACATAATACATCAGTGATTTTTAACTTTCAAATTACACCGTTTTGTTGGGATAAATTGGGGTGGTTTTTCAAGCTTCTCTTGCCCAATCTTTTTAGTATGTGGACAGTCAAAGATAGTAAATCCAGGTTTGTTGGTTGAAATTTTATAATGAATATTTCAGTTCATTGAATTAATCTAATTATTAATTATATAAAAATCATTAATTTTTATTTTGTATTTTAATATATAATAAATATTTAAAAATGATAAGTTATAAATATAAATATTTCTTTATATATTATATAATTTGATCATAAAATAAAAAATTAAAATGTAAAATAGATTAATTTCAAAAATAAAAAGCTAAGAGGACAGTGGTTTTCTCATTCATGTGCTTGCAGATGTCTATTTTAATTGGCACATTGTGAGGATGAATCATTTAGTCAGTAAGTGAATTGTTCTGTAGAACAATGGATTGTGTTGGTTTGAGATTTGGTTTTATCCCATTCTATTATTTGTGTGCTATCTCATTGTTCATAATACTAAGTTTAGATTTTTTTATCATTTGCATGCGGAGATAAAACATATCTTACCAAATATATATTTCAAATATACAAATGATTTATCTTGAAAATGTAGATAACAATATGATCTAAATAACCTATATATTTATCTTTATATATTATATATTTAAAATTGAATTAGTTGAAATTTGTTGAGATCTATCAAAGATGAACAAGTAGAATCAAAAAATCTCAGGCATTCTGGAATATTTAATTTAGGTACAAATGTATCGATACCCTTAGTTTCGGATGGTGTAGTTCTTGCTGAGTTGGAGAAATTTACATCTAGGTTGTCCATCCATTCCCATTGTCATCTTTAACTTTTAGATCATAGATAGTGTTGGTGTGTGATGTCCCAATTTGCTAATTTTGACCCAACAATATTGCATGGTGCTTAAAGGGTAGACACAAACTTCCCCATAGGTATAGGGGAAATGTCTTCTTTCAGTTTTCATATATAATAATATAAGGTGGCAGAAAAAAAAAAAGTGCATAAAGGGTATGCTAATTGATTGGGAAATTAATCAATCTTTCCATAAGAGAAGGCTGCAATTTAATCTTATAATTTATACTCCATTTCAATCATATTATTTGTATCATCATCTAATAATCTAGATTTTGACAATGATGAAAGGTTCAATAGTTACCTCTTTAGTTGTATCTTCAACTTTTCCGGTTGTCATCTTCAAAGTTTATTAAAAGAAAAGAAAATTAAATTATTCAAAATGCATTGTCTTGAAATTGAAGTGTAATAATTTTTTTCATTACATTTTCTCTAGCATTTATTACCTAATTTAAAACAGAAAATTCTTTTTTTGGATGGTGAAGAAAATTATTTTCTTACTTCTTCCCCCTTTTCTTAATCCTTAATATAATAAACAATGGAAATAAAGGTCCAAACCACATAAAAACCCTAGCCATCCTCCTCTTGTTTTCTCTTTTCGTGTTCTTTTGTAACCTATTTTTCTCAAGCAAGTGTGAGTCTGTGTCTTTAGACTTAGTCTTTCGTCTGATTTATATTAAGACGGCGGGACTATCTAGATGGGAAAGTCTTGAAGCACGTCTGAGAAGGCTGGGGTGTCTTCCATAGGCCCAGCCGGGCGACACGTTTAGAGTTTTAAGTCAGTGACCGTCTCTGCGCGTATGGGATGTACTACGTATGGATAAGTACACGAAAACGGAAAATATGCAAAATAGATATTTATTAGCGGATTTCCTAGTTTCCAAATCCCTTATTTCTCGAAAGGTTAATTCTTAATAGGAAGGAAGATGTTTTATCCCTAAAATTAAGAGATTTCATTCCTAAAATTAAGGGGAGATTAACGAACCATGCCTATATATCGGGAAGATCTCCCACAAGGTAAGGGCATAAAAATTGTGTTAAAACTCTCTGCTTCTTCTTCTCCATCTTTTGCTGACTTAATCATCGGAGGGGCGGTTGTCATACTGCCACCGGATCACCTTTTTGCAAGTTCATGTTGCGTTGCAGATGCCTAGAGATTCAGACGACCATGGTTCTTATAGCAAGGAAGGGTGATTTTTTGGCTATTCTTGGCTTGAAATCACCACTTTGCATCTCTTTTTTTTCATTTTCTTGCTTAATAAAATGGGTTTTCCACAAAGATTTAGGTTTTATCTTGTTTTTTTGTGTTGTCATTTTATTGGCGTTTGGTTTGTCATCGACTTGTTAAGATGTGATGCCGTTCGTCGTCTTGTTGCTGTTAGCAATTATGTGCTCTTGGGTCCCACTTAGTATTCTCAAATTTATAATAAATATAATTTATTATATGAGCGGTTATTTATAATAAATATAATTTATTATATGAGCAGTTATTCCTTGATGGAATGGGTTTAAGGTTTCTCTTTGGGAGGCTTTACATGAGAAATATTTTTAAGTGTATTTTGAAGTGCGAGCAAGGGGAAGAAGAATTTTACATTTGCTGTTTTTCTCAGTGTTCTAAGATTCGAGTTCTCGTCGATTCCATTGTGCCCGCACATCCATACCACCCCTGAGGGGATAGATGCGGAGAGAGATCGGACGGTCTGGTCTTGTCTGTGTGGAATTGGGTGATTGTAGATCGTTGGTTCAGCGCGTCTTTATTCTTTGTAGATGCGACGGTGTAAATTCTTGGTTGGTGGCTGATCCCCAGGAAGTCTGGATTGACGGATCTGCGAATCTACATAGGTAATTTTATTTAATATTGAATTTTGATAAAGTTGCATGTTTAATCATATTCTTTAGATCCATGCCCAAATGTGTGTTTTCCTTCGATTGGTATCGAGCATGCTATGATTAGATATGATATCCCCAGGTATTCGATAATGCATATAATTTTGATGTTGATTTAGTATATGGCACCTAGGTTCTATTTGTTGTTAGATCGCATGATTAGATCTGCATTAATTTTATGATTTTTGTTCATGAATGGATGTATAATTTAAATGGTTTTGCCCTAGATCCATGGTAGATTTTGATTGTATTAATTTTTTTGGGTTTGTAACGGGGGAGGAATTTGGTCATAAGATCGGGTTTCCTTCTGATTTATTTATTATTCGTTTTTTAATTAAAAATAGTTGTAATTTTAAATTTCAATCACAATAAATCGTACACCTTCATTATTTGGAAGCTGGAGAAGATCTGGACACCATCTCGGAAACGTGGCCAGGTAAACGTTAGGCGGAGGAGTGGCGTCGGACGGGATCGTGGTGCCGAAGCGTCGTCACGGCGCTACCGCAGCGCCCGGTGGAAGTTCTGCGCGTGGTCCTCGCCGGTGATAGTCTTTGGGCGCGTAGGGGCGCGTCGCGAGATCGTTTAAGCATTTCGCCCGTGGTGGCTCGTCGTCTGATCGTGGATTCTTCCCACAGGCCGGTTTTGATTTGGTGGAGCGCGGGACCTACTACCTTAAATTAGGAGCATGTGTGGGTTTTAAGTTTTAATTTATTTAGTTTTGAGCCTTTATGCCTTTGTAAACTAAATAATTGGGCAGAACAAGATATTTTGCAAACGGCCCATTTTAATTTTTAGGAAAGCCATGGATTAGGGTTATTTAATTAATGCTTTTGTGAATGGTTTAAATTATATGCTTATAACATGTTTATGTGATGTATACCGTATAGAATAGAGGTGGTGCCCATATAAATTTGCATCAATGATAATTACATGTGCATAATAATTATTATGATTCTATAATCTAGTTTAATAATTATTATGGAAAAATTATTTTATTTATTTATTTTTTTTTTTTTGAAATAATTTTAGAAAATCCTAATAATTAAAATATTGAATGGTGAAGGTTTAATTAATTTAATTAATTTTAAACCTAAGGAGGCTCCATTATTGGGTCTAATAATAAAATGATCATGTGATGCCCTGACGGATAAACATGGTTGGATTTTATTGGATTGGGACCTCAATTAAGTTTCTGCAAATTTTAATAAGATTGATGTCGGTAGCGTCGGCAATCTTGGATATTAAGATAATTTTGAAATAAAAACAATGGTTAAAACATTCAAACTTAATTTAATTATTACCTCAATAGAACATGATATTTTATTAAGTCTTCCCCAAAGTTTTGAAGCAAATTAGAATGAAATGATTTTGTATTATCTAGGAAAGTTACGTCTAAGGAGGTGCAGTTTAAGTAGTCGGCTTGTGACTCCCCATGCTCTGGGAACCAACTTAGTTGGATCTTGTCGTTCGTGATCGAAATTTAATTTGTTATAAATATCTTGCCCAGCGTAAGTGTTTATAATGGAAACTAAATAATTGTTTACAATAAACGAATAGTTTTGGGATTTACTAAATTTTAAAATTATGTTTATTGTAAGATACTAGTTTTAATACTAGTGTGTATTTTTTTTTCGAAAAATGGCATCATTTAACCCACTTCTTGATGATTTTGAGTCAAGCCTATGGATGATAATTATAGTGAATGGAAATACTTTGTGCATTGTTACGGACGTTTTGAAAGCGAAGTTTGTCCTAACCACACAAAAGCCCGATGAGCCCGCGGCAAATGCATCGACGAGTCGAAAAACATGAGCTGGGACGGCGAATATATCGGTTCGACTCTTTATATTCTTGCAGTGTTGCTAGTCATTTGAAAGGGCGGATATCTCATCTCGAGAGTGGATGAAATGATCCAGGACTCTCGATAAGATATTTACCGCGATCAACGAGTTCTTTAGAAATTTGCGGTTAAATTTATAATGAACAGAATATTTGGGGGAAGTGTGAGGATCATTGTGCGAAAATGATGTCACATCTCGATCAAATTTGAAGTGTTGGGGATGAAGATGGAGCAAAGGTCCCAAATTGATTTCATATTTGAATCCTACTGTCGTTTTACTCGGTTTAAAGTTAGGTATAATATGAGCAGAATGGGATCCCAACTCCTACGAGTTGGTCATGAACTTGAAGAAGTCTTAGAAAGGGGCTTTCGGAGAGAGTCGACGAGTGTTCATATGGCGAGGTTCTGCTTTCAAGCCCAAAGGAAACCTAAGGGTGGGAAAAGAATAAGAACAGCGGAAGGGTGGTGCAGTTACCAAAACCACCGCTATGAAGGCGAAAGCGGGAGTGCTTGAGTGCGGACGGAAGAGATCCTTTAGACGAAATTGCCCTCGGATTAGTAAAAGCAAGGTATGGAGTAATTTAAATGTGGTTAGGCTTTGTTTTTAGTGGAGAATTATAATGATAAATGGATCATTGATTCGAGAGCCACTAACCGCATGCATTACTCACTGCGTGGTTGAACCAAACTAGCTTGGTTGGACGAGAGGCAGAGGTTTTGAGGCTTGGAAATGGAGAACATGTCTCGATTAAAGCATTAGGACAAGTAAGAATTATTTTCAATAATGATAGGACTTTTATGTTTAGTAAATTTGTTTATATGTGCCGGATTTTAAAAATTTAATTACACATTGGTTGTTTATTTGAGCAAGGGGTTTAACGAGTGGAATTTAATTCCTTTATTACAATAAGTTCAACTTAGTTATGTATATAGGTGATTTGATAGATGGTCTTTATTATTTAAGTCCTATGTCCTATGATGTTTAATTACGAAATTGATAAGCATGATCACACAGCGAGAAAAGGAAAGTTTCAAATGAAGCGTACCTTTGGCATTTGCGGATTAGGTCATATTAATCCTAATAGGATTCATGGTTTTGGTAAAAGTGGGATCTTAACTTCTAGACTTTGAACCTATGCAGTATGAGAGATCTTGTTTGGAAAGGTAAAATGACGAAAAGGCCCTTTAAAAAGCGAAGGATATCCAGCGCGACAAACCCATTTGGAATTGGTGCATCTTGATGTGTGCGGACGATAAATGTCGACAGGAGGAGGGTATAGTATTTGTCACCTTCTGAGATGACTACTCAAGATATGGATATATTTACCTAATGCGCCAAAAATTAAAACTTTCACTAAATTTCGAGGAGTATAAAGTGAGGCGAGAAAAGCAATTAGGACTCCATATCAAAGAGCTTAGTCTGGCTGAGAATTGGTGAATACCTATACGGAGAGTTTAAAGTCTTACTTGACTCGGGGATAGTTTCCTGTTATCGGCTGGAACACCCGACAAAATGGGTTAGGAAAGAAGAAATAGAACTCTTCGGGGATATGGGTGAATTCGATGCTTAGTTATTCATCTCTCTACCTATATCGTTTTGGGGATATGCCATAGAAAGCTATTGATATCTTAAGATTTAGTTTCATACAAACGGTTCTAGACACCAGCGGAAATTGTGAAAGGCGCGAGCTAGTTTAATATATCAAGATATGGGGTGCTCTTCGCGCATGTCTTAGAAGGATCAAATAAGTTTGAATCGAAAGTACGGGGTTTGCATGTTTGTTGGCTACCCTAAAGGAGCGAGAGTGTTTATTTTATAGTCCTTCGGATAAAAAGGTTATTGTGAGTACTCCACATGACTTTTGGAGGAGGGAAGGCATATAAGCAATTTCAAACCCGAGTAAAATAATTCAGCGAGCTTGACTCAGCTCAAGAACAAACTGAACCACCAGTGTCTTGGCCTCTAATACCACTGATTCCTATGCATGTTCAAAGAGGGGAAAATGTACTCGAAGGTGAACAAACACAGTGTTCAGTGGAACAAGATCAAATACATGTGGAACGGAACCCGAGAAAGAGCGGTCTGAGGAGGGCTAGGTACGCTGGTACCAGGAACAATGAACCACAACCGGTGGAGCTTAGGCCAAGTAGTGATAGTGAAGGCGGGCTTTGCGAGATATGTCTTCTTCAGGCGGAATCTTACCAAGTTATTACTATTGACGGTGAAGATAGTCCATCAATTACAAAACCTTTGGAAGATGTGGATGTACGGGAGTGGCAAAGGCCATGGGCCAGGTGAAATGCGGTCTATGTATTCAATTGATCTGAGTCTCTTAATAGAGGCACCCTGAAGGGGCAAACAATAGGGTGTAAGTGGATTTACAAGAGAAGAGGTCAGGATGGGAAGGTGGAAACCTTGAGCTAGATTGGTGGCAAGGCTATCTGAAAAGGATGGGTATGAAGAAACCTTTTAGCCGGTAGCCATGCTTAAATCTATCAGTTCTTTTAATTTGTAGTTGCTAGTCTCGATTACGAGATTTGGCGGGATGGATGTCAAAAGCATTTTAAATGGCCAATTTAAATGGACATCTACATGCGACAACGAGGAAGGTTCAAGCTAAAGGCAAAGAACACATGGTATGCAAGTTGCAAGGTCCATTTATGGACTTAAGCGAAACATCAGAATCATGGAACATAGGTTTGATCAGGCCATTACTTCTTTTGGTTTGAGAAAAGCCACAGTGGACCTTGTGTTTACAAAGAATCAAGCACGAGAGAGGTAGTTTCTAGTCACTTTCACGTAGATGACATATTGTTAATCGAGCTTGACAAACAAGTGTTGTCGGGTGTAAAAGATTGGTTGCATAAACGAGTTTGATATAGAAAGACTTGGGAGGAAGCCAACTATATTCTTGGAATCAAACTTATACGAGGCCGGAAGAATAAGTTGTTAGCCTTATCTCAAGCCTCTTATATTAGTAAAGTTCTTATCGGAGTTTAACATGGAAAATTCAAGGGGATCCTTACCCTTTAGACATGGAATTCATCTTTCCCTAAGGCGATACGCGAAAACTCACGAGAGCGGAAAAGAGCGCGTGTAGGTAGGATACTATGCCTGTTTGTAGGTAGTCTCATGTATGCCATGTTATGTACCGGGGCCGGATATACGGTATGCGATTGGGAGTTGTAAGCGGTGTGTCGATCCGGTGAAGAACAAGGATTCTTGATAAAGCATATACTTAAATCTAAGGAGAAACGAGAGATTATATGCTAGTATATTCCAATGGGAGTTTAGAAGCCATTGGTTTCAGACTCGGGAACTTCCGAGGGGATATTGACTTTGAAATCACCTGCAGTTTATGTATTTACACACTATATGGGTGATATCTGTTGGAGGGTAAACGGACGTGTGTAGTGATTCCACCCACGAGGCGAATATGTTCTGCCACGGCTAAGGAAAATTTGTGTGGGTGGAAGAAGTTCGTTATGGATCTTGGTGATACCCGGTGCGGTCGGCCCATTACCCTTTCTTGTGACAACGGTGGGGCCGTAGCACAGGTCGAAGAACCAAGGTATCCTGAAGCAAAAACACATTGAGAGGAAGTACCACTTGAGTAAAGACATCATTGAGCGAGGAGACACGGTGGTCTGAATAGCGTCGGAGGAAAACCTAGCGGACCCATTCTAAGGCTGCACATTAAAGTTTTGAAGACATGCTGTAGATTCTATGGAGTCTGGAGATTGGAACTTATTTTCAGGACTAGTGGGATTTTTTTTTTTTTATTTTTATTTTGTTTGAGCTTTTGTAGCAAGACAAATAAAATTATTGTATTTTCTGTGTTAATAAAATTTCCAATGAGGTATTATTTTCACCTTATTTTTTAGTATTTTTCGTATTAAGGTCCGGATTAATTATGCGGTGTACATTCATATGGATCGTCCATGGAAGACTATGATCATAAGTTCTGAAATTGTGATAGATCAGTTGTTGAATAAGTTGGGCGCTTTTATTTAGACTACAATATTTTGTAAATAATAAATGTAGATTTATTATAAAATATTGGTGCGAATATGTTTGCATTGATAGGATCAAGTGAGATTTAATTAAGTTGAATGTTTTGTAGAGATTAAATCTCAAGTGATATTTGATTATTATTTTTTTCTCCTCAATCTTTGAGTTCATTACAAATAGGTAATTGAATAATTATCGGTCTTTGAATTGTCAATATGAAGTAGAGCTATTTGTGGCCAATACCTAGATGATTTGGGAACGTGATTGTTTTAATTACCGAGTATTTATGAAATAAACAAAATGGAAATTGTATGAAATATCCTCTTGATATGTTCGGTACTTAGATGTAATGAAGTCCTTTGGCGGTCACATTTGATCCATTAAACTGTTAAGTAGAAATTAAAATAATTAATTGATGAAATATAATCAATTAATTATAGATCTTACACAATGGAAATTAATATATATATATCAATGTGTAATTTTGGGTTGACTACAGGCCTTTGGTGGTGTACGGAGTTAGATAGTACTTTGCAATTATAAAGGAGCCTTAATTAATAATAGCCAGTTTGGATCCAGGGGCTAAACCAGAAAACAGATTGCTCCATATCATTAATGAGTATGTTTTAGTTAATTATTGGTTTTGATATATCAGTTGTATCAGTGAGTGGAGTGTTGTGTATAGCTCTTACAGGTCCCATAGTATTCTCAAATTTATAATAAATACAATTTTATTATATGAACAGTTATTTATAATAAATATAAGGAATTTATTATGTGAGCGTTATTCCTTGATGGAATGGGTTTTAAGGTTTTCTCTTTGAGACTTTTCACATCTGAAATATTTTTTAAATGCCTTATTTTTGAGAATACGGAAACAAGAGAAGAAAGAAATTTTTTCCTAATCTTTTGTTTTTTTCTCTAAGTGTTCTGATTCGAGTTCACGTCGATTCATTGTGCCCTTTTACATCCAGCACCCACACGAGGATAGATCTGGAAGATCGGACGGTCTGGTCTTGATATAGCGGTGGGCCGGTGTAGATTGTTGGTTGCGTGTTGATGGCATGGGTGGCGGTGTAAATTCTTTGGTTGGTGGGCGGTCACAGTGATTGGCGGATACGCAAATCACATGGTAATTTTATTTATGTGAATTTTAGATCACGGTTGCATGTTTAATCATATTGCTAGATCCATTACTTCCATTTGTGTGTTTTCCTTTAGTTGCGGCGTTTCATACATGTGGGGCGATTAGGTGGGCAAGTGGATCGATCAATCAAAAATATCAAATTGGTTGTTAGTATGTTGAAAACTAAAGTCATAAATATTCTGATCACTATGTTATCAATTTATAGCTTTATCCGATTTATTATGTCATTAACTTGGATATTGTTTCATCATGTATGGTTTTTAGCTATTTGTATCTTGGATCTATTGATCTCTGCAAGTTCGAATCAATAATATTATTTTTCCCTTCAATATATATATATATATATAATAAACAATGGGATTATGTATCTTGAATCAAGTACGAATCTATGAATTTACTACACACTAATGAATAAATTCATTTAGTTGAGCCCGATTATTTCTAAAGGTATTTGTAAAATTTCTTACATTCTAAATTACGACCCCTTCTTAAGTCGGGAGGGACTACGTGTTAAATTGAAATAATAATTTACTTTGTCTTATCTCAAATTATCAATTAAACGTCTTGTTTTTTAATGAAAAATAATTTTATTGGTTCAAATTAGTAATAAATTGATATAAATATAGAATCAAATTCGCTAAAAACCATAAAGGATGAAACAACATCCAGGTTAATAGCATAATGAATCAAATTAAAGCCTATATATTTGATAATTGGTATAATGTTGTCTTCTTGTGTAATTAGAATCATGGCTGGAATTATAGCGTAATGATGACCATCGATTTGATTTGTTGTCTCGATTAATATGCGCTGTTTGTTTGAATCGTCCCAGCCATGTGAATAAACTTTGTAAGAAGAACTGACGAAAAACAAAGCGTCGTCTTGAGGCGACACATCAAAACGGCAATCGCGCGAGGCAACAAGGCAGCCCGGCGAAATCATGAAAAAAACCAAATGAAAACCCAGATTTGTAGATTTGTGTGGAATAACCACTTGATTGAAAAAGAAAATGAAGAAAGAGGTGTAAAGGGAGATTTTAGGCCAAAAATGACAAAAAAAAACATGCCTCTTGGCTTAAGGAAAGAGACTAGTTGATATGATCCCACATCGACTCCACACAAATTTGTGTAGTGGTACTTAAGCTTGAGAGGTTTTCCCACCTATCAAGTCGGTTTTTTGGGTTGGGTTCTCCTATTGGGCTTAGGTAGCCAATCATTGGTGTTTTTATTGAGAGTGATTGCATAAGCGAAAGAACACTTGAAGAGGGCTGCACGATGTTTGAGAGGGTTCGAAGTGAAAGCTATCAGGAGAATGGCCGGGTCAGTGGACGTTGGCCTCTCGGGATGGGCAATGTCTGATCCTTACATCAACTCCACATGAAATTGTGGAGTGGTACTTAAGCTTGAGATGTTCTCTCACTTATTAGACCAAACTTTTGGGTTGGGCTCTTTTGTTGGGTTTGGATACCTATCATTAAAAGAAAAAAATTTGAGAAAAAATGAGGCTAATTATCAATTAAGCTTAAAACTTTATAAGATTACATAATAAGGTTACATAACGAGGGTGAAGAGTATATGTGTAGCCACGAGTATCTGTGACAGTTTATAACATGTTTAGGGTATAATAAAGTAAATGTATATTTTTTGAGAATAAAATAATATTTAAAAATAAAATAAGTAAAACCCAGAATTAATACAAAAGTCAATGGTACATTGGTAAATTGTCAATTAAGGACACAAATGGCGTAAGAAGAAAAGAGTGTATGTTAAAGTAGGAAATTGAATAAGTTAGAATGACAAATAGACGAGAAAGGGAGGACCAAATAGCAAAAAAGAAATTTGATGTCAAAAATTGGATAAGGCCAAACATGACCTTATCTTAAGACCCAAAATATCCCATTTTGGTGGGGCTTCCGTAGAGGGAAGAGAGAAGAGGAGAAGAGAGAAGAGGAGAGAAGAGAAAGAAGAGAGGAAGAAAGATGAGAAGAAGGGAAGAAGAAGTTCAAGGAGAAGAAGAAATTAGGTATGGATATGTAAGGAATTTTGGTATGAATTTGTGTATGGATATTTGTTTGGAGGTTTGGAATACCTATTTTTGTGTAGAATCCTTGTTTGGAATGGTTGTTTGGTTTGGTTGTGGTCCTCAATGGAGGAAAAATTTGTATAGAGAAAATGTTGGGTTTTTAGGGAATCTTTGTCAGTTTTTAAACCCATGTTTTTGTTTTAGCCACTAACAGCCCTCGCTGTCCAAGTGAGTGATTCAAAATTAAGGTAAGCTAGACATCTAGAAGAGAACAAATCTCCCTGAAATAGGTGTCACCAATTTGGACCTCAATGTACCCAGGTCGTCAATGAAGCTACATTCTGGGTCAATTAGATTTAGTTGTAATCCCGATTTGGGTTTCGGAACAGTTTTGGTATTTAGGCCATAAGTTGAGTTTCACTCATCCAAATTTAGTGATTCAAATTTATGGGTAAACTAGACTTCTAGAAAACAAATTTTCCTGAAATACGTGTATCCAAATTTGGACCCCATTGAACCCATAAAATTTTTCAAAGTAAGGAGCAGTCACATCGGCGAAATTTAATCTCATAACGATGGTACTGAGGCTGGGTAATTCGATTGTTTTAAATCCTTAACTTGCGTTATACTAGTCAAATAAAGTAATTCAAATTTCTGTTACAAACTATGAACATCTGGAAGACATATTTATCATGAAAAATTATAAGTCAAATTATGTCTTTATCATTCCTAGAAAATTTTCAAATATAGGGCCAACGATTCCAGATCTGTTCTTGGAAGCCTTGATCGAGGAGTAATAGTTCGAATGTTTAGACCATATCCTATCAAATTAAAAGTCCAAATGACATGATTTTTGAACCATAAGAAACTTAAGACATAGGGGTATATTGAGTTAGAATATCACTTTCTCTAACAATCTCGTTTACAGGGTCAAAATTGTAGTCAAAAATGGACTTGGGAGCTGCCTCAAATTGTTCAGGCATAATTGGTTATGGAAATTGAAATTGCATAAAGGCTATATAAATGTATTGTTATATGAAATAATGCATCATAGTAAGTTGATTATGATAACATGTGTTATGAAAGCTAAAGAGAATACGTATAATTTTGTTATATGAAAAAGGGTGAAATCTGGAGTTAAATGTTTATAAGAATTTATTAATGAATATCCATTAAATATACATGATATCAATTAGGTATACATGTATATGAGATATCTTTTACGATACTAAGATTGTTAAGAAAACATGTCAGCCCGGATTACTTTGCTTATGTAATGGGTAGTTGGATAGATAGGCACCTATAGGATCGTTTTCTGTCATCTGTGGATTTATAGATATGAAGCCCTAGTTTAGGTCGTGTATAGATCCCATTTGGAACATTATAACGGCCCCGTTTGGGTCATACAGATAGAGATCACTGTCTCGTACAGTGATAGTACCTTCGGGTACATACAGTTCTTTCCTATATCCACTTCTAAGGTTTATGCAGGCATGAAACATAAAAAAAAATGACAAGTATATGCAAATGAGATGTATATGACATATATGTAATGATAGTATACGATTACAAGAACAAGAAGTAAAGTTTAAGATGATACGAAAAGTATATGAAATATGATAAGAAATGAAACGTGTTATGAAAAAGTAGATATAAGAAATGGATAAGTATATGTAAATGTTATATTTGTCATAAGTATATGCGTAATGTGCAAGTGAATGATTCTTATTAGGAATTGATCGCAGTATTATTCATTAAGTTATAAGCTTAGCATGAGTGTTTCATCCATGTAGGTTGTTTGGTGACCAAAAGACATATACAAATTTATGACACTATTACCAAAGGACTATTGTCTAATCCCGACAACGGCCTTGAAAACTTGTTTGCCCACTCTTGGTGACATGGATCAAAACATACAATTGTAATTATCTTAAAGGATTATTATCTGATACAAATGATTTTGCCCGACAACTTGTACATTGTGTTCCTTAGCTATTGTATTCATTCGAACATTTCATTAAGAGTAAATCATTTTTTTTTGTGGTTTGATCCATTATCTTATGATGCCTGGTCTCGAACAAGTAGTAAATTGGATTTAAGTCCGGATATCGATCCCACGAGATCTCGAGGAATTCGAACCGATTACCACGACTGCCGATCTACATGCTATTTGGACTCACGATGAACCAATTTAGGTCAGTTTTGAAAGCCTTAAAAATAATGAGAAAACTAAAAAGAATTGAATTAATAACAAATGAATTGAATGCGGAAACCAATAAAATTACAAATATAAATGAGCAGGTTATCTTTTAAAGGGAGCATTGAAATCTCTGACTATTGTGAAACATCAATTCACATGGGTGCAATACGTTGCTTAATGAACCCACAATTTAAAACTAGTCGAGGAATATGATAGTGCGGTTGGATCTCTCGAGCCACGTTCATTATCAAATCTTCACTTTGTTTCTCTCGGCAGGTATTAGATAAGCTACTTTTAATCTCACAGGTTGCCTTGTTTTGGGTATTTTTCTTTCTCGATACGCCGTACCAGCGGCTTATGGATGCAAACATAGCTCTGAATTAGAATCATTGCATGGGTTTACTATCTTGGTTTCTCTTCCTCAAAATTAGAATAGCTCATTCTTTCCTTGATTAGATCTTTGCTAATCTGGGATTGAATTCTTATTCGAATCAGCCCGAACTCTCTGTGAAGCTTAAATTGATAAAGAAATGACCCATTCGTCTCAGTGAGAAGAGGATTTGCTCGGTTGTTTCGAGCCACCTGGTCAATGATATCGGGTTAACATGCAGCCCGAGAAATTGTTCATCACTCTCGGGAATGCCTTACATTGTCACTCGGAGGCCTCCTGGAAATCGAGCTTAGAGTGATCCTGTTAATGGGTATGATGCAGCATTGGGATCAATAACGAAAATACACAAGACCAACAAGTAGATTATAAGCGAAGTTCGACATTAATGAATAAAATTCTCTGGGAAAGATAATTTCGACAATAGCTTCAATTCCCGATGGAAAGTGGGTTTCATCAACGGACTACACCATCTGATAACCTACTTGTCGAAAGCAAGCGTAAATAGGCAAGCCCAGTAGTTCGAATTCCAAAATTTATGCAAATTCAGTAGCAGTTGATGAATTTGAAGGAAAATAGAGTGCATTCGGCTAAAATTTTGCTTGACTAACGTTCGGTCCAATTTGAAATAAAGAACAAACTAATCTAAAAATAAAAACAAAACCGAGGGATTAAAATCACGAGGCCTTGGCCGACTCCCGGATCTCTCTTTAGTCGCGAGTGCGTTCCTTGATGGCGTTTAGCGTATTTATAGGGTTACGAGTTGGGCCCCTAATTTGATGCACCTCTTTTTGGACTTGATTCGCGGCTGATGGGTTGTTGATGTAGCGACATCGATTCTTTGTCGCGTGCCGTTGTCTTAGGTTATGTCAGCGGAGGCTTTGCTTGATCGTGACTTATCGTGGTATCTTGGAGTTGTTATCGCGGCAATTCAAATGATCTTCGCGACAACCGTTACTTGTGTCTAATGTCGCTGACGGTGAATGGCGTCGCGACCTTAGTTATTCTGATTGATGTCCGACCACTTAATGATGTAGCGACACCTTTCTAGCCACGGTGTCGCGGCCGTTCCTGTTATCGCGACCTTAACTCTTTGTATTTGATGTCGACCTCTTGTATGATCGCGACCTTACAGTACATGCGGCGAATGTCGCGACCTCGGAATGTTTATGGCGACCTCTGTTCCCTTGCTTGTTGCCAGCGATTATTTAATGATGCCGGCGACTCAGTCTTCTCCGATTGATATCGCGGCGGTTAGGTGTTGCTCGTGACCTTCTTTTGATCTGGTAGCGTGCGACCATTGAATGATGTCGCGACCTTCTTTTCTTTGCAGCGGATGTCGCGTGCCGATTCACATGTTGATATCGGCGACTCTTCCGGATGTCGCGACATAAATGTTGATCGATTGTTTATCATATCGACGGCGATATCACGACCTCCTTATCCTTGTCTTGGGTTTGTTAATCGCGACCTCGAAAGGGATGTCGCTATTTGCAGTCTTCTTCTTCATCAATTCATTGTTACACGACTTGGAGTTTAATCGCTGACTCTTTTGCCTTCCTTTACTCTTAAATGCATTGCGGGGTTTTGTGGTCGCGACATGATATGAATTTTCATTGCTATCGAGGCTTCACGACATCAGTTCTTTGATCCTTGTCGCCTTTCTGCTACGCGAAACTCCTTGACCCGAGTTATATCATTAATACTCATCCACCTTGCTCATTTTATTGCAAGAATTCCTCTTTCTCTTGAATTCCTGCTGCATATGATTTGGTTGAATTATTCCATATTTCTAAACATAAATCAGTCTTTTATATAAAATCAATCGAGAAAAATGGGAAAATGGATGACTTTTAAGCTCGTCAAACTCACACGAACTTAAAATTTTGCTTGTCCCCCAATGAGAAAAGAAAAGATAGTTTGTCCTCGAACAAAAGGGCGTTACACGTTACATTTCTGATTATAGCAATTTAATTGAAAACATAATTGCATTCTTTTCTTGTATGTCTAGCTTCAAGTCGAGTTGAAGGTTAGTTTCTACTCAATAAATTCTTACAAAACTAATTTGTTGAGTTTGTTTTTATAAATAATCTGATCAATTGATCACATTTGAAAGTAGAGTTGGTCTTCTTATCTTTTCTTGAGTATTGATTAACCCTCGAGGTCATATGATTTGATCCTTTGAGATTTTCAAAATTCCATATAGCATTTGTTCATATTGATCTCCACTAATGTAGGTAAATCGACCTTAGTCCAATCGGAGTCTTTGTTGTAATGTTAGGCTTGGGTCATGCAGGTAGGATGGATGGAACTTTTTAAGAGTTAAGATTGCAGGCTCTTTCTTCTTTCTTACGCCACTTCTTTACCTTCTTTTCCTTGCAACTTCATGCTATTTGATTCCCCAGGCTTCATCCTTAGGGAATCTTGATTTCTTAATTTAAAATTGTTGTTCGATTTCACATTTGTACTTCTCATTGGTGTGGAACTTTTTCTCTGCAATATTCGGGAATAGTGCAATGTTACGTCTTTTTAGGCTTTCACTCTTAGCTAACTTTGGGTTAGTAGCTCCCATACCGTTGGCATTAGGGTACTAGAATTGTTGCAAACACCTAAGAACTTAATTATTCGAGAATTAGGCCTGAGACAAAACTTCTTCCTTTAAGCTTTCTTTTAATTTGTATCCTTCTCACTTTAGATTTTTTCCTTTCTTCTACTTTTACGCCTTTCTCTTAGTTCTGAAAATACTCCCCCGAACTTTATCTCTTCCTCCTCCTTGAGTTCTTGGGTAATCGAGAGGTTCTTTCTTTGGGATTAGTTATAAGGATGGCTTGGGATCTAAGTGCTTGTTTTGAGATAGGAAGTGTTTTGGCTCAAATTCGGAACTAGGGTGTGTCACGAAACTATATACGCAATGAGGCTAGAATGGCTCAAGGCGCGAGGTTATTTACATTATCTCTTGTTAGTTGTATTACCTAGGATTTCGGCTTTGATCAATAAATCAAACAAGTTCTAGAATTCTTTTGGTTAATTGTGAATATACTAAGGATGTCCTTGACTCACTTGATTGTTAGGAGTTACATTATCTAAGGTTCCTGGTTCTTTGACTTCTTATTTATACTTGAGCCCCGAAAATATGTTTTGCTCAGCTAGTTGTATAACTTTCCTTTAACTGGACTTATCAGCTAAATTCAAGTCAATTATGCGATTTGTGTTTCAATTCAATTGTATTGCCATTCAGCCCATGATACGCAGTGTTGTGTTTCATCCACACATCATCTAATCGATTACCTCGACTAGCTCATATTATGATATGTCGACATTTCATTCTGAATTTAAGTGCTTATTATTCCTCTGCGATTAAAAGCGAAAAAGTAAACACCTGGGTGACTTCAAACCACATCCAAACAAATTTCTGATTTTATTCATGAAATGCCAAATGTTGAGAACAAGGATAGGGATGAGGAGAGATTAGCAAATCAATGAGAAGGTCTATTTTTCTTTTAAAGGAGGAACAGATGTTTAAGGGGATGCAGTCAAGAATTGCTTAGGTTGGGAGTTGAACTGGGAACTTCATTTACGTCCTCTTCTTCTTCTTGACATTTTCCCTTTCTATTTGTTCTTGATAAACAATTCATTGGTAGAGATCAACTTTCTTATCAGATCATCTTGCCTTTATTGATGTATTCGTTATGCCTTTCAGAGCTACATGTGACATAAAAATTTGGATAGATTGTTGTTAATCAAATCCAAATTTTCCAGCGAACCCTTTTTCTTCTATAAGCATCATTGTCCTTAGTAGTTTATCTACATCCTTCATGCTTCTTCGAGAGATCTGTATGTATATAGAATTTAAACCCCCTTGATCTGCTCCTTTGTCTTGGCCTCTTGCTCTGAATCCCTTTCTTTTATGAGTTTTAGGAGTTGAGAGTCTCGATCATACTGATTATTATAGAATGATTCATGGCTAAGGCTGCAATATTTTCAGTAGATCTCGATCTCTTTCCTCCATTCCTTTTTAGACTTTCTTAGCGGTGCTCGATCTTTTTGCTCTGCTCCTCCTTTGCTCAAACTCCTCTTCCCGTTTACGCTCTTTTCTCTTGACTCTTCTTCATACATTTCCTCCTTCATTCGAGTTCCCTCTTCCCACGATTTGATCTCTTCTTTTCAAGTGAAGCTTCATACACATCTTCTCCGAATTTCTATTGATGCTCCATTTCTCATCTCTTTCTTCCAAACTTTTACGAAATGAGCATTTCCATTATTTGATTATTTTCCTGGGCTCCTCTAGAGCTTTGTCATGGTTCTCTGAAATCCCTGTTCCTTATTGGTGGAGAGGTGAAATCTATAGGACTTCTTTCATCTGCTTCCATATCCTCTGCAAAAATAGGGTGTTCCACTCCATTTTCTTTATAGTTTTGTTCTTCTCAGTTTCATCATCAGGGTGTCTCTTCTTGTCTTACACTCTCCTCCTCTATCTAGAATCTTGCTTCCACTATGATACATATCTTTTGATTTCTTATTTGCCTTGCAGTGGGTGTGGTGAAACTTTAAAGACCT
The DNA here is from genome assembly GCA_016808115.1 of Tetrastigma voinierianum. NCBI lineage: Eukaryota > Viridiplantae > Streptophyta > Magnoliopsida > Vitales > Vitaceae > Tetrastigma > Tetrastigma voinierianum. The sequence continues at coordinate 169,053 of JAEQBH010001455.1, forward strand.
CTTCTTCTTATGACTTCCTTCACACGGCTCAATTACACATATGATAGTTCTTGGGTGTGGGATCGAGCAGATCTTATTTCCTTAGTGATATTTCATTGTGGGTTTCAATAATAGCCCAGGCATTAATCTTATGGCCCTTCGGTATGGCATGAGAATGAGTGGCTTCTGTTCTCTTGTTATTGAGTATGCTTTGTAGGAACCGGAATGAAGCCGGGAAAATAGAACCACCTGCCTTTGCTTCTTACGTCGGATCTCATAACATAATCTTTTTCTCTCCTCTTTGCGACCCGTTTCACCTTCTTGGTGTGGCTTTCTGGCTATCTTTTCCGCAGTTTGGGTTTATCTGCTATCTTGTAATACTTGGATCCATGTTTTTACCCTCCATTAAAATTTACATTTCATTTATAGTCTGGCTCCATATGGTACCCCAGACCCTACGACAAAAAACGAGAGTTCTCCTTTCTCCACTATGAGGTTGGAATTAGTCTCAAGGCCCTTCTGCATAACCAGATCTTTGATGTTTGCGATTTTCCACGCTTCTTACAGCTTATATCGATTCATAGCGGGAGATGAGTTGGTTGAATCCCCTTTCTCCTACAAACCCCTTTCCCGGCATAGTGCTTCTTTTCGATTAAGCGGCTTCTATTACGGCTGAACTCGTCCTCTGTACAACTATGCACCCATACCTTTTTCTTACCTTCTTCTCTGTTCTTTGAGAGTAAGTGGTTGGACTCCCAGGTATTCCGTGGCTGTTCCTCCATTATGAGTTGAGATGATCTTCCCCTTCAGTTTGGGTATACTCCTCCATGATTTCGATTCGATTTGGGATGATGTTGAAGGATTCGGCCATTTAGAGAAATCGGAAGGTTTTTAAAGTAGTTAGGTTTGGGTTCTGAAGATCGAAAACCGGGGAAGATGCGAAGATGAAAAGTTGGTTGCTTCACGAAGGAGATGATAATGAAGAGAGTTTCTCAAGCAGTTGCAATTCAATTGTGTGGGCTATTTATTATTTGTTTGTTGGCATCGACTTAAGTCATCTTTGCTATTGTGTCTTTGTCATTAAATTTAGAGTAAATTAAAGCTTGACTAGCGAAACTTTTCTTTATGCTTCGCGACATGTATTATTTCATCATGACATAAGTTAGCGTGGAGACAAGTCATCCTAAGGTTCTTGACGTCAGGCATCTCATGACATTGTTAAGTTGTCGCGACCTCATCACTCTTTTGAAGGAATTACTCTTGTCATGACCCAATTGTTCTGTCGCGACTTCAATTTCTGTCGAGACATAACCGCACAGTCTTGTGACCAACGCCTTTCTTCCTTCGATCTTGTTGAGTCACAACATCAACTTTTGTTTGACTTACCGAGTTTTACGTCGCGACATAAGTTTTTGTCGATTTCAATCTCTGATACTTTCCGAATTTAATGAACATATAGCTTTTCACTCTTGATTATTAAGCGATTCTCATCGTCTGAATAAACCATTTCCTGTGATTCAAACATGTATACTATTCAATTTTCCGAATTTTGTATAGGAAAAGAATGCTCCCACTTTTCAAATAGCTCTTTCACGTAATTCTTCAAGGTTGTCACAAGAGTTGTTACTTCTACTTTGAGCCCATACGATTTGCATCTTTTAACAATCTTCATTATCTACTTGCAAAAACTTTACCTAATCTTAAGTCAAAATTAGTAAAATCCACAGCCAGGCTATTAGAAATTTAAACACACAAATTGTAAATTATAACAAACTAAAAAAATTATTAAAATCAAGCGTGTGGATTGCCTTCCTGAAAAGTGCTTTCAAATTTTTAGTCTCTGTTTGGACTTTATCTTTGCCATTTGTTATTTCTTCAATTTTTCTCCGGCATTCAAAACCAAAAGTTTATCTTCAGTGCTTTTCCCAGTAATGCTTTAATCTTTGACCATGCTTTTGAACTCTCTTGCCTTCCTTTGTTTCTAAGTGTCCACTGCACAATTGTGTGCCATTACCTTTAAGTAAATAGTCCATCATTTGGACTTATTTCCTTAAGAACCTTGTCAGGTGAATAACAAAAACCTGATCTCTGCCTTGAATTCCTTCCTCAAAATTCGTTGATCATGCTATTTTTTGTTTTATCCTTGTAGATTATAGCATTATCATAGAACCGTTATACATTCTTCAATTCATTTTATTTAGATTGCTTTGTCTTCATGCGGCTTTAAAGTCAAAATTAAGCTTCTTGGCCCACATAGCTTTGTATTCGATTCGAGGAGGTGACATGGTTTGCGAACCCGATCTGTATCAGGACATTCGATGGGAGTTTGATTAACATTCTGTAGCTGAAGTCGTCGTCAGTTTCAGTCGTCTCGCAGCGGGCTTAGTCCTTTCCGGAATTTTCTTTATTTCTCTGGTGTTCAAACACCATTTGTTTGGGGATGATAAGCCCAGACTCATAATGTGTTTGATCTGCATATGCATGTAAGTTTGCCGAACACCTTATTTGTAGTGGCTTCCTCCGTCGCTGTAGTGGTGCAGTTGTCTCGATCTGCTGAGAATATTTCTTTGCTTAAAACCACAACTATATTAGCATCATTCTTTAGACCAGGCTAACATACCCATTTTGATACATAATCACAGCTAGGATTATGTATATATTTCCAAATGAAGCGGAAAAGGTCAAGTCGAGCCCACGCCATCAAATAATTGCTGCAGGGATGCCTTGCGGGGGCATCTCATGCCTTTGCGATATTCCCATTCTACTTTGGCATTGATCTCACGGCTTTACCCGATTAAGCAGTCCTTAAAAATTGTAGGCATTAAAATCGACTTAAGAATTTTGTGGTATTTTATCTCTATGAAAGTGTCCTCCGTAAGGTGATGAATGACATTCTTTTAAAATCCTTTGCTCACCTGCATTTTATACCTTATAATCCTTATCGGCTCCTCTTTTAAACAATGGAGTCGTCAGGATGGCCCTAATGGAGTCCTTAGCACTTTTCTCTGCTTGGTAGGCCCGAACTCTGGTGGCATAATTCCTGAAATTGTGATTCTGATATCATTGCAGGTGATTTGGTGGCAGTGAAATAGCACTCATCTGGAAAATTTTCTGTATTTCTCTTCCCTTCTCTTATGCGAGTGGGTTTCTCTACTCTTAATGATGATCCAGCTATCCACATTGTAACTTCCTTTTTGTCTTTTATTTCTAAATCAAATTCATGTAATAATAATACCCATCTGATCAATCTTGGCTTTGCTTCTTTCTTTTCCATTAGATATTTAATTGCTGCATGATCAGTGTGTATAACAACATGAGACCCCAAAATGTATGACCTGAATTTTTCACATGCAAACACTATTGCTAGCATCTCCTTTTCAGTAGTAGAGTAATTCTCTTGTGCTTCATTAAAGGTTTTACTAGCATAGTAAATGGCCTTAAACACTTTTTCATCTTTACGTCCCAAATACGGCTCATTCAAATCTTTGGCATCACCACGTGATTTCAAATTCTACGTTCGGTCGGTTTTCCATGATGGGAGCTTGACTAGTATGGGTGATTTCTTCTGTGCTTTGCGGGATTCATGAAAGTAGAACTTAGTATCTTTTCCCGACCAATGCAAAGTGGTCTAGCAATTTTGAGAAGTCTACGATAAATCTTCTACTCCAAATCTGCATGTCAAAGAAACTTCTGATTCATAGTATGATGGGTGGCGATTAAGTCTTATAATTGAAACTTTGCAGTACACCTCGAAGCCTGCTGCGAAATCATGTGCCCCAGACAATTCTTGTAACCATAAAATGGCATTTTCCCAAATTGAGCTAGATTCTTGTCTTTGCACCTTTGAAGTGCATCCCCAGGAGTTATGAAGGCATTGTTAGTTGGATCCATACCGCTGAAATCATCCATGAAGATCTCCTGCTTCTTATAGCTGGATCGGAAAATATAGACATCATGCATCTTTGGAAGGTACGGGGCATTACCTGATCGAATGGCATTCTCTTAAAAGCAAAGTACGAATGGGCATGTAAAAGTAGTTTTCTCACGATCTTGGGTGCGATAGCAATCGATTATAACGAATATCCATCGATAAAATAGAAATGATTGTCACCTTGACACATCTATGTCCCGATCAATGAAAGCGGGAAAATGATCCTTTACAGTTGCAGTATTCAATTTTAATAGTCGATACACACCTCCATCTGTCAGTTCTTATAGGAGTCGGAGTTCATTATTTTCATTTTCGATTCTGATGAATCCACCTTTCTTGGGAACCACATATGCGAGGCTTACCCGAAGCTATCAAATCTCGCGTATATAAAGCATGCATTAACCATTTCGAACTTCTTTTAAAATGACTTCTTTGTCATTTGGAGTTCGGCTCCTTTGATGCTGATAGAAGTTTTTGCATTATCTTTCGGCAATATTTTGTGCATACAAATAGATGGTGATACCATGAGATCTTGATTATTGGCTTGATTGCTTCCTTGTATTTCCTGGAAATTACGGCCAACCACGGTCTGTGAAACCGGTCAATGCGGTGATATAATGAAAAGTAGTTTTCTCTTATGCAGTTCACAAAGCTCATATTTCAAATGGTAGGCAATTCTTTCAATGTGCCCTTCTGCATAGTTTTTTCCTTCTCATGAGTTCTTTGTTCATTTCCTTTCCTCATTTATTTGTTTCATTTATACTTGAAATTTGTTTCCTTGTTAAACAAATTTGACAAAACTTCACAATCAGCTCTCAGTGCGAAATTCATCTCAATTTCATTGATAGAGTGTTGAATGATACAATCAAAATTAAATTATCATTAGGAAAATTTAGTGCTGCTTCTGACCATCTATTTGTCGACTACATTAGGATGTTCGGACTCACATTAATATTAGTTGCCTTTGCTTCATCCCGACTCACAGTGTCGGTTCACCTTTGCAAATACGTCCGATGGCGGCTCACATTGCTAAGAAAGGCCTTCCAAACTATGAAAGGAACTTGATTGTCCTCCTCCATCTACATAATGACAAATCTCACCCCGAAATACAAATTTCCTAACCTTGACGGTATCTTCAAGAATGCCCTCGGTTGTTCCATTGATGCATCGGCCGATACGTAATGTAATTATTGTTGGGTAAGTTCCCCTGACTAACTCACGCACAGCCCGATAGAGGCATCAAATTTATACTTGCTCCAGAATCACATAAAGCTTTCTTGAATTCATACTTCCCTATGGAGGGAATGGGTAGAGTACTGGGAGTCTTTCATCTTTCTTTGGGAGCTTATTTGGATAATGGCATAGTAACGATGGTGTTTGCCACCTCTTAATTATCTTTCTTTTCTTGCTAAGTATCTCAGCCGGAAATTTTGCATAAAAGGGCATTTGACTGATCACCTCTGCAAAATGGAATATTTATTTATTTTCTTGAAAATATCCGAAATTTAAGCGTTCTTCTCCTTGACCACGAAGTCTACGTGGGAATGGCAACTGTGAGAGTATAATTTAGTCACTCCTTCCCCTTCTTTTAAATTCATTACTTCCTTTCCAAATTTGTTCAAGCTGATTGTTTCCATTTTTTCTTCTTTTTCTTGATCTCTTAACTTCTGCCTCCAGTCTCTTAGTTTTCTATCTTGTCTTTACGTTTATACTCGAATCCTTCCCCTGCTTCTCAGTTAGTTGCTACATGGTCTTTAGGGTTCTTGGGGTGTCAACGGGAATGTTCCCTTGTTCTAATTGGGCATATTCAAGGCCCGGTGCCCCTTTACTTATTAAATACTCTAGATTTTCAGTGAAACACTAGCATTCTTTTGAAATATTTAGATTATCGAGACTTGAAAGTTTCAAGTCGGATAGTTGCATTCATGGAATTGTAATAACCTCTTGTTATCCCCCATGAAGCTACTGACATGCGATCCTCGAATGGTTGGGTTCTCCTCTTACCACAGTATTCATTTACGCCCTCACCTCCTTGTTGCTCTTCTTTGGAACCTTGGTGGGCTGTGATATCATATTGAGGATCGCATCCTGCCTTAGGCCATGTAATGCCCCTCTACCGTATAGAAATTCTCATGGTTTCCTCGATCTTGGATGGTAGTGTATGGGCGGAGTTAGGATTGGCTTGAAATGATAACTTCTCTGCTCAGGTTACGTACTTAGCCTCTTGACTCACCAGAACCTTCATGCAATAACCTCATCAGCACTTAACTGTAATGATTCTCTTTCCTCTTGCTTCTATTTCTTGAGCGGTGTGTATCTTCTCTCTCTTGTTTGTCCATCACATGCGACATAACGTAAGCAGCTTCATATGTTGTCATGCTTGCTCGGCTCCGTGACCCTTCCTCACTCACACCTCTTGAAAACTCAGATGGAGCTTTCATGTGCATTTGCCAGTCCTCACATCGGATCTTGCTCTTGGCCTTTTAAGCAGATGCTCCCACGGCCACGAGCATCGATAATAACTCTTAGATGTATCATTGAGCATGATACACTATGTCCATCTGGGTCTTTAGATCTATTCCATGCATTGGGCACCTCTTCAGCAACCTTTTGAATCTTTCCCAAGCTACATATAGGCTCTCATCTTCCCCTTGTTGGAATACAATGATCTCTCTTCGTCTCTCTGAAGTGAGAGATGGGGGAAAGAATCTGCCTAGATAAGCTTCTATCAACTCTTCAGTATCAAACGAGGCCATATGGCGCTTGATTCATACCATGTGGCTACTATATCTCAAAGAAAATGGAAGAATGCGGTTTATCACCTACAGTCTCGCACCCAGATTCCCGGCTTCAACATGTGCTCCATCTGAGAAATCTTCAGTGCTCATTGGGTGCCAGTGGGATGAGCAGATGCTTCGATATTCTTTGAACCATTGTAATTAAAGAGTAGCTTTAATTCAAAAATTATTTGCATCCAGTGGTATGATTGTAGAATACTTCTTGAATAATAGGCCTCAAAAAAATCCTCAATTTATTAGCGATAATGGGGTCTTAATTTCTTGTCCTCTGTTCCTCTGTTTGGTCATGTCCATAACACGCCATAGGCATGTTTTTGCTCATTTTGTCTTTCTTAAGCTCTTGAGCGTTCTCTCGACTCGATGTCTACTTGGAATCAAGTCAGATTCACATTTCTATGCATTAAAGGTTTTCTGAAATAAAAGAATACTCGCATTAATAGAGTTAGTCAAACCCTAACAAATGTTTCAACCTTGGCTTGTTAAAAATTAGTGGCTGATGTAGCCAGTACTTGAAAAACTATTTTTGTTCTTTTCTTTGTGTATGTCCAAATTAGCATTTCCTTCTTTCATCATAATATTGATGCAATTAATTATCTTTCGATCCTGAAACCAGCTGCGCGAAAACTTGTTTGGTGACGAAAAGACATATCTAATTTATGACCTTATTACGAAGGACTATTGTCTAATACGAAACAGTAAAAACTTGTTTGCCCTTTCTTGGTGACATGGATCAAAACACTTCTGCAAATTTATAGGCGTTATCGCAAAGTTATTATCTAATCAATGATTTTGCGGCAACTTGTACATTGTGTTCATAGCTATTGTATTCATTAAAGAGCATTTCATTAAGAGTAAATCATTTTTATTTTTTTTTGTGGTTTTGATCGAATTTATCTTATGATCTTGTGAGGTCGAGCAAGTAGTAAATTAGATTTAAGTCAGATAATGATCCACGGAAATCTAAAAATTCGAACCTGACTACCACGGCTACTCTATCTACATCTTATTTGGACTCGATGAGCCAAATTGGAATCGGTTTTGAAAGCCTTAAAATAATGAAAACTAAAAAGAATTGAATTAATAACAAATGAATTGAATACTGAAATAATAAAATTACAAATTTAGAATGAACAATTATCTTTTAAAGGGAGCATTGAAAATCTGACTATTGTAGCGAAACATCGATTCACGTAGATTGCACATGCGTTGCTTAATGAACCACATATTTAAAGTAATCGAGGAATATGATAGTGCGGATGGATCTCTCAAATATAGTTCATTATCTAATCTTCACTATTTCTCTCGAAGACAGAGTGTTAGATAACTACTTTAATCACAGGTTGCCTTGTTTTGGGTATTTTTCTTTCTCGATACTTATTACCTGACATATGGACTATGAGCCTTAGCTCCTAAGATTAAGTCATTGCATGGGTTTACACTATCTTGGACTTTCTTCCTCGAAATTAGAATAGCTCATTCTTTCCTTGATTGAATCTTCTTGTCACGGGATTGAATTCATTATTCGAATCGAGGCGAACTCTCTGCAAGCTTAAATTGATAAAAAGCCCGACCCGTTTCTCGTCTCAGTGAGGAAGAGGATTTATCGATTTAATTTCCACAGGCACCTTTGAATCAATGTCTCGGGTTAACATACCTTGAAATTATTTCATCACTCCGGGAATGCACCTCTGTGCTCACTCGGAGGGCCTCCTGTCAGAGCAGACAATCCAGTTAATGGGTATGAGACAACGATATTAGGATCGATACTTGAGAAAAATACACAAGACCGACAAGTAGATTTATAAAGTGAAGTTGACATTATTAGATAAGAATTATGCGGGAAAGATAATTTATGACAATAAACGTCAATTCAATGGAAGGCAGGTTTCTAAATCCTTTGGATTACACCATACAATAAACTTCTTGATCAAGAAAGCAGCGTAAATAGGCAAGCTAGTAGTTCGAATTCCAAAATTTGTGCGAAATTCTGACAACCAGACCAGTAATTGAAGGAAAATAGAATTACGACACATTCAAGCTAAAATTTTATGACTAACGTTCGGATCCAATTTGAAATAAAGAACAAGCAATTTAAAAATAAAAACAAAACAAAGATAATTAAAATGGGGCCCCTTAATGACCGGATCTCTCTTTGATCGCGAAAATTTGCGTTCCTTGATGGCGAGGCTACGTATTTATAGGGTTCTGAAGTTGGGCCCTAATTTCGATGCACCTCTTTTGGACTTCAGTTAACTGGCCCGATGGGTTGTTGATGTCGCGACATCGATTCTTTGTCGCGACCGTTGTCTTCAGTTATGTCGCAGAGGCTTTGTTTGAGTCGTGACTTGTGTCCATTCCTCTTGGAAGTGTTATCGCGGCGGCTAAATGATGTCGCGACCTTACGTTACTTGTGTCGATATCGCGGCAATTTGAATGACTTCAGCGACCTTAGTTATTCCGCGGTGATGTCACGGCCACTTAATGATGTCGCGTTTTGCTTTTCTAGCCGGTGTGCGACGCTCTTGTTAGTAGCGACCTTAACTCTTTGTATTTGATGTCGCGACTACTGTATGATGTCGCGACCTTCTAGTACATGCGTGGATGTAGCGACCTCACGAATGTCGCGACCTACAGTTCCTTATACATTATCGCGTTTAATGATGCTCGTGACCGCCGAGTCTTCTCAATTGATGTCACGACAGCTAGGTGTTGTCGCGACCTTCTTTTCAGTGCAACTGATGTCGCGACCATTGAATGATGTCGCGACCTTCTTTTCTTTACTGGCGATATCATGGCCTTACGATTACGTCGTGATGTCGCGACCTCTTCCAGATGTCGCGACATAAATGTTCGATCAATTGTTTATCTTATGTCGCGACGCCAGTGATGTCACGACCTCTGTCAACTGTCTTGGGTTGTGCATCGCGACCTCAAAGGGATGTCGACCGCAATTCTTCTTCTTCATCAATCCATCGTTGCCTCGACCTGAGCTTTTCGCCGCGCCAAATTCTTTCGCTCCATTACTCTTCCGCTATGACCGGGGTTCAGGTCGCGACCTTGATATGAATTTTCATTGCTATCAAGGCTTCACGACACGCATTCTTCGATCCTTGTGCGCCTTTCCGCCGCAACCCTTCAATAGCTATATCATTAATACTCATCCACCTTACGCCCTTTTACCGCAAAATTCCTCTTTCTTGAATTCTACCGCATAATGCTTGGTTAGTTATTCCATATTTCTAAACATAAATCAGTCTTTTTATATAAAAATCAATCAGAAAAATATACTGAAAATGGATGACTTTTAAGCTCATCATAGGTACAGAAGAGGAAACCAGAGGACATGACAATCCGCATTTGCAGTCAAAGTTAACACATCACTAGGTGCCCATTGGAAGACCATTTGGTATAATGTATATGTATTTTTGTTTCTTTTGTAAGCAATGTAAATATTATAAAATGTCAATACTCACGCGCTGAGCTTCAGATATTTTTCAGAATCCGCCGCATGTATCATAGTACAAGTTAAACGCTTAACATTATATTAATTTAATGCTCTTAAAGTTTATAAGTTTATAGTAAAAAAAAGTGACACCCTCGCCTGACACTAGGTGCCGAGTTAGCGTCACAGCTTAGCTGCTATCGAGCCTATAAGCTGTGCTGGCTTTGAAAAGCCTAAGCTTGGGGACGATTCTAAGCAGAGTATAAGATTAAAAAACATGTGTTTAGTAATGTGTTGACCTGATGTGGATGTCCTTGTGTTTTGTATAGATGGATCGTCCTCCAAATCCAGCTAATGAAGTAGCTGAGAGTGTTAACCCTGGAGATCAAGGATTACCCGCTTCGAACCCTTCTTAATCTGTTAGAATTGAGAGCCAAGTTCCGGCTGAGCCAAATGAAGAATGGTGATATCTCGTGATAGCGACTCGGTATTAGAAAGATTGATAGCTCCAAAAGCCCGATAGACATGGGGCCAAGGAATTCCATGGGACAAACATGGAAGAGTCCGATAAAGGTAATCAAGCTATAAAGTTACAAGAATATCGAGGAAGCTGGGATGTCTCCCGATAAGAGAGTATCATGTGCAGTCTCACTATTGTAGAGTGAGACATATGATGGGTGGAAACTAGCGTTGAGAAGTCCAAGGATTCCAAATCCCATGACTTGGGAGTTTTTTGTCCAAGAGTTCAGGGCAAAGTACATTACCGAGATGTATAGGGAGTCCAAGTGGAAATATTCCCGACTCAAGCATAGAACTTTGCCATCGAATATGAGAAAGAATTCGCCATCTCAAGAAGTATGCACCGGAGTTGGTCCTCACTAAGGCATTTCTGGCAAAAGTAATTGGAGGGGATGGACCGCATGATTCCATCAAGAGGTATTTCGCTATGACTTCTACAACAAGTGGATTTCTATCACCGGGGTCCAAGCCGTAATGAAAGTAATGTAGATTAGAAATGAGCAACAAAGAAAGATTTCAAAGAAGAAAGCTTGTGAGCCAATTCCTCCTTTCTGGGAAGAGCTAGGAAGTCTCCACCAATCGTAATATAGTTCCACTACGAGGTAGAAGACAGTGAACCAAATGTAAAGACCCAAGATGTGCAGGTGCTTCGCTGACAGGAGAAATTCCGCACGCCCTCATTTCCATAGAAGGCATTTCATGTGTGCGTATTATTGATTGTGGAGGGTGCTTCCCAAAGGTGGTAGCATCGATCATTTGAGCTACGCTTGTCCCGCAGATTCGTGGATAATAAGTCAAAGAAGGAAGGGCAGAGGAAGATCGCTTGCACTACCTTCGACGATCTATAGTGGCCGAAGCTAAATTTTAATCTAAAGATAGCGACTAAGAGGCCCTTGGCCTTTGAGATAGTGGATCATCCTATACCCACAAAGCACCAAGACGCAATATGCTATATACCGTGGAGATCAGATGCTCCTAAGGTTATAGCCGTATATTTTCTTATGATATCGAGATACATGCACGACGGGATCCCGATCCACTCATTTGTATGTATGCATTGAACATGTATTTGATAAGATACCAGCAATGGAACAATTAGCATATGACATGCATGTGACTAGTACATTAGGGCATAGTATTAGCGTGAATAGCGTATACAGAAATTGCCCCATTGTTATACAAGCAAGAGAGTTTCTCGCATATTTGATAACCTTACCATTTTGAGAGTTTGACTTGATTATGGGAATGGATTGGTTGTCTAAGCATCGAGCTATCATTGATTATGGTCAAAAAGACAAAGAGTGCTGAGATGCTCCGACGCACTAAGGTGATAGCATAAGGCACTGATTCAAGTGCAATATCCAATGTGATTCTACTATGTGAAGCTTAGAGATTTATGAGGAAAGGTCAGGAGACACTTTTCGTCTTGATACTGACTCCCAAGAGAGGTCAAGTCGGATGTGGAAAAGATTCCAATAGTAAGTGAACTTCCCGATGTATTCCCCGATCACACGTATTCCCCGAGATGAGGTGGACTTATCCATAGAGATTATACTAGAACAACCCCATGTTCAGTAAGTAATCAGATGGCTCCAATGGAGCTAAAAGAGTTAAAGAGTCAATTGCAAGTGCTTTTGGATAAAGGAATTATCCGACCCAATATGTCCCCTAGGGTGCACCTTTTTTATTGGTGAAAAAGAAAGATGACACTCTACGGATGTACATTGATTATCGGCAAATCAACAAGGTGACAAGTGGAAAAGTAACCCATCGCTAAGAATCGAAGATCTTCTCGACGCTAAAGGAGCTTGTCTTTTCAAGATGTAATTTACGACATCGTGGTATTATTTGCTAAGAGGAAAGATGATGCCGAAGAACATTTAGAACTTGATAGGCATTATGAGTTTTTTGTAATGCCATTTTGGGTTAACTAATGCACCGACAAAGATTTATGGATTTAATGAATGTATAATCGAATCTATGTGGATCAATTTGTCAGAGTTTTTATCGATGACATCCCTGTATTCTAAGGATGCATAGAACATGAACAAATATATGAGAATAGTCTGGAGGCGTTAAGAGAAAAGAGTGTTATATGCTAAACTCAGCAAGTGTGACTCAAGGAAGTTTCTTCCTAGGTCATATCGTAATAATCGAGGGACTATGAGGGACCCTATAAAATTCGAGGTCGGGTTAGAATCGAAACCGCCTCGAAGTGTAAACTGGCGTAGAGTTTCAGTACAGCAGATATTATAGAAGATTTGTGAAATGATTTTCTATCATAGCTTCTCCGCTCACCAAATTACTCAAGAAATGAGTAAAGTTTGAGTGGTCAGATAAATGTCTGAATAGTTTTGAATAGTTAAAGAAATGCCGGCCAAGCACCGCAGATTGACGCAAACCTACCTCGAAAAGAGTACACCTTATATGCTGGGATGCTCGTGCATTGGCTCGGGGATGTGTTAATGTAAGACGTGGGAAAGTAGTGGCTTATGCATCCAGCAAATTAGCCACATGAACAAAATTATCCCACTCATGACCTAGAGTCGGGCCGCGCAGAGGTCGGCTTTGAAAATATGGCGACACTATTTATACGGGAAAAAGCGTGAGAATTTACACACATCATAAGAGTCTCAATTATTCACGAATTTCTGAAAGAATTAAATTGAGACTGCAGGAGGTGGTTAGAGTTATTTAAAGATTATGATTGTATATCAGACACACCCCAAAAAGCTAATGTGGTAGCAGATGCCTTAAGCAGAAAGACATCAACGCAATGTCACTTCAACATACACGGAGATTATGGCTGATGGAGCACACGCTACAGATATACTACTTTAAAATAATATGAGGTTATTTAAAATGGTAGAGACAAACAGATATTGGGAGATGGTGAGGATCATTTTCTGCAAGGATAGAAATGATTTTAATAGACTATATGCACGACAAAACAAGAAACATTAGCTAATCATTTAGACTTATCTACACTTTTGATGCTGTAAGACTCAGATTTAGTATTATATTTATGAAAGTAGAATGGCAGAGGGGATAGCAGACAGTACGTATTTAATGTTGATTGCGGAAGCCAGATTTACACCAAGTTCCAACAAATCATGAATCCTTCCACCTCAACGGGAAGTGGGATAACATTACCATGGATTTGTGTCTGGTTTCACCACTAAACAAAACATGACTCGTCTGCATTGTTAGTAGGCTCACAAAGTCGCCCATTTTATACCGCCAAATGATTTACCGTCGGCCGATCGACTAGTCAAAGTTATATGTGATGAGATCGCGCGACAAGCATGGTGTGCCGTTGTCTATCAGGTTCGAATAGAGATCCGTGATTCCACATCGAGACTCAAGAATTACGCTAGCCTGGGAACCTCGGGCTTAATTTCAAGATAACATCTCCACCCAGATGTGATGGATAGTCCGAGAGCAAGATCTGGGTGTTCAAGATATGCTTCGGATGTGTACGGAATTCATGTGAAGTCAGGATGTATATTCCATTGATAGAATTCGCTTATAAATAATAAATTATCAATCAAACATTAGCATGGCACCATGAGGCCTTTGTAAGGGCCTGAGATGTAGAACTCCCTGTGAAGCCGGGAGCAGACTACCGAGTGTAAAGTGATTGGTCCAGACATAGTAAAAGATATAGAAGCAAAAGTTCAGGTTATTCGGCAAAGGTTAAAGGCTGCCAGTGATCAACAAAAGTCATATGCTGATTTGAAAAGGAAGGACATTGAATATGAAGTGGGTGATAAAGTGTTCTTAAAGGTATCTCCATTAAGGAAGGTGCGGATTTGGGAAGAAAGGAAGCCGAGTCCTGTGTCCACGCCCATATGAAGTTTTGAGAGAATCCACCATCAGGCGTATCTCGTTGAACCTTCCGAAGTTAGCTAGCTGCATGATGTGTTCCATGTGTCTATGCTTCAGAAATACCACTGCTCACGGGTCGCACATACTACCAAAGGCAAGAAGTACAAGTACAGCAGCATTTTTCATATGACGATAACCAAAGGCTATTCGCCGAGAGGTGAACCAAATATGAATAAGGCAAGGCATAGTGAAAGTACTCTCTAGCAACACCATGGCAGTAAGAAGCCTACTGTTTCATAAGAAACTATGAGAGCGTAGTACCCAAGAACTCGATTCATGTATGAATTTCGAGGACGAAATTTTAGAAGGGTAGGAGTCAGAATAATCTCAAATTATACCATGACGGTTTTATAACATGTTTATGGTATAATAAAAGTAAATGTATATTTTTTGGGAATAAAATAATGCTAAAAATAAAATAAGCAAAACACAAAATTAATACAAAAGTCAAGGCATTATAATTGCTACCAGACCTAAATGACATAAGAAGAAAATATTGTATATTAAAGTAGGAAATTGAATAAGTTAGAATGACAAATAGACGAGAAATGGAGGACCAAATAGCAAAAATGGAATTTGATGTCAAAAATTGGATAAGGCCAAACATGGCCTTATCTTAAGACCCAAAATATCCCATTTTGGTGGGGCTTTTATGTAGAGGAAGAGAGAAGAGAAGAAGAGAGAAAGAGAGAACAGAAGAAGAGAGGAAGAAGAAGATGAGAAGAAGGGAAGAAGAGAAGTTCAAGGAGAAGTTAAGAAATCAGGTATGGATATGTATAATTTTAGATGAATTTGTGTACGATACTTGCTCGGGAGGTTTGGAATACCTATTTTGTGTAGAATCCTTGTTTGGAATGGTTGTTTGGTTTGGCTGTTGGCCCCACGGCGAAAATTCAGATGGGATAAAATGTCAGGGTTTTGTGAGACGCCCTCAATTTTAAACTCCACGTTTCATTTGACCATAACTCCATCACTCATCAAAATTGAGTGATTCAAATTTATGGGTAAACTAGACTTCTATAATAAAAAATCTTCTTGAAATAGGTGTATGCAAATTTGGACCCTAGTGTACCCATAAAATTCATCAAAGGAAGGCTTTGTTTTCGGATCAATTCTGATACAGTTTTGGGTTTCATAACAGTTTTGGTATTTAGGCCATAAGTTGAGTTACACTCATCCAAATCAAGTGATTCAAATTTCTGGATAAACTAGACTTCTAGAAGAATAAATCTTCTTGAAATAAGTATATCCAAAAATGGACCCCATTGGACCTAGAAAATTCGTCAAAGTAAGGAAACAATTCGGTCATTGAAATCTGTTTCAGAATAGTCCCCTTAGCTGGATTAATTTCAGTTGTTTAAATCATAACTTCAAAGATATCATCCAAAATGAGATTATTCAAATTTTGTGACAAACTGTATACATACGGTAACAACTTTCATTAAGAAATTATACTAAATTATGTCTCTAACATTCCCATAAAATTGGGGCTCAAAACCAATCATCGCAAGGCTTATCGGTGAAACGCGGCTAGCCTAAAAGGCTATCGGAAGAGGGCTACCTGATGTCTACAGTGGTCTCAAGTGAAAGCCATTCCAGTATGACCCGTGTGTGGACGTCTGGTTTTTCTAGACGGGCAATGATACGATCCTACATCAACTCCACACCGAAATCGGAGTGGTACTTGCTTGGAGATGTTCTTCACTCTATTGTAATCGATCTTTCGGGTCGGGCTCTTTCACGGGCTCGATACCTATCAACGTAAAAAATCGGTAAAAATGAGGCTAATTATCAATTGCTTAAAACTTTATAAGATTACATAATAGGTTTCATATAAAGAGGGTGAAGAGTATATTAATTCAAATTATACCATAACAATTTTATAATGCTTAGCAGATAATAAAAGCAAATGTATATTTTTCGAGAATAAAATAATGCTAAAATAAAATAAGCAAAATCCCGAATTAATACAAAAGTCAAGTATAAATTGCAAATTGCCACCATGACCTAAATGACATGCTAAGAAAATATCAGATGTTAAAGTAGGAAATATCAAGTTAGAATGGCAAATAGACGAGAAAGGGAAGACCAAATAGCAAAAATGGAATTTGATGTCAAAAATTGGATAAGGCCAAACATGGCCTTATCTTAAAGACCCAAAATATCCCATTTTGGTGGGGCTTTTACATAGAGGAAGAGAGAAGAAGGGAAGAAGAGAAGTTCAAGGAGAAGAAGAAATCAGGTATGGATATGTAAGGAATTTTGGTATGAATTTGTGTATGGATACTTGTCTGAGGTTCGGAATACCTATTTTTGTGTAGAACTTTGCTTGGAATGGTTGTTTGGTTTGCCAGGTCCTCAATGGAGAAAAATTTGTATAGAGAAAATGTTTGCTTTTGTGTGAGATGCCATCCGTTTTTTGTAAACCCATGTTTTTGTTTACGATAACTCGCCCATCACTCATCAAATTCGAGTGATTAAAAATTAAGGTAAACTAGACATCTGTAAGAATCTCCCTGAAATAGGTGTCTTCCAATTTGACCCTAAACAGACTAAAATTCATCAAATGAAGCCTGCTTTCGTCAATTCTAATTCAGCTCGGGATATAGTTTTGATTTTGAATAGTTTCGTATTTAAAGCCATAAGTTGAGTTTCACTCATCCAAATTTAGTGATTCAAATTTCTGTAAACTAGGATTTCAGAAAACAAATATTTGTTTTAAAATAAGTGTATCCAAATTTGGACCCCATTGGACCTATAAAATTCGTTAAAGTAAGGGAACAATTTTGTCCCTGAAATCTGTCTTATAACAGTCATTTGAACTGGAGTAATTCCGGTTGTTTAAATCATAACTTTAGTTATACTAGTCCAAATGAGGTGATTCAAATTTTTGTACAAACTAGACATCTGGGAGAACAACTGTCATGAAGAAATTATGATCAAATTATGTCTTTATCATTCTTGGAAAATTTTCAAATATAGGACACAATTCTAGATTCTGTTCCTAGAAACCGTCCAGGAGTAGTTCGGAATGTTTAGACCATATCTCCCAAATTAAAATTCCAAATGACATGATTTTTGAACCATAAGAAACTTAAGACATAGGGGTATATTGGAGTTGAAGATCACTTTTCTAACAACTCAAGCACAGTGGTCAAAATTGTAGTCGAA
This sequence comes from Tetrastigma voinierianum, assembly GCA_016808115.1. Classification (NCBI taxonomy): domain Eukaryota; kingdom Viridiplantae; phylum Streptophyta; class Magnoliopsida; order Vitales; family Vitaceae; genus Tetrastigma; species Tetrastigma voinierianum. The sequence goes on from JAEQBH010001455.1 coordinate 186,781, forward strand.
TTGACTTTGAGCTGCCTCAAATTGTTAATGCACTTAAGTATGGAAATTGAAATTGGCATAAAAGCTTATAAAATGTATTGTTTATATGAAATAATGCATCATAAGAAGTTGATTATGATAACATGCTATGAAAGCTGTTATAATACACGTATAATTCTCATATATGAAAAGCCAGAAAGATGCTTAAATGTTTATAAGAGATTTGATAATGAATATTCATAAATATCCATGATATCACAGTTATTCATGTATATGAGATATCTTTTCGAGACCTAAAGATTGTTAAGAAAACATAATAAAACCGGATTAGCTTAAGCTATGACCTAGTTGGATGATATGCATGCCTATAGGGATACGCTTGCTACATCATACGCTTTATAGATATCGAGGTCCCGCTTGGTCGATGACATAGATCCCGCTTGGGATCATTATACAGCCTGCTGTCATTATAGCGCCCCGCTTGGGTCGACAGACAGAGATCACTGGCCTCGCATGTGCTGATAGTAATTTTGGGTACATACAATTCTTTCCCCAGATCCACTTCTAAGGTTTGTGGTGATGAAACATAAAACAAATGACAAGTATACCTGAATGCACTGTATATGATATATATGTGATGATAGTATACAATTACAAGAACAAGAATTAAAGTTTAAGATGACCTAAAGTGTTATGAAATAATGAGCAAGAAATGAAACATGTTATGGAAAAGTAGATATGAGAAATTGGATATATAGTATGTAAATTTTATATTTGTCATAAGTATATGCATGTGTCTAAAGTGAGATGATTCCCTTATTGGTGGGTCATCCGAGTATTATTCCACTAAACTATAGTTTAGCACTGTGTGTTTCATCCCGTGTAGGTACGTAAGAGAAACCGCAACACGACAACCGCGACGCAATCAAAGTCAACACATCACTAGGTGCCCACTGGCATTCATTCGTATAATGTATGTATTTTTGTTTTTTAGCAATGTAAATATGTAAATGTTGAACACTTCCATGTATGAAGCTTTTGTATATATTTTAATCCTGCCTTCTATAGAATATAGTACAAGTTAAATGTTTAACATTATATGAATGAACAAACTTAAGTTTATAAGTTTATAAATGTGAAAAAAAAAAGTGACACCTCGCTTCAACACCGGTGCCGAGTCGGGGGCGTCAATATGTCCATCGATTTACTAAAATGTTTTTTGTTTGTTTAGTAAATCAAATTTCTTTCAAACAAACAAACAATTAATATATAGATTTACATATTAATGGCTCAAAAAATAAATATAGACAATTTTTTGTGTGGATAACTTTCATGGTTGAATCAAGGGAACATCCATGGCATCCTTATTAATCGTCATCTCTTTCTTCTCAATGTCATTGGATTTAGCCCATAAAATCAAGTAGAGACCCACAATCACCAACAATGCTCCAACAATACTACACACATCAAAACATCAAAACCAATTTAAGTTATAAATACCTCCCAAATATAAGATAACAAGTTCTATTTTTTAAGATAAAATTATGTTTTTCTTTAGAGAAAAATGCATACACATAAATATGGGTTTAGGTTTTAATAAATTTGAAGAATTTGATACAAGCCGGGATTCAATTTCAATAGGGGCAAAATTACGTAAGATAAGTTTTGCAAAACTCATAAATATGGACTTCGGTCAAATGGTTTAATACTTATACATTCCAATGGGACAAAGTATAGAACTCGAGTTTCAATACAATGAGAAACTTCTTTTTTTTCAATTCAATTTCACTAGGAGGAGTGTTCTGACTGGCATATTATATATATATATATATATATATATATATATATATATATATATATATATATATTGTTAGATTATTATATATGGCAAGTTAGATTTATTATGTATGGTAATTTGTATTTTCCTTTCTTCGGGTTGTGATAGCCTAAGCCTATATAAGGCCTCCTCAGACTTCAGAATTTTACGCTTTATAATATACAAAGACTCATCAAGTCTTTCTTCATGGTAATGTGTAGTAGGTTCTTCGATTTTTCACGCTCACAGCTTCAGCATTACAACCATCGATAGCCTTCTTTTTTCCGCGAACACCACTATTTGTCATCAGACAACTTGTTTTTTTTTTCTAGCGAAACCACAAGCTGATCCTTATTTCTTCCTTCGCAGCCTAAACCGGTTACAGCCACTTGGTGCGTAACTTGCCGAGACAATCACACCAAGCAGGCAAGAGTCACGGAATGTACCGGCCACACGCCGCCGGCTCGCTGAGTTATCCCCATCGCCAACGCTTGCACCAAAGTGCGTCAGATCCACACGCGCGCGTGCACTTCACGCACCTGCATTAGGTAGAGCTTACGTCAGCACCACGTCAGCCCCCAAATCCGACCCACACTGCCACTACCCATGCCTCGCGACTTCTCCCACGACTGGGCCGATCGCAAGTATCCACGCCGGGCCGCGGACTTTGCCACATTAGCCCGTTGATCGTTGACTGAAAATTTGACCAGGTGCATTCTAACTTATTTTCGCGTCCTAATTCCATTTTTGCTGTCTGTTTTTTGATTCGGAATTTTGATATTCCAGGTGATGAGATTTCTCGTCCGATTCATGTTATTTTTAATGCAGATAATGGTCTTAAGCCATGCGTAGTTATCTTAAAGGCCGCAGCGTTGCGGCTTTATGCCTCTCAGACCGTCCTATTCCGTAAAAAAGTGGACAAAGAAACCGATTCTGCCTATGTCATTCAATCGAGGATCAGAAAGTGTTAATTATCGATCATCACTTGGTTTGCACATCTATTCCATCCATTGTTGATGAGTTCGCAACACCGGAGACACAAAGAAGCTTGGACTTACTTGCTACTTGGTATGTTAGACCGAGGGCGCCGCGAATCTCAAGCTCACACACCTAACTTTATCGCATTCAAGAACCAGGTGAGTGGATTATTGTATATCATAGTCGGCTGAAATCTATTTGGGATCAACTAATTGCATCTAAACCAGTTCTCTCTAATTCTGCTGACACCAAATTGGTTTATGTTCACCGTGAACAAGGACAACTGCTTTTTAGCTTCTTACTAGGCTTCGTGGATGAGTTTGAATAAGCCGTAAGTCATATTCTCCATCGTGATCCTTTACCAACAATCTCACAAGCTATTCATAAGTTGGGCTTGATAATGAAACCTCGCTTTTCGTATTGAACCCATTTATATCCAAACCATGGTTCTCGCGCATCTGCACCCATCGTTCAGATCGTTACTCATGTTTCTTCCTCCGTCGCCCACTTACCTATGTTGGTATCAAATGACCTAAGGTTTTCAAAAAAAGGAAATGAATAATGTCAGACGACATAACAATAAGAAGTCTCTATCCAGCTTCTATAAGAACAAAGGTCATTCTCGTTGAAACCCGATACACTCACGTATTCTTCAAAACAACCACTGCCAATCTAATCTAAATTATCACCAGGACCCATTCCAAGCTCGGGTCTTGCCTCATCTTTCTCTATAATGTATCTACAGATATGGTTAATCAAATCATCTTCCATTTTCCAAAGGTATCCAACACGTCTTTCTACGATATCAGGTACTTCTCCTACGTGGCTTCTTGATTTTGCTTGCTGCAATCATATGACTTCTTCTCCTGATGTTGTACCTTCACACACTTCTACTTCTCTCCTTACCATATATACTACAAATGGTTCTCTTATGCATGTCTCTCATCTCGCAATGTCTCACACCCATCCTTATATATTTTCCAATGCTCGATTCCCATACTCACCATAATCTTCTTTGTCAAGCAACCTAATCGAACTTGGTTTTTCTAACCTTTCCCCATCGGTGTGGTTGTGCAGATCTCTGTGATCGACGTATCATTGGACCGCCGTGAAGGCCCGGTCAGCTTGGTGCTCATCTTTCTTCATTTACTGTCCTCTGCCTCTCTCGCTTCGCCATCTCGTGATGTAGCACTTCTTCTTCTTTACGGCATTCTCGCCTTAGTCACGCATTCATCTCTGGGGTTAAACAACTAGTTTCTAGGGCTTGTTAGGTTCGATTTCAAATAAGAGTTTTGATCAGAGTTCTACAATTTTGAAAACAAACCGGCTACCATTTAATAACAAGAAGTTTCTCATGCTCTTCTTCTTTCGACTTATTCATTCTGATGTACGGGTCCCTCTCCCATTTCTACGGTGAGTCACGCATTTTATTATTTTGTGATGATTTTTCCCATATACTTAGATTTATCTCTTCAAAATCGCTCAACTTTATCAAATATATCGTGACTTTACCAAAATGATTTAAAATACGCTTTCTAAACCTATCAAAGTTTTTATATCTCATAACGCCCTGCCATCATAAAAAAGCCCCATGAATTTACCTCTATTCTACATCAATTCGTATTGTTCCTCTATTCCTCTCAGGTTGGCACTTCGAAGAAATGGCAGTACGAAGCGCAAACTGGCCATATTCGATGCTGCCTACGCCGCTACTATCACGCTTCTACTCCTTCTGGGCTGAAGTCAGTTTACTACCATTTACACCATCAATCGGTGTCCTTTCTCCCATTGTCGAATCAAACTCCTTATGATCTATTTGCTTGGTTCTTCTCCTCCTGCATGACTTACTTTAGAGTCTGATTTGTCTCCGTTTGCTCTTCTTCAAGATCATGAAAGAAACAAACTCACCTCGCTTCGCTTGTGTTGTTTTCTCGGGTATGGAATCAAAAGCTATAGGTGTTGGTGATCCCACAGCAAACCTCTCTCGTGTTTCTCAAGATGTGGTCTTTAAACACAAATGTTTTAATTAACTACCTCATGTTCCCGTTTCCCCTATTCCCTCTATCGATTCTCTCCCTGATTTTTTCCTAAGGAGTCTCCCACCTCTCTGTTTGAGTTTGCCCCTTCTATTACTAATGTTCCTTCTCATGCATATGATGAGCATCCCACACCGATCATTGACGTGCCCACTGATACTGTAACACCCCGAAATATACCCTAGTTGTTTTCAACATGTTTAGGTATTTCAGAGCATAAATTAAATTTTTCGTAAATTAAATGCGAAAATATGAAAACTTAGAAACCCGAAAATTGTACAACTTATAAGGGCAAAAGTGTAATTTGCCAAAAAGGGGCATAAAAATTATAAATTGATAAGACTATAGGCCAAAGTAGAAATAATAGGAATTGTGAGGTTCTAGAAGAATAGAGGACTAAAAGGCTAAATAATAAAAACTTTCACTATAAATAGAGGAGGAGACTAAAAATGAGTTATTTTTTGTCTCCAAACAAGGGCTTATGGGAAGGAGAGGAAGAGAAAGGAGAAGAAAAGGAAGAAAGGGATAGATCAAGCCAAGGTATGGATGGCTGACTTCGTATGGATTCTAAGAGGGAATCAGATGATTTTTGCACACAAACTACTCGTGGTACTGAGTGCTGGGGTGGTTTTCTTCGAGATTAAATTGGTTCCCTATTCTGTGGTTTTGTTGGGAATACATCCTAACTCTAGATTTAAGGGAAGTTTGGTTGAAAATCCCTACGATCATAATTAAATATGGAATCCTTCACAATTCCAAGGTTTGTAAAGTTTAGTGAACTTCTGGGTATGAATCCTGATTCTTTGACTAATTAAAAGTAATCAGGAGTTGTTCGAGGGATTTCATGTTGATTTTTTATGAGGAGTGAAATAGAAGAGAAATTTCAATAAAAAGTGATGAAAATGGTGAAATTACCATTTCGGGCAAATTTCTATATTACGTGATCTGGCACACCTTTCAACCTCGATTTGCAGATAACCGATGCAAGAAGAGGGAACCGTACGCAGATAGTCAACCCAGACTCTGACAACCCTCCGAACCGAACCTCAGACCGTACAGTCGCTAGCTGCACCGGCACTAATGGCCTCGTGAGCCCCTATTTTTGCTATTTTTGCGTATTTAAGCTAAAATTCGCATACCGGAAGTATAGAAAGGATGAAATTAAGGAAACACGCATCGCACCCTCACCGCCTACGGCCGACGGTTTTCAAAGTTCATGCCCCAATAATAAGACGTAGTTTCGACTACATATAATCGTAGGGATGCCTAAGACCAAGTATTAAATGACACAACACTCCCCGGGCTCCGATCAAGACTTCCTAAGATTCTCGCTAGCCGCACGACACCCTTATTCTAATTAAGGTTTCAAGACTCTCGCTGTTACTAAGATTCCCCGCTCGACAAGGTTTCAAGACTCCGCTAGTGCTAATGACACTCCTCGTTTCCTCGATTAGTACTACAAGACTCCCCTGCTCGATTAGTGCTTCTAAGACTTCTATTTCAAAGGCCACAACACTTCGTAAGATCAGATAGTATCTTCAGATAATTTATCAGGTCGTGTCTTACTCATTTATTACATCGGGTTCAGTATTCCCATAGTTATACGATAATAACCTCGGATAATGAATAAGAGGAAAGAAATGTGTATCGTTTCATCCAGACACTGACTGAATTTCTAAATACGAATAAGCTCAGAATCCTACGGAGTAATCCGAATAAACATCAATCAGTTATAAGTATAAGCTCGAATAAGAATAAGCTCAGAACTCTACTGAGATCCAAATAAACGAAGTTTGTTATCGCATAGTTCAATAAGAATAAGCCTGTGAATTCCTACTTCTGAGATCCAATAAACGAAGTCCGTTATCGCATAAGTTCAATAAGAATGTTCGCACTACGGAGATCCAATGCCGTAAGCCCGTTATAAGCATAAGTACTCAGATACGTCCATGATATGAATGCATGCAATTTCTGATATCTGTTATCATGGTACGCTTTATTATAATCGTATGTGCATATTACCTATGTTTCCCACTCGCCGCAAAGCTCGTACGGGCTTTTAATCCGTAGGTACGTAAGAAAGAGACGATATTCCGCGATTCCAGTGGCCAACACACGGCAGGGTTCATCAACGAGGTTGCGCGCTCTCGATCAAGAAATGGAAATGTATACTTTAATATGTAAATGGGACTCAGATCGTGACATATGACACTGCAAACACCACTACCAAGTGGTAGCTTATTTTTGGACTTTTGTATATGATATGTTGATATAGTTATAAGAACTGGAGCCACACCAATGTCCTGGTGTGCAGGAAGAGTCCCAAGATAATGGTTCAAGACCCTGATTCTGCCGATCCGCTAACTGGCCGACTCAGAATGTGGGGCGTGATGTGATACTCACCCTAACCGTGGATCCCGCCGGGTCCTTCCCGACTCTCATGCACTTCACCGTTCCCATCGGGTAAGTACTCTTCCTTCTCACCTCGTGATCTTCATTGCTTTTCGCTCTCGCCTCTCCGCGAACTCCAGACTTTCACTTATACTCTAACCCTTTGCAAAGAAACTACTTAAAGAAGAGTCAGATGCACCCGCATAAGACCGACATGGATCTGTTTATCTCTCCCTCTAAAATCTTCTATCTGGCTGTAAATGGGTTTATAAGATCAAGACTCGACGGATGACACTATTGATCGCTATAAGGTCATTATTGCAGGGGTTTTACTCAGAGTAATGGATTGATTAGCAGGAGACTTTGCTCCCGCGCGAACTTTCTTATGTCAGACTTTATTGCCGCTTTTAAGGCCACAAATGGCCACCTTTTAGATGGATGTCAAAATTGTTTTCGAATGTGAACTCTCAGAGGAAGTCTATATGAAACTTCTCCTGGGCCACTTCACCCTTCCTGTGGTTCCCTCACGGAGTATGTCGACTACGAGCACTTTATGGTCTTAAACAAGCTCCTCAAGCATGGTTTGCAAAGTTCAGTTCTACTATCTCTCAGCATGGTTTTTCGCTAGCTTCTTGATACAAATTTTCCGAGATCTGCCCACACAGATACTATTCTCCTCTCGTATGTCGATGATATGATTATTACAAGTGATGATATGCAAGGTATTCGTGGATCTAAAGCACTTTTCGTCAGCTTAATTTGAAATGAAAGATCTCTACTCTTAATTACTTTCTTAGTCTAAGTTTCTTCTACGCATTTGCTATTATCTTACTCAGGCCAAGTATTCTTCTGATATGATTTCTCGAGCCACTGATAGCAAGATATCACACACTTATCGAGTATAACTCCGCCTCACCTCATGGAGCCATAATCACGGTCCGATGCCACTTTACGTACAACTTGTCGAGTCTAATCTATCTCACCTGTTATTTCGCCCCGATATTTCCTGCGCCTATGTAGTCAATCGCTTTGATGGATGCCCCTAGATCTCCTCATTATGCTATCTGCTCTCAGGATTCTTCAATATCTGAAAGGCAGATATTTCACTACTTCTCATTTTTCCATTCTTCATTAACTCTTAGCATATTCCTGATGCAGATTGGGCAAAGATCCTCACTCAATCGCCAATCTACTACAGATATCGTTTTTTCAGTGATTCTTATCTCTCGGAGAAGCAAGAACAAACAATCTACGCCGTCTAAAGATCAAGTAGAATATAGGAGCACTACCACTACTATAGCCGAACTTTCTATTTGCCACGTTTGGTTACTACAGATCTTGGTGTCGACCGTTCCACTCGCAACTAAACTTCACTTCGTGATAATCAAGTGCTATTCAAATTGCTCATAATGACAAGCCTTCCATGAACGCATTTAAAACATATCGAGGATTGATTGTCACTATCTGTCATCTCGCTTCAGTGGTACACTCACACTTCGGGCCAATTTCCTCTCGGGATTCATTTAGCCGAGACCACCAAAACCACTCTCTGCGAACTTTTCGAGCTTTAAATTTTCCAAACTTACAATGGTTTCTCTAAACCACCATGAAGCTATGGATGTTAGATTATTATATATGGCAAGTTAGATTTAATATGTATGGTAATTTGTATTTTCCTTTCTAGTATTAGATAAATTTTAGCCTATATAAGACCTCCTATCAGACTTCAGAATTTACAGTTTTATAATATACAAAGACTCATGAAGTCTTTCTTCATATATATATATATATATATATATATATATATATATATATATATATATATATATATATATATATATATATATATATAAATTAATAATGCTTCAGAATATTTCATTTGGTTAAAAAATGGAAAGAAATAGTTGAGATTAAATAAAAATACCTGCCCAAGTGAGTGGAAGCCCTGAAAACAAAAGTCTCCAAAAGGAAAGAGAAAATCACAAGAAGAGGGTTGAATGAGACTGCAAATACAGGACCCCTTGTGTGAATGGCCCATGTTGTCACATAATTTGATAGCCCTGCTACCCCAATGCCCTGCACCACTTCTCCATATCATCATTTTCTTGTATTTAATTTGTTATAAAAATATTTCAAAATAAAATTAATTAAATAAAAAAGTAAATGCATTTTAAAATTATTTAATCACTATAAAAAAATAAGAATTAGTAAAACAAAATTGAAGAATTATGTGAAAAATTTTCTAATTTTAAAATTTTATTTTTTATTTTTTCCTTATTTTTCTTTAAGTTATATTTGGTTCCTAAAATAATCAGAAGAGCTAATGAAGTATGACCTATCGTTAAAGGGTCATGTGGCACAGCAAGAGCTAGATCGAGGTGTCGTTTTTTTTCGCTTTTTTTTAAAGCTCTAAATAACTTTTAGCACGTTTGTTTTAATTTTTTCATAACTTATTATCGAAATTTCTAAAAAAAATTTGAATAGAAAAAGCCAAAATCAGAAAGACATTTTCCAAAACAAGCCACCAATCTTACTCAACAAAGCATGAGCAAGATCACTCACTACCTAACGTTAAAACAACAACTTAATACTTAATACTATTAAGACTATTTAAGATTAAACTAAAAAAAATTATATTCAACACATTAAGTAGTGTTGAATCTTATAGTAAATCTATAAATTATAAGAATTATAAGAATAAGGAAGAATGCTAAAGAAGAAACTCAGAAATGAATTTTAGTATTTACAATTACTTTATAGACTTTGTTTGTGTCTATTTTTGTCACAGATTTGAATGAAATTATGGCACAGAAGGAGTGGAATTAGTTTAGAACACATGACACAAATTTAGTGAGGGAATTCTATGATTAATTAAGCATTATTATGAAGGCACCACTTGATTTATTTTGTGTCACTTTATTTTAAATTTTATATATGAATGACTGAAGGTTTCATGATTTTAATCAATTTGAAGCATATTTATTTATTTTTCATTTCATAAACTCATGATGGGAAAAAGAAAAAATTAATGTTTTTCCCTTTGATGTATTTTAAGCCAAACATGATGATAAGGAAAATTATTTTCCTTTGGCTTTCGAAAATTTTAAGCTAAAACACAAGTAAAACAAAAAATTTAAAATAAAAAATAAATTGAAAATCAACAAAATTATACATAAAAAGTTTCACATTTTTTTTATTATTTTATATATGGATGAAATTAATTAAAGTTTTATAATTTTTTAATTGATTTGAGTACAATTAATTTTTTTATTTTCTAATAATCAAATATTAAAAAAATAATTTCTTAAAAACATCTATTCACTATGTATATTACATTGTAGTAGCTTGTTCTACTAGGATTCCAAGTGATCTCCCCTATAAGCTTGCTTCATATATATATATATATATATATATATATATATATATATATATATATATATATATATAATATTCTTTTCCTTTTTATATATATTTTTCTAAGGCAAACATGATGATGAGATTTATGATTTACTTTCATACCCCAAGAAGTAAAGTAAGCAAGACAGAGGCCTGACTGAAATGAAGCTTCCAAGAAGAGGATGAGACCACAAAGGCTGAAATAAGGGTTGCTTGGATGGTTCCAAAGATGACCAACAAAGCTGTTAATGATATTTCAGCTGGATACATCTTAATCACATGTTTCTGCAATATCAAACACACTTCAATTTAATTTATATATTTTCTTTTATTTGAAAGAAAAAGCAATATAGTTGTATTGAGCCTCTAGTTAAAATGCCTAAGAGTGAACTAACTAATATACATAAAATTTACTGAAATGATTTGTATAAGTAATTCACTTTTCATATTTATTTGTCTATCATGCCTACCTCAAGTTGTAAGGTGTTCAACGTTTAAATAGGTAAAGGCATAGGATGGAGGGAGGTCTTGAGTTCGAGTCCCAATGGAGACAGTTTACTACAATGTTATTAAAATGTTTAGCTGTAAAATAAAAACTACTATTATATTTTAGTTTATCTCAAATTAATAGGTTTGCAACTTCTTCTAGTTGGATTAATGGTTGACGCAAGGTGTTATATTATCAAATCAACCAAAACCGTGATTTCGCTGTTTCAAATATTATCTTTTATTTTTTTAGATATTATTTTATTTCCTATTGCTTTAGACTATTATTTTCTTTCTTATTATTTTTTGAATATTATTTTATTTACTAGTATAACTATTATCATGTCTAGTATAAAATGTTTTAGAGTTTGTTTTAGGACTTTACCAATTTTATCACTTATCAATAAAATCAAAGTTTTGCTTTATTTTTGTTCTCTGATTGAAAAATTGGTCTTGATCGAGACGGTTATTTTTGCTGATAAATCATGTTGATCAATTGCGCCACACGCCGCACGTGGTATCGTAGCCGTGCTTCCCAATTGATGACTAATGTTGGTGCTAGTGATGGCAACCAATCATAAGACGATGATTGGGGATTGCATGCTGTTTGGAGATCGATTAACAAGCAACAACAATCAATCAAAAAATTTAACTTAAGAGTAGTTGGAAACAATACAACCCTAATCAGAGGGCGTGACGAGGATCAAACTTGGTCAGCGACGTAGGAATGACAAATGGTGAACAAGGAGGAATCGCCCCGCTAGACCCACTTTTTAATCATATTCCAAAAATACGAAATTGAATAAGGCTAATCAGAGGATTTGATGAGCGACACTTCGTATGAGGACGCCGACTTTTGGTGAATTTGCGAATCCATGCGATGTATTATAGGAAGGCATTAGCAAACAACCACAGAGGAGACTTTACTCTAATATAAACTAAAGGTAGATATCCTTATTATTAGTGGTGATCTGATATTGAGGGGTTTTAGATCGGGTTGATTTGAGGTAGATAGGTTCTTGAATATACCGAAGGCTTCCCAGACGTAAAGGTTAAATTTGTTACTTATAAGTTAAAAGGGAGAGAATCGGTGATAAGGGATAGATCAAGGAGATGAAGATGAGAGAGGGTGTGGCTCGTTCAAAACACAATAAGAGGGCAGGAAGCAAATTATTAGAGAGATTTGCCTCGGACTCATGAACACTATATTTTTATGTCATCGATGTACACATGGTAACCAGAGGGTGAATGACTATACTGCTGAATTTTTGAAATTGATAGAGAGGAATCGGTTACTAGAAAGTGAGAACCAACCCAAGGCTTTACAAGCGGAGGGAAGGAACTTTCTAACTATTGTTCATGACCCATCCTCACTTATGGGCTAGTGTAAGGAGACTCGAGAAGTGCATTTGATGGTTGTGAAGGGAGAAGTAGAAAATAGAGATTTAGCTATGGCTCAAATTTCAGTGGAGGTGCAAACTTTGTTGGAGGAGTTTGATGATGTGATTCCCAAGGATCTAACGACAAAGTTACCTCCTATGCGTAACATACAACACCATATAGATCTGATTCCAAGTGCTTCTCTTCCTAATGTGCCTCATTATAGGATGAGTTCCAAGGAGAACAAAATCTTAAGGGAGAAGGTAGAAGAGTTACAAGGTACATATTTAGCTAGCATGAACACACATAAAAAGTATAACAACTCGAATTTCTAAGAAAGATAGAAGTTGGCGGATGTGTTTTGACAGTAGGGCAATCAACAAAATTATCGTTGGATATAGATTTTTTATACCAAGGTTAGATGATATGCTTGATCAGTTAAGTGGAGCGGTTGTGTTTAGCAAGATTGACTTGAGGGGTGATTATCATCAAATCGTAATTCGCTCAGTGGATGGTGGAAGACAAACTTTCAAGACAAGGGATATCCAGAATAGCTTACAAAGAAATTATGGATCGCACTATATTGTTAAGAAGATCAACAATAATATTTGTGTATGACTACCAAGTTGATGTGATTTCAAAGATCTTCATGTTGTTGATTTTACTCTTGTTCACCATATATGAGTCTTGGATATCTAGAAGTAATCGAGACAAGTTTTGCAAGTGGAGGTGTGTTTATTAACATGCAGATATCAAATCATGATAATAATTGCTACCTCAAATCAATTTTTATTTGTTTAAACTCATCAATATAAAGATTACATAATTTTAAAATAGGGGTAACTGTTTAAAAGGGACAAAAAAAAATTGCAAATCTAACCCCTTTTCTTAAAACCCAAAAAGGAAGGATATTTTTACATCATGCTGACAAATTTATCCCTCTAACTAATATCTGACTTAACCCCTTCAAGTTTGTTCACCTCCTTAAGTTTGTTCAAATATAACTAAAAGATATAAGTCCAACATGTATAGAAGTTGTGTTAGAAACCATAGACTTGACACCCTTCAAGTTTGTTCAAATGCTAACTTAACGGTTGTCCGACATGTATAGTAGATTTGGTAAAAAAAATTTCTATTTTAACACACAAAGGGTATTTTTGTCTGGGTAGTGGGGATATTTCTATGTTATAAAAGTAAGGTTAGTTTTGGTACAATCTTTTGTTTTTATCCCTTAAACTCCCTACTCCTTTAAAATATTTAAATTTCTAAGTAATTTATTTATATTTGATTTTCTTGAATTTTTATAAGACAATTAAACTTAAATATTTGTTTAGCTTTTTTCTTTCCTTAGTATTTTCTTCGATAACCAATAATACACAACCTAAATTTTATTAGACAACCAAACATGAAAATAATTTTCTTGGCATTTTTTTTTCTTTTTTCTTACTACTTTTCGGAAATCAAACGACAAACCCTAGTTTCTTTGTCCCTCCTCAACTTATTTTCTTGTATCTACCACTACTTTTCCTAGTATCTTCTGCTCCAACATATTGAAAAATATATTAAGTCATATTCGATAAACCAACTAAGCATAAAAATTAATGTTAGAGTTAGTGCCCCGAATTCTTAATGAAGGCCCATAGCCCATTATTTATATTATTAAGATTTGACCCTTTTAGATTTGGAATACAAATATGTTATGTATTTTTTTTTAGGGTTTTAGGGCTCTATAAATTTATAGCCACCATACTCCAATCTTGTACCTTATTTTTCATAATAGTAGATTTTTCTCATCCTTTTGTAAATCTGCATGTTCATGTTTTTCGTCGTTCTTTTTCTTTATTGTCTATTTGTTTGTTTAGTTTTAACAAACTAGTATCAAAGCATCAGGCTTGATCTCGACAATGATATCAATTAAGTACAATATTCCACTATTGGATCGAAGCACTAGATTTTCATTATGGTAGGTAAAGATGCATGCTATCCTGGGTCAAATGGATCTTGACGATGCACTATTAGGGTTTGATAAGATGCCCTCATTATGGACAAAGGAGGAGAAACAATGTAAAGACCGAAAAACCCTATCTCATATTCAACTTCACCTATCAAATCAAATTCTACAAGACGTTCTGAAGGAAAAAATTGTTGTTGCATTATGGATGAAGTTAGAGAAGTTATGCATGACGAAAAGCATACCAAGTAAGTTAATTCTGAAGTAGTGATTACATCATCATGTTGAAGGTATGTCTAGAAGATCATTTAACTACCTTATGAGATCATCTCTATTTAGAAACCATGGAGGTTATGCATGATGAAGAAGATTTAGGTTGATTTATTGTGTTCGTTACTCCCTTCTTATTGAAAAGCTCATGGATACCATTTTGTATAGTTGTGAAATCCTTACTTTGATGAAGTATATGGATGCCTGATTTTCAAATGAGAAGATAAACATCTCATGGTAAGATTCAAGGCTCAAGTATAGGGCTTTTGTTGTTCAAGGGAGACACATAAGAAGAATTGGTGGTGTTGTGGGGACAAAAAACTCAAGAACTATTGTAAGAAAAGGGTCACATCATATCCGAATGGTGAGAAAGCAGTAAAATAAGAATAAGAGAGCTTTTGAACAAAAAGGGAAGCAACAAGAAAATTCAAATGAAGCTAGTGTTGTAGAAGATAATTATAGTAGACCTCTTGCTTGCTTCTGATGGCGACTTAAAACCTTATGAGGATTGGATTCTTGATTCAGATTGTACATTTCATATGTGTCCTAATAGAGACTGGTTTTCAACATATGAAACCATGTCTACAGGTGTTGTAATGATGGGAAATAATGCATCCTGTAAGATTGCCTATTTGTTTATTTAGTTTTAACAATTAAGCTTACAAATTTTGTTCTAGGAAATATTGTAAACTTTTGAGAATTGTTTTCGAAAATATTGCGTATAAAATAGAAGTTGGAGATGTTAGGATCTTACCGTGAGAACGTTGCCAAAGCCATTGGCAAGCAGACCAACAAATATGAGGGTCCAACCAATGACACCATCACTTGTTTTGTCAAAGCTTGTAGATATCAGCACAACATGGCCCTTCCATAACAACAATGCCAATGCTCCCCCTAATGAGATTCAAACTCCCATACTTTTTGTTTGTCCATTCATGCCCAAAACATAAGCTTGATGGAAAATCAGTGCCACCACAAATGTTATGTGCATGGGACTGAGTTCATCACGCAACACTTTGATACCTGAAGAAACGTAATTGTAGCTGACATTGTCCATAGCGTTTGAGTGATAAAGTAACTTACACATTGACATTACAGCAACATTTAATAATATAGAAAATAAAGCTTAAAATGCTCTGTGGATATACTTTCTTGTATGTTTGGTCATATCTAACTTGCCCTTTAAATTTTTTTGGTTCAATGCTACCCTATTTTTAATTTCAGATCTCAAATATGACTCTAGTTTCAACGAAATGAATTGCATTGACAAATCCAGCTGCCTAATGTCATTGACGTGTCACCCACACGCTACCAAAGAGTGCCAATGCAGGGGTGACATGTTAGCAACGTTAGACGTCTGTTTATCCATTTGTTCACTCTGTTGACTGTAAAGTCATATTTGAGCTACAGAATAAACATTAAGGGCTAACATTGAACCCAAAAAAGTTTAAGGGCCGAGTTAGACTTATGGCCAAACATTATGGACATTTTTGTACATTTTCTACTGATACTTGTTCCTTAATTATCTCATCTTTTCCACATTCTATTTTCTACTCATTTCCCTCGTTTTGACTTCATTTCATACACCAACGCCTTTAATTTTATGGGCTTAGGCTTTTAAAAACTTAATTTCATAAATGGGTTTTGACCAATCAATAATAGTAACCATTTTTAAAACAATTTTTCTTTGGTTTCGAATAAAAATTAAGAAAACACAATTTATAATTAAAAAGAAAAACCAATTTTTTTCTTCCACCATTTCAGATAATATCTTTTAAAAAGTAATGTAGATATAGAGAATATCAAATTTACTTAACTGCAACAATCCCAGAAGGAATGCATAGATAGAATCTTGAACGATTGAGGTCGCTTTTAGTCCTCTACAAGAAAACGGCATAGAATATGAGAGACAGTTGAGTAATTTTTCTTTAAAATAAATATTTATATCTATAAAAATTATTTCTTAGAACCCTTAAATTATTTAAGAAAACTAGTTCAAAGGAAAATTATCAAAACATTTTTTTAAAATAAAATAAAATAATTTTAAGTAATTACATTATGATATTTTGTGTATGGGCTTGGGCTTTGTACCCTTAAGACTATGTTTGGTTCTCAGAAAATGATAAAGAAAAATGCAAAGGAAAGAACATAGAAAGAAAAGAAAAAGGAAGGAAAATAAAAATAAAGTTAAATCTCACATGTTATTTGTTAGCCCAAGGGTCAATCGATCGATAGGTTACTAATGGTTAATCGAGCAACTATGTTGGTTTGGACAACAATTAGTCGATCATTCAAAATAATCGATTGATAAGTTGGTCCAAGAGGTTGACTAGTTCAATCGATCGACAGAATCGATCGAGTGTAATTTCAACGTTGTCCAAAAAGTTGTTTTCATTTTGAACCCAGAGCAAACAAATAACCTATCAAGTAAACAATTGTAAAACCCGAGAAAATTTAATTCTTCAAAAATGGTAAAATTGTACTACCAACCGGAAATTTTTCTAGATCTCGATGATGAAATGTACTTCACCGTTGAATCAGTTCCTCACAAATCTAGCTATCACGCGACTCATCGACCGGTGATGCCGTAATTTCACGCTTTTGAGACACCAGGTAATGCCCAGTAGAGATGGCATGTCACTGCCTGAGTTCTGGCCAAACAAATAGCTCAAGTGGGACCCAGAAGAGACATGTGGCAACACATGATTGGAAGGAAATCCAAGGTAGAAGGATAAGGTAATAAAGGTAATCCAAGCGAGCCACTTCAATCGATTGCCGGCAAGCGAGAGTGACTTCTCACTTGATTCTATCTCCTCCCAACCGGCTGTGGTAGAAGGAGGGAGAAAGGCAAACTATTTGAAAAGAGAGAGTTTGAGAGAGAGAGACTCACCTCTCTCTAAATTTCTAAATCGGACCGCCGGTTTCAAGCTGGCAAGAGAAATAGCCATCCTCACTGCTAGCACAGATAGAGACTCGTAATCTGAGTTTTGACAAACTCCAAGACTTAGGTCTTCTCCTACTTTGGTTACTTTCTACCCTAAGGGTTGTGTGGTGGTTGTTTTGCCCTAAGGGGAATGTTTGGTTGTATTTTGAACCATGAGAAACTGCCACATTGGGGTAGCACACATTAACTAGACTTTAGAACTTAGTTTGGGTGCAGGAAATAAAGAGAATTTCAGAGTGAGTCCTTCAGTAAATTGTAGCCACACGTTGAACTTGACGTTAGCTTTGAATCTCTCAAACGACCAGGAAGCCTGCTATGGTCCGCATCAACACTAGTATGGGCTGCCCTGGCCGGGTTCAATTCCTACCGGTTCACTCCCGGCTGGTCACCCCGCCGGGTCACCCCTGCTGGTCTCGTCACTGGCTCACCCCGGATGCACCCCACTGGTTCCGTCGCTAGATCCCATGACTTCCAACCGAAGGTCATAACTTCTTCGTCCAACCCATTCGTGTTTCGACTTATGGAAAGTCCATTGAGTCAACTTTCCAGCCACCCTTTTGTAGGGCAGTGGGTTTCTGAGCCGTCGGAATGGCCGTCCGCAAGTAAGGTAGGCTGCCCTGCAAGATAGCTTAATATGTGACCTCCAACTCGGAAGGTCATAACTTTCTCGTCAACCCACCGGTGTTCGGACTCTGCGGAGCCCATTGAGTCATATTTCCATCCGGATGCCTTTGAAGGGAAGTGGGTTTCTGATCCGGCCGGAAATGGCCGTCCGGGCAAGTAAGGTGGTGGTCGCCCCAAGAAGACGCCTTAGTCATGGCGCGTGACCTCCAACTTGGAAGGTCATAACTTCTCGCCCAAACTCCGGACTGGTGTTCTCGACTCATGAACCGCATTGAGTCACCCCAGCTGGATGCCTTTGAGGGCAGTGGATTTTTGGATCCGCCAGAAACGGCCGTCCTGCAAGTGGTTAGGCTACCCGGCAAGACTACTTAGTCAGTGCGACTTCCAACCGAAGGTCATAACTTCGTCCAATTCGACATCTGGTGTTCTCGACCTAGCGGAAATCCCTGAGTCAATATTGCAACCGTATTCCTGTGGATGACGGTGTGTCAGGCGAGGTTAGTCTTGGCGATTAGGTTGTCAATGTTATGGCTTGTGTGAATAACGTCTCGAGTGAGAATATGACATGTTAATGTATGATGTATGATGTATTAACATGGGTTGTGCATGAAGGAGAATTATATGTATTAGTATAATTATCCATGGTATGTTGAGAATTCGTTAATATGCATGTGCATGCTTGAATGATATGTGGAATGTTGGATAACATGGTTGAATTTAATATGCACTTTAATATAAATGTCCAAATAATGCATGGATGAATATGCATGAGTAAGTGTGCACATATAGTTCTCATTTTGTATGTAGCACTCATATATACAATTGGCATAATAGCATTGCACGTGCACGAAAACATCGCATGACATGGGTGTGAGTGCATGGTTGGGATCGGCACTGTGTTAGGTGTTCGATGGAGTGTCATGGAATTTTATGGTTGTGAGAGTCGTTGCTTGTATGAGTGTTGATTAGTGAACTTTCAGGTAATGGGACAAAGTCCAAAAGAGTCACCGCGATTTTGGAAAAATGAAAATATCAAATATCGTGCGTTGGGCGTATTGGCAAGGATGAGGTGAATCCCCCGAGGTGAAAGACCCCGAATGTTATTCCACGGTTAGACATGAATCAGGCGATGTAGTTCGTGAAAAAATGTTGGAGCGTGTGCGATAAGGGAGTGGCCAGAAAAATTGTTTATTTTCAGTATATGTGAACACAAAAAAGAAATTTGATCGAATCAAATGAACGTGGAGTTTCCCAATGGAGTTGCAAACTTTAAAAACAAAAACTCTTGTTTTGGAAAATGGTCATTGTGGAACCAAATGACGGTTGGTTTTTCACACTTAGCATAGGTAGGTGTGAGAGAGTCGGTGAGTGACTCGGGATATGGGCATGAGGACATTTCATGCATTGACATTCATGTAGGTATCTTACTTGAATGTGTGTGTTTTTTTTTTACGATCATTGCATGTGCATGGGTGGGAGTAATCATTGTAGGAGATTATTACCTCTTTGGGCTTTGCTCACACTGTCGTGGGACCCTTCGGGTACACAAAAACTGACGCTCCTCGGTAGTAAGTATGAAGAAAGGCCGAGTTGTGGCCTTGAGAAACATTTTGTAAAATATATTAGAACAATTTAGTTTCATATATTTTGGTATGTAAAAGAGTTGTGCATTAAGCTCTTGAATGAAAAAAAAAAAAAAAATGACCCCTGAAATTTGGGGCGTCACAACGGTCATCTCAACGGTCTGCAGTGCATTAAATGCACAACAACTAGTTTATTAATGGAACTGGTCGACTAATTGGTTATAGAATGCTACCCGAGATTTAACCCTTATAAATCCTTGGTTGGGGATCATTTATGGCCATGAGATACATTACATTAAAACTCTCAACTGTTATTTATCTTGCTCATTAATTCTCGATCATTTCTTGGTGCATTAAGTTCTCATTTGCATATCCTA
Organism: Tetrastigma voinierianum; assembly: GCA_016808115.1. NCBI lineage: Eukaryota > Viridiplantae > Streptophyta > Magnoliopsida > Vitales > Vitaceae > Tetrastigma > Tetrastigma voinierianum. Next base: position 206,992 of record JAEQBH010001455.1, read on the forward strand.
GAATTGCTTAGCTGATTTCATCATAGCAGGTTGTATTTGTTCAATCTTGTGAGTTAGAGAGAGTGTCACATTGTGCTTTAGAGTGAAAGCTTCAAGTATGCACAGCTTGAAGGATTTGTGAAATGGTAATTGGAGCCAAAATCCCAGTGTAAAATAAAGAAGCTCGGGTTGGAGCTTGAAACTAGTAGAACCCTCACCGGTTGAAGGTTGAAAAGAAGTGGAAGTAGGAAAGGGTGTACCGAACCACTATAAATCTGGAGTTTGATTTATCTACTATATCTCTCTATGTTTAATGATTTTGTAGTTAAATTTGTGGATTTCTTATTGATTTGAAAAAAGTTTTTGAGAAAACCAATTCACCTCCTCTTGGTTAATTTGCTAAGTCATATTCAACTTTCATTATTTTTACTTACTACATAAAATAAATTTTATTTGTTTAAATCATCAAGATAAAAATTAAATAATTTAAGAATTTATATGTTTTTAAGAGAGACGTAATTTTATGTATGTTTAATTTTCTATAAAAATATTTATTAAACAAACCAAACACCAAAAAAAATAAATTTTCTTTAGCATTGTTCCTTAATACTTTCAAGAACGGACACAACACAGAGTCCAACATCTCCGAGATAACCCCTCATTACTTCAGCTCAATTTAATACAAGTAGGCTTGTCGGCCTTTTGCACAAGAAAGAAAATGAGAAGGGAAAACTAGGTTGAGAGGTTCTCATTTCAATTTATTTAAAAAATTATTATCAAAAGACTTGAAACCAAGATTGTGTCTCATTTAAAAAATATTTACTAAAGATGACAAAATATTTGATAAAGATTCTAATAAACCTTAGGTATAAAGTCATATCTAACACATATAAATGCAAAGGTTTCTTGAGGTCGATATCTAAGGTTTAATGTAGACCCTTTATAAAATATTTTCATCATTTTATCAAATATTTTCTAAATTAGGGACTTGGTTTTAGTATTTGATAATAATTTTAATAGAGCGAAATGAGCATATCACAGATAGTTTCTCATATGTGAACTAGTTTCGCTTGGGGTCAATGGGCTTTGGTTCAATGGTAAAGGGTTGGGCAGAGCAGTAATCGATTCGAATTTTAAATGAAAATAAAATATTCTGATATTTGTAATCTTTAAGTGAATTGATGTAAAAAAAAAACTAGGGCGCTTGGTTAACTTTGTTTTGAAAGCTATTATTGAAGCTTTTGAAAAGCATAAAAACCAGCGTTTGGTGTTTTTAAAAAGCGATACTTATTATATGAATTTAGTGTTTTAATGTTAACATGTTTTTAAAATAAAAAAATAAAAAATCAAACATGTTCTTACTGTTTAAAAAAAAAAATCCAAACAAGCCCTAGTTTCGCTTGGGGATATTGGGTCCCACCGCAATAATTTCCCATTTCCCATTCCCTCATTTCAAAAAACTTGTAAATCATATCCTCCTGAATATCTCAATGATTGCCGACAGTTTTCACAAAAGTCAACATCATGAAACAACGAGGATAGAAAACACCATCTGCCATGATTTTCAACATTCAATTTCGGATAGTAACTATGTCTTGATTGCCATTTGATTTATTTAAAAATTTAGGACTAAAAACTTGAAATCAGTATGTTGATATTTGATAAAGTGCAATAAATGCTTGGTATGAGATGTTATTTAGCAACGTATGGTAATCAAAGGTTTCGAGGTTATCTTAAGTTTGGTGGACATTATATGAAATATTTTACTTTTTTTATCAATTTTTTTTTCTAAATTATGGACATGGCATTGATTGTAAGTATTTTGGTCATAATTTTTGAAATAAATTGAAATGGACACTGATGAATATATTTTATACTTATTTTATCCCCATGTTTTTTTATTGTTTTTGATATAAATAAGTGTTATAATGATCTAAATGTTCATCTTTATAATTAGGCAAACCATTGAATGCATATGAGCGGAAGTGGAGCATGAAACAAGCAAGGAAAAGAGCAAAGTGCAGTTGAACAATGTATGCCGCAACATTGTGTTATATGCCATGCCATGGAAACAAGAATTTTGGAGCACAAGTACTAGTATGCCGCGACATCACTGTTTGGATGCCACAACATCACTGTTCATATGCCACGACATCTAGAGAATTTCTAGAGTATTCAAGCTCTATATAGCTACAATGCCGCGACATTGGATTACATGTCACGACATCACGACCTGGATTTTACAAATTGCTGATTTTGACCCATTTTTGGGGCCCATTTCCCAAAGCAACTATATAGCAACATTTGCTTTATTTTTTAGAAGAGGAGGGTGACGACATATAATAGGAAGGAATAAGTCCTAGGGTACAAACTCTTTTGGAAGGAGGAAAGTTGAAAAAATAGGAGATTTTCTTATGTTTTCTTCCTCTTCTTGGGTTGTATTTCTTCTTATCATGTTTTGATTTTATTTTCTAGGGTTTTAGATGTAGTTTGTTTATGATTTATGTATTTGAACACTGTTTACCTTCTATTTGATATTTGAAGCACATTTATATTAAATGTCTTATTCTATTCTTCATATTTATTGATGATTGCACACCATTGACATATTTGTGGTTCAATTCAAAATCTGAGAAGTGAGAGTTGAATTAGACATGTTTAGGGCATCACATTTCACCATTGACAATAAATTCTCATGGGTTTTGTATGGTAAGTAGGGCTTCTCGGGTTTATTACGCTCTTAGGGCTTTGGGGTTGAGTAGAGAGGCAAAAAACCTAACTTCTATGGGTAGAATGTGGGTTATTGAGAGATATTAACATGTGCAATAGTGAGGCTTACCATTAATAGGTGTTTAATTAGTCGTTTGGGAGTAAATTGGATCATGATGCATAAAAATTAACCAAATGAAGTCTAAACCTTAGGTTTTCCATATTTCATTTCATCTATTTCACATGTTAGTTTAGGATTTCATTTTATTAGTTGTTTTTATTTTTACTTTCATCATATACTCTCATCTAGATAAAATTAAGATTATCCAATTTAGATTACTTGGTAACCTAATCCTTGAGGAACAATGCTGCTTTACTTTGCAACTTTCTTACTTGAAGCGAGCGTGTGCACTTGCGCGCATGCGCGTATTATTTTATATACTACGCGTATTCCACGCTACCAAGCACGGTAAAGATAGTTTTCCATATCACGAACTAGTTTAAAGCAAGAGGCTAATCAGAGCTTGGCTTTCGGTGAAGGATAGAGGCGAGCCTTACATGGAAGAACTAGGTTTAGTCGCGAGGATAAAATCTTTGTGGCTGTAATATAAGTGAATAAATATCGAAAAAAAAAAAAAGGGTTGTTTGACACGTTTTTACAGGGTATTCTTCGACGGTTTTTAAAAACATTGAAAACTATTTGTGTTATATGAATAATGTTTTTTGTGTTTTTCAACACAAAAGATCGGAATTGAATGTGTTATCCTTGAACCAAACAAGCCCTAGTTTCACTTAAGGATAATGGGTCCCACCGCAATAATTTCCCATTTCCTGATTTCAAAAACTTACCAAATCATGTACTTTGAATCTGAATGATGCTGAAAGTTTTCACAAAAAGTCAAACACCATGAAACAAAAACAGAAAACACCATCTGCCAAGTTTTTTCCTTCAAGATCTGATGATTCTATTGCAGAAGAACTCGAAGATATAATAATAACGTATTAAAGCCAAATTATGAAGAACTGAAAGGAAAGTAAATTAATAGATCAAAGATGAAGCGATGACTTACTTCTCCAGAAAGAAGGCGAGGAGAAGGACGAGAATGGCGATGAGATGCTCATAAACCACAAGAACAAAGGAATTGGCGCCGGAGGAGACAACAGATTGGAGGAAAACTAAGAATATAGCAACGCAGAGTTTTGTTTTAGAGAGAGGAAAGACCATGGTTTTGCTTCATGGAAACCTGCCTCTGCAACTCTCATCATAGTCTCCATTGTCTACCAGCTATTATTAATCTTCCTCCCTCTGCAAGATGAAGGCGTGACTTCACAGAGGCACACTATATGTTTGTTCTCTCACTGTGGGATGATTCAATTTCAATAAGTTTGATAAACATCAATTCATGACTACTAAATATTTTTTATTTAAAAATATGAAAATTATTAATTGGGTGTCGCATGGGAGGTATTTAAAAGCTAAATCGTTAAAAACAATTTAATAACATAGGCAGGTATGCTGTAAAAAAAAAAAAAAGGTCAGATATTAAGAAAATAAATAAGTAGGAAGAAGTTTAGACACACATGCAGTTGGTAGACAAACTACTAAAGAAAATAAAAATGACAAAATCAAACTTAGCCCATATTGTTAGCTCTAATTGTAATACAGTTTGACTCTAATATTAAAATATTTAGATTCTACCGATATTTTAAAAATCGGACTGGTGACTTAACTGGAAAAGTTATTGGTTCACGATTCAATGGTCGGACCGGTGGTCGGACCGGTGGTCGAATCGGTGATTAATAAATATGATTTATATTTTATTAAAATAAAACTAATTTTTAAAATTAAAATTAATAATTTTAAAATTAAAATTAATAATATTTATTTCATTATTTGTATAAATATTTAGTTTTTTTAAAAATTTATTAGATGAATTATATATAATATCGTAAAAACAGGAAAAAAATGATTTAAATTTAAAATATTTAATTACGAATAATAATATTTGAAATAAAAATTATAATAATATATTATCATTTATATAAATATTTTAATATTTAAAATTTTATTAAATAAAATATCAAATATTAAAATGGAAAACGGGAATATATATTACATGTTTCAACAATAAAACCAAGCATAAGTTATAAACCAATGGTCTTTGTAGGTAAATGTGAATCCAACATCTTTGTCCCAGATCGATTGGGAATAAAGCTAAAAGAGTCCTTTATATTGGTTAGTTGACAACACCTCTCAACAAACAAATGCTTTGACCTGCGCTTTATTTTAAACCAATCAGCCCATACACTGGGAAGGCAATTTTCAGTTGGTTTTGAACCGCTCGTTCATCCGGTTTGGTTTTGGTGGTTGAACCACTGGTTCTTGGATGGTTTGATTGGCAAACTGGCTTATAAGGGTGGATCGGACCGGAAAGCCAATCCGACGATGGTCCAACCGGTAGGACCGGCGTTCTTGTTTTTAAAAGAAAGCATCGACACCTCCGTAATGTGGCAGGAGCATTGCTCTACCAGTCTCGGGTTCTACTCCATTGTTGAAAAATATGGATGGATGGAGAAAAGAAACACACTTTAATATCATTTTATAATAAACTCTTGAAAATACAAAAGAACTCATATTCTCTTAAAAATAGAATAAGAACACAAGAAAACTCAAACAAGTTCTTGGGACTTTGTCCAAAGACTCTATTTCCTCATTATCTTAAGAAATCTTTGAGGAATTTGAATGAAAATAGTCTTAGAATTGATAAAGTTTTTTCACTTTTCTACATAAGATTTTAAAATAAGAAAAGTTAAGCTTATAAAACACTCTTAGGATTGAAAAATGTAGTTTCAAATAAAAGAAGACTCTTTGTTTTCCTTAACCTCTTAAGATTGTAACATTCTAAAACATAAATGTATGTTTAATTCACACATTAAACATATATTTAATCTCAAATATTACAAACTTATGATCTTCTTCAACCTCATAAATTTTGTAACAATCCAATACTTTATTCACATATTTAATGTACACATTTAACATGATTTACTCTCAAATGTTAAAAACTCATGGTCTTCCTTAACCTATAAGTTTTGTAACATTTTATATGTTTGATCCACTCATTAAACTTGATTTATTCTCAAATGTTGCAAATTTATTTTATCATTGAATGTGTAACTCCTTTTACACAATAAATGCTTAATTTTTTTTAACTCTTCTTAAACTTAAAACCATCAAAAGTGTAACTATTCTTACACTTAAAATATTATTTCAAGGAGGAACTGTTAGATTTTCATAAAGTGGGCTTTATTAATTGGATTTATTAACTGGATTTATTCGGTCTAATTAAGTGAGATTATTGGGCTTCTTAATAAAACATATGGGAGTTTGTGGCTAGTGTGAGGTGGTACGGCCGACCAGTGATCGAGAGGGCGAGTGGTCGAGCTCAGTATATATATAGAAGACCTAAGTCCCTCCCAAACCCTAAGTGATGTGCAATTCTACACATACGGTTTTTCGAAATATTTGAGATCAGTGAGAGGCATTCTCATTAAGCCAGATTCATCAAGGGTCAATTGGGAGAAGATCTTGAGGTCGTTTTCTTTGCAGGTCTTCATCGATTCAGCATCAGAAAGACAATGGATTCGTCGGGTATGTAATTCTGAGTTTTTCTCCATTAAAATTATGCTTTGTGTTCTAACATAGTTTATCTAGAATTGATGAATCGTATCGGCGGTTGGTATCGAGCCAACCACATGGATTAGAATTAAAACATAAGAAATTGGAGAAAAATTTTTTGGGTTTTTATGAAAATCGCGCATTACATCCCGATTTGAGTTTTGATAAATCAAAATTAAATATTTTGCATATTTGGAGTCTACCGCGGCGAGGCGATCACATCGTTAGGTGGCCGTCGCCGGAGGTGGCGGTTGCCTCACGGCCGCCCGCAGCGCCGCGAGATTTCTTGGCGCGTGAAGGACCGCGCGCGGATCTGCTCAGCGGCTTCTTGCGTGACATACCAGTTAACAACCCGACCAGGCCGTCGGATCTGCCGTCCGTTCTTGACCGGTTCGATTAGTGGACAGCGATAATGCGGTAGCGTGGCCTGCGTGGGTGATAGCGTGGAATTCGGGGCGTCATGATGGCGTCATCTCGGCCCCGATCTTCGACCCGGGCCCGCCCGACCCGAGCCGTAGGCGGATATTGGCGGAGCCCGTGCGGCGACCCGGCCGGTCAAGTCCAGCGACTTTGGCGGAACCCGATAATGGCCCGGCGATCCAACATAACCCGGCGGGCGGTACGGCGGCGCCGCAGCGACCGCCCTGGCGAAACGCCGATGGCGGCGTGAGGCGAGTGTGAGGTATTTAGGCAATTCGTATCTCTGGTCATTATCGAAATTCTCTACAATGTGGTATATTGACTTAGTATGTTTGAAGCTTTTACAGATATGAAAATGCGTATAAAACCCTATGCGCTAAGAATTAGGGTATTTTCGTATTTTGGTATTTCTCTATGGTTTAGAATACATATGGTTGCTAAGATGAATGTTGCATTAGGGTGTGTAGAGTCTAAATTCATTGTCGATGAATAAATTGAGCAGTATAATTAGCATTACATATATATAGAATGTGATACATAAAAGTTAATATCCGCACAGTATGAGTGATTTTCAAGGATTCAATTAGGTTGTGACATGAAAGTAGCACACTTGATTGGGTTTGAGAAATATCGATCTCATGTGTGGTGGGATGTCTCTTGTTTATTCGTGACCATACTCCCGAGGAGGTGATCTGTGTTATTTGTGGAGGGATACATGTATGGCGTATTAGCGAAATGGTGATCTTGGTGGTTCATACACCCAGAAGGTGGTGATTTCCGCGAAGGATTAGAATATGTTCTCATGGCGTCATGTGGAGAGTGTCCTGGCGCATGTCGTATTTTGCGCGAAAGGTGATTATATGATGATGTATGTAATTCTCTGTAATTATTCACATGATGTTGATTGTATTGTTTTGTTTTATTTTTTTCGATCCAATTTTACGTGACGGTAATTCCATTTCCAATTGAGAAGGATCCTTGCTGGATTGAATTCCAAGAAAGAGAAATGGAAAGGGACTTCTGTTTGGAATGGAGTACGCGGATGTTCACATAAACTACGATGGATAAGTAGGCGAGGTCCTCCGCAACCCCTTGTCGCGAAGCGAAGCGGCTTTGCTGCACCGGGAGAGGAGCAATAAGTTTGCTCATTGACAATGAAGAAATCCATACAAGAACATTTGAAATGGTTTGATGGTATGCTTTGCTAAGGAAATGATGGCGACCATAGAGGCTAGAAATCGGTTTCATCGATGCGAGGTTGGAACATGGCAGCTCTTCAACATGAAGTATGATGATGCGGTACCGGGGTTAGAGATTATGTCACGAGGATGGTGGACCTAAAGCGCTCAGGCTCTTAATGTTGCATTCACGATGCTTGCATTGTCTGTCCAGGCCACAGAACACCCTTCCACGATTTGGGATTATAAAGACAAGCTTCTGATTCCAGATGAGACTTGGTCGATCAAATGACTTGATAGCAAGGGTGGTAGCGGAGGAAGAGAAGCAAGAAGGAGAAAGAGCATATGGCCTTATATCTTTGCAAGTCCCCATAAGAGGAAGAATAAAGTTGAAAGTCGAGACTCATAAAGGTGCTCATGAAACTCTGGGTCCAATCGACAATATAGGTGAAGACATTCTTTGAAAAGGATGGTGATCATTGCTTCTTTTGCGAAGAAAGGTCACATGAAGAAGGAATGTGCAAAATTTAAAGCTTGGATGTCAGCGTGAAACTACAGGTAATGATTCTTTAATACTTGTTTGTGAATCAACTGTCTGAAACACCATCAGTTCTTGGTGGCTTCATAGTGGGCAACTAATCATGTTGCATTTACCATCTGTGATTTATAAGCGGAAGCGACGAGGATGAATCAAAGCTCCTTTGTGGGAAATAACGAGAAAATTTGAAGTCATGTTCGTAGGAGATGTAATCTTAAGTTTTAGATTACAGTTTTAAATTGATGTTGAAAGACACATTTTATGTACCTTCCTTTAGAAGGAATTTAGTTTTAAATATCATGTTTGGATTCATATGATTATTCTTTTGAATTAAAACGATATTATTTCAATATTTCTTAATTCAAATAAGGTTGGAGTCTTGTCATATGTCCAACGGATTATCTGATTAAGTTTATCTCCAATGACGCATATACGTAGCTTATACGGCTGAAAAGTTGTTTCTAAGAGACCACTACTTAAGGAAGAGTCTTATGCATTATGGCATAAGCGACTTAGCCATATCTCTAGGATAGAGTAGAAGGCAGTAAGACCCCAATATCACACTTTTGCTCTTAAAAATGACTTAGAGATATGCGTATTTGTTAATAGAGGTAAAATGACCAAGATAAGAAAGAAAAGCTGCGATCCAGTAGTTAGGCTTGTTGGAAGTCATTCACATAGATATAGTGGACCTTATGTGGCAACCTTGTAGTGAAATTTTTATTTCATCATTTATTGATGGTATTCTCGATATCGTTATTTGTACTTGATTAAAGAAAAGTCACGAGTCTCTTGACAAGTTCGAGATTTTTCGGTGAAGTGCTAGAAACAATTGGGAAAAGTCATAAAGGTTGTTAGATACGAGTAGGAGGTGGAGAGTATTATATGGCAAGCATGGCGATCTTCAGACGAGATTAAGGAACCGTCGCCAAATAGCAGAGGAATGCGGAATAGTGGCACAGTTTACTATGCCTGGGAGTCCTGAGCAAAATGGTATAGCTGAAAGGCGCAATCGTACTCTTATGGAAATGGTAAGGAGTATGATAAGTAGGACAAATTTACCCGGTTTTCTATGGGGTAAAGCTTTGAAAACTTGACTTTATTGCATTTGAATCGTGTGCACCTACGAAATTTGTTCCGTGGCTCCTTTTGAAAAGATTATGGAATTTGGCGGCTATCTTAAACCATCTTAAGGTTTGGGGATGTCTGCGGAAGTAAAGGATTATATAATCGACATTAAGTAAGTTGGACTCGGAACCACTAGGTGTTATTTTGTATCTTGAACATTCGAAGGGATATCGGTTCTATAATCCCGATGGAGCCTGGGGTATGGAATCGCGGGCCCGGTAAGTTTTGGAGTTGATGTGGCGAAAGAGGAAATGTCTTCGCGGGCTTGTGAGGATGATAGTACGATGAGTAATGTGGTATCGCTGTATCTCCTCCCATCTGGAATGGTGTGGAAACTCCCACACACGCCATTTTACAGACTGTTGAGACTAGGGATCCACATTTGTTGAGACTGACTCTAATGAAGTTAAATCAAGGCTCAGTGCGAATGTGGCTAGCCACTACTCGATGGGAGATCAGCTAGGGAGAACGTCAATATACCACTTAGGACTATTTAGTCATATAGGAGAGCAAGACTACGATAGTAGTTACGTAGTACGACCCGATAACTTATGAGGAAGAATTGTTTCTTGTCTCAATCGAAGCTGTGGTTGGATCACGATGAGAGATGAAATTCAATCTATGAGGCATAACGGAGTTTGAACTATTGAGATTACACGATGGTCATGGGCCCCATTAGGTACGCAAATGGGTGTATAAGACTAAAGGACTCCTAAAGGAAAGGTTGAAAGTTTAAAGCAATTTGGTAGCCAAGGTTTCACTTTCAGGAGAGAGGTAGACTATGAGCGACTTTTTTCTCGATCTGCTTCCCTGAGATTCTTCCCGGAGTGATCATGGCGTTGGTGCTAGTTTGATGTGGGTTACCGGATGGATGTTAAAGCGCCTTTCTCAATGGGACCTTAATGAAGAAGTCTATGATGCAACCCAGGAAAGGTTTGTGGCAAATGATTCGAGTAAACTGTATGTAAATTTGAAAAGTCTATTTATAGTGTGACTTAGACAATGGTACTTAAAGTTTCATAGTGTTGTTGCTTCATATGGTTTTGTTGAGAACAAAGTAGATCAATGTATATCTTTGCGAGGTCGATGGGAGGAAATTCATTTTCCTGTACTCTATGTGGATGATATCACAGCACCAGCGGTGACCTTGAGGTCTCTTGCATGAGAACCAAGCGGATGTTGTCGGCTTGACACATTAACATGAAGGACCTTGGTGGCGTCGCTGTCCTGAGCATTAAGATTCCTTAGGAATCGTTCTTGCAGACTATTAGGTTTTATCTCCCGGAAGGCATATGTTGATCGAATTTTTAGAAGATTCAACATGCGGCTATGTAAACAGGGAGCGCTCTGTCTGTAAAGGTGATAGTTGAGTCTGTCTGAATGTCCTCATTGAGATATAGAAAGCCCGAATGAAGAATGTACCTTATGCTAGTGCACTTGGGAGTATTATGTGTGCTCAAGTATGCACTAGACCAGATATTGCGTTTGCAACAGGACTTCTAGGCAGATATCAGTCAAACCCAGGACATGATCATTGGGTTGCTGCCAAGAAGGTTATGAGGTACTTAAGAGGAGACCGAGGCTATATGTTGATTTACAAACATGTTAGGACTTACGGCTAGTTGGGTATTGGATTGGACTCTTTGTTGTCGAGGATGAAAAGAGTCAACAGCGGTTATGTCTTTAGATTTAGCCGAGAGGTGCAATGTCATGGAAGAGTGAGCAGTCGATGCATCCTCTACCGTACGAGCGAAGTTTGTAGCATGGCTTTTAAATACTACTTTCGAGTGATTTGACTCGAAACCTCATTAAGGAGTTAACATAGTGTTTTGATTTTGTGGATAGGCCCATCTGATTGTATTGTGACAATAACTCTGCGGTGTTGTTTATTAGCAGCAACGAGAGGTATCAAGGGGTCTAGCACATGGAGGTCAAATACGGCCATAAAGGAAAAGTTGAAAGGCGGTGGCGTTGCGAGTGGAGCATATATCAGCAGGATGATATGATTGCAGATCCGCTAACTAAAGGCCTTCGCCCTTGTGTATTTGAACGACATGTCATTAACATGGGCTTAAGAGTATATGGGGATCTTTGTAAATTAGTGGGAGCTATTAAGTTTTATGTTTTCTCTTATGAAGGTTGAATTGATTTCATTACATTTTGTAATAATTGAATTTGTATCAACTCTTTGCATTCAATAGGTATTTGTGAATGTAGGTTCCTTGAGTTGAGTACATATAATTGTTAAGAAAATCTCAAGGCATTGTAACCTTGAATATGGCTTCATGCAGACATTCTTGGCATTGGCCTTATGACATGTTTTGTTACCGCAGTAAAAGTAAAGTTACTATCAAGGTAACATATATCTGAGTTAAATTGGAACCGTGATGGATATTCTGCAGTGACACACTGGGTTTTGTGACACTTAAGGAGAGAAGAATTTGGACTAACAAAATGGATAACACATGATATCACTCATTATGAGTATTGTCATTTAAACACACTACCATGAATCCCATATCGGTAAAGTTGAAAGAACTCGTGACCATGGAAGGGCTTGCGTGAGTACATACAATTCGCCATGATTAAGTGTTCGAACTTTATGGGATCAGTTGACTATTAAGAATAATCTCTAGACCAATATAAGGTGCGCACACGGTTTGTTTCAATTAATATCGCTCGAGTGGGAGAATGTTGAATTTTCATAAAGTGGGCTTTATTAGTGGATTTATTAAGCTGGATTTATTCGGTCTAATTAAGTGAGATTAATGGGCTTCTTAATAAAACATATGTTTGGCTAGTGTGTGAGTACAGATGCGACCCGACTAAAGTGATGAGAGGGCCAGATGGTGAACTCAATATATATAGAGCCTAAGTCCCTCCCCGAATACTAAGTGATCGTACAATTCTCACATACGATTTCGGGGAAATATTTTACGAGATCGGTGAGAGCGTTAAATTAAGCCCAGATTCATCAAGGTCGGTGGGAGAAGATCTTGGTCGTTTTCTTTGCGGGTCTTCTTCGATTCGCATCGAGAAGAGAGACGACAATGGATTCAAATCAGGTATGTAATTCTGAGTTTTCTCCCATTAAAATTATACTTTGTGTTCTAACATGGTTATCTAGAATTGATAGAATCGTATCCAACGGGAACTTCTATGGTTTTCGAGAGATCTAGAGAGGAGTGGATCAAATCAGAGACCGCACCATGCTTGACTCGGATAAGCACGAAAGCAGGTTGGCGCCACTTAAAAGCGATAGGGGAGAATCTGCAGTTGCGAAGCCGCCCCTCTTTGGAAATATTAGTGCGAGAATATTTTCATAAGCGTATTCAACGAGGATGATAGAGGCGGAATATGTAACCAGATCCTTAATAGTTCCCCGCCTCTCGGATGACCACTCTCTATCTCTTGAGACCATTCGCTGAAGGAGATAAAAAAAAAGATTGTGTTCGACATGGGACCGTTTATGTCTCCCGATGTGATGGCATCCATCTTTGGCATCTATCAACACACTTCCCAGGAAACGATGGGTCACACTCCCTTTTGGTTTCATTATGGCTTCTTGGAATCAGGAATTCTCCTAAAGGGTAAAACAACACCTTCTTGGTTCTCGTCAGAAAGTGAAGCACTCGGAACCAGTTTTCGAATTTCGCGCGATCGGCTTACAATTAATAACCAAAACCATTGCGATAGATTGAAAGATGTTATGTCGAGCCCTGATTGCCTAGCCTTAGTTCTTCGTGTTGTTCCTAGCGAAACAAAATGAAGAGAAACGAGCTGCGGTGTAAGAGCAATTAAGAAGCATAAACGAGATCAGGAGCCCGACGGAAGAAGCGTTGTGTCCTTAAGGCGGTGGCTCCTCGAATTTATGCGAGGATAGTGGACAATCGTCTCCTATGATAGAATGGATCTCGTTCCTCTGATGTGGTACGTACCCGACGAACTCAACTTGCAAAACAATCGCACAAAAAATGACAGTGATGAAGTGAGGAGAATGGAGAATAATTTTGTTATATTTTAAAAAATGGAAAAAAATGGGAGTATAAATAAGCCAGGAAATGTCTCCACGAACAGACATGTCTATTCGAAAAAGTATGAACCAAACAATGCAGTTGAGCCAGAACTAAGCCGGGCAGTAGGAAGTAGATAATGCGCGTGAAATAGGCTACCTTGGCGTAAGGTCTCTAAGCCCTCCCTGAAGTGGGGTGCCTTGGGACCCGAGCCCATTTAAAGCCTCGACTATTTAAACCCATCCCCCTTCTTGTTTCTATTCGTGTGGGACAACACTTTTCATTCAAATATGGGTTTGTGGATTCAGAGTCGACAATCCCCATGAATGAAAAGGATTACGATATCAATACTCTCGTGTATGCATGAGATGCAAGTGCTATTCCATGAGCGATTGCATTAGGATAAGTAGTCTGAGACTTTGAACTTTCCTTAGTGAAACCTATCGGGCTTACTCAGTCAATCAGTAGACTTGATGTCCTTGAGCTGTCATTCGTGTAAGCCTAGACAAATAGAAATCCACACAGCTATTTCTCGAACAAATTGGTTCTCCAGTTGTGTTCGTTTTATTATGAACACGCTGGTCTCATGAGTGTTTTAGAGAATTTGGCCTTGTCAATTCTCACGAAGCGACCCTCACTTCACTCACATAGGTGATTTTGAACTATGGATTTGATAATCATTAAAAGTTGTTGCTTAACCTTCACATATTATCTTGTCTTTATCAGGGAATGGGTAAAACAAATTTGTGATACTCTACCTTTGTCTTCATAACTTGAATTGTCCCTTTGAACCTAGATCTGGGATCTCCGATCAACTAGGTAGGGTATCGCTATGATGACTGTTTAGGAGCCTTAAACCCCATTCCCTTGATATCTTTGCAACCATCTCTCTAGTTAGGCCTTTTGGCTGATGGATCCGCAATGTATCTTTTGACTTCACATAGTCAATGGTGATAATTCCACTAGAAAGAAGTTGTCTTCTTGTGTCATGTCTTCGACATTATGTCAGGCTTACCGTTATACATGACATTCCTTGCCCTTCCTATTCTTGGCTTGACTATCACAATGTATATACGTGGACCTTCAGTTTAGACGATTAGGAATATCTTCGAGATTTCGAAGCCACTGAAGCTATTCATGAGGCTTTATCCAAAGCAATAGTATGATTCCATAGTGGATCTAGATGATTTGTTTGGATGATTTCCAAGACCTTTGCCGCCCCACAGTGTGAATACATATCCACTTGTTGATTTTGTGTCTAGTCTTAGATTATCGATTTGTATCACAGTATCCTTCAATCTTGGATTATTGTAATGCAAAGCATAATCTTGAGTATGCCTTAAGTAGCCTGATAAGCGTTCACTAGCTTTTCCAGTGATTTTCATTTGGACTAGCGTAAATGTCGACTTAGCTTGCTAACCGCCTGAAGCTATGCGGCTGAAATCTGATTCGACATACGATGAACTACCTAGTGTACTAGCATACTCATTTTAGGCTTTGTTTCCACGATATTCTTAGAAAGATGTAAATTAACATCTATCGGGTCTTCTTGATGCAGTATCTAGATTCTTGCACTTTCCAAGAATCGTTTCAATATAATGAGATTGTGATAGAGCCTAGCCTCGGATGTCTTATAGTTTTAACTCTAAAAATAACATCAATGACCCCATTATCTTTCATTTCAAATTTACTTTTAAGCAAAACATTTGATTTTTTTTTTCTTACAGTCTCACCATCACTTTGTTATAAGCATATCATCTACATATAGACATAAATGGCCAAGCAATTTTGAGTTTGTTTAACTATAATATTACATTATCACTCATTAATCTTGGAAACCATTTAACAACATGACTCCCAGTCGAATTTAGCATGCCATTGTTTTGGTGCTTGTTTCAATCCATAGAAGTGACTTGATAAGCCGACATACTTTACGCTCTTGTCGGGAATAGTGAACCCGCCGGGTTGTTTCCAAATATATTTCTTAACTGAATCTCCGTTTAAGAAGGCCACTTTCACATCCATTTGATGATTTCAAGCTTATACACATTGCTATAGCAATTAGCATCCTTATAGATGTAATTCTAACTAGCAATTGAATAAGTATCAAAATAATCAAGACCTTCGTTGGCATCAACTTACTACAAGCCTGGCCTTATGTTTATCAATAGCACCCATTAAGCTTTCATTTTCTCTTGAAAATCCACTTACATTGTAGTGGTTTTATTACGGGAGGAAGGGTGGCAATTTCCATGTAGCCAGTTTGACAAGATGGATTCGAAACTTCACTGTTGTTAGCTTCTTTCGAGCCGGGCTTGATCTACAACTTCTTTCTAGAATGGGAGCTTGGAGAAATCATGACTTCTTTAAAATATGAAGAGCTCGTTTTCCAGAATCAGTTGAAATCGGGTCGAAAAGACAAGGAAGTCCTTTGTCTTTTACTCGTCTGAGTTCATCTATCGTGGATCACTTCTAGATATAGTATCTAAAGACCTCATTATTGTCATTGACTCATATACTATATTTATACGGAAAAAAAAATTTCAAGAAACGAAGCATCCATGATTCAATGATTGTATTGACATGTATATCAGGATCTCGACTTGTGAACAAAGAAAAGCGATGTGCATTCTTTATTTTGAGCATATCGGAGTAAAACACAGTCAACCGGAGTCTTTGGTCCTACCTTCAACCTTTTGTAGGCTTAGGAACCGCAACCTTAGCCAAACACCCTACACTTTGAATAATTCAAGTTAGGCATTATTTCCATTTCTCATAGGGAGTTTGTTGTGTCTTTCTGAGGGGTACTCTATTTAAAATAAAATTCGCCGTCAAAATAGCTTCCCCCCACAAATTCTGTGGTAAATCAGAACTATTCAACAATGCATTCATTGTTTCCTTTAAAGACCGGTTTTTCCTTTCCGCCACTCCATTAGATTGTGGTGTATAAGAAGCAGTCATTTGGTGAATGATACCAAACTCGATACAAATTTCCTCAAACGGAAATTCATATTCACCTCCTCTGTCACTTCTTATGATTTTAATTTTCTTGTTCAACTGAGTTTCAACTTCAGCCTTATAAGTTTTAAAAGCATTCAGCCTAAATCTTGCTACTAAGCAAGTAAACATAACAATCTGTGGCTTGAGTCATCTATAAAAAGTAATAAAATACTTATTACCACCTCTTGGCCAATTATTGATTTCATATGCTTTATATATCTGTGTGTATTAAATCTAAAGGTTTTGAAACTCTATTACCTACAGAGTGGAAAGGGGGCTTAGAAAATTTAGATTCAACACATACTTGGCATTTCCTTGGGCCAGTCAAACTTGACCTTAGTCCATATTCATTAATTTCTTTATTGACTTATAGTTAACGTGTCCTAGTCTAGCATGCCAAATGTTAGAAGACTCAAGCACATAAGAAGAAGCAACTTTATTCAAATCATCCTTAGTTACAACAGTCATTACATTTAGCTTGAACAAACCATCACTTTCGGATAACCCTTTCCTACATACATCATTTTTGAGAGTACAAACTTGTCAGATACAAAAACCAACTTGAAGCCATTCTTGCTAAGGAGAGATCGACACTAAATTCTTGCGAACATCTGGCACATGCAGAACATTAATTAGTGTCACAATCTTTCTAGATGTCATCTTTAGAGCAATCTTTCCGACACCTTCAACCTTAGAGGTTGATGAATTACCCATATAAAGTTTTTCATCACCACGGTTGTGTAGGATGAAAACATCGATCTGTTTGCACAGATGTGACGAGTTGCTCCAGTATCAATCCACCACTCCTTGGGGTTTCCCACCATATTACACTCGGATATCACGTGATCAGTTGATAGCATCAACACCGTGGAATCTTTTCCACCACATTAGCCTGCGTTTTCTGTCTTTTCTTGGCTCTGTAGTTTTTGGCTCGATGTCCAGACTTGCCACAGTTGAAGCACTTGCCAACGAACTTCTTTAGGCCTTAGTTGAATCCCTCTTCAGACTTGCCAAACATTTGCCTCTTCTTGTTGGGTTTAAATCCTTCAACAACATTGGCCCTGAAACTTCTAGATTCTTCCCAACTTTCTTCTCAGATAGCCTATTGTCTTCCTCAATCCTCAATCGAACAATCAAGTCTTCAAGTGAAAGCTCATTTCTCTTGTGTTTGAGATAATTTTTGAAATCCCTCCAGGATGGTGGCGGTTTTCAATGAATGCGGCCATGAATGTCATCTCGCAGAGTCATTCATCGGCATGAATATCATGCACAACCACTTCAAAGCTCTTGAAGACTTAAAGGCGGTCTTTGAATCAACCATCTTGAGAATCGAAATTTACGACAATGAATTTCTTGATCCGGCATCTTCGGTTTATTACTTCTTGTCGGACGCTATCATAACTCCTTATCGTTTAAGCCGGACTATAGACGTTATAGAGAGTATTTTCTAGACCGTTGAGGACATAGTTGCGACACAGGAAGTCAGAGTGATTCCATGCATCCACAGCAACCAACTTTTCTTTATCTGTCTCTCCAACGTCCAATTTAGGACCATCCTCATTGAGGAATCTTGCCAAGTTCAAGGTCGTGAGATAGAACAACATCTTTTGTTGCCATCTCTTGATCGGTACCATTGGGCGCTACGGCTTTCTCCGTGATTCGAATAGGGATTAACCGGAGTCAAAGACAAAGCCATTTAAATGAATAAAACATAACATATTCAAAATTTGAATCGAATAAAAACAAAAAATTAATACGACGCTCCCCGAAGAATTGGTAAGCAGAGGCGTTCGTTCAAAATTCTAATACGAACATAACTGTAAAACAAAATCGTTTGTTAAATTTTTTTTTTTTTGAATCTGAAAAATTATGCAAGCGAACATAAAGTGTATCTAGAACGAAACCAAAAGCTGTGCTGCATCTTTGAATCTGAAACAAAGTTCCAAAATTAAAAGCGAGTAGAGTCCGAATCTCGTTTGATGAATCTGAGAAATAACCAAATAGTTTAATCTGAGCAAAAGTTCCAAGTCAAAAAGCAATGAGTCGAGTCTTCGTTTAATGAATACATAAATAACAAATAGAGACGAAAAATTGTAAAGCGTTTGTTACACAGAAACGAAAATTTGTAAAGCGTTCGTTACACAGAAACGAACAGGAAAAAAAAATGAAATTCGAACAGAACCGAAAATTGTAACAAACAGAAGCGTTCGTTCCACAGAAAAACGAAAAAATTGAAAATTTGTCTTAAGATTGTAGTTCTTCGTGTTCGTTCTAAACAGAAACAAAAAATATAAAGGAAACAAATCTGCAGTGCAAACAAACAATTAGAAGCTGAGAAAGCGGTCGAGCCCCAGCGGAAAAGCGTCGTGTCCTTAAGACGATTTAGCCCCTCGGTTATGCAGGGGATAGTGAATGATTATGCTCTCGGGGATAGAAACGGATCGTTCCTCGGAGTGTGATGCGTAATCGGAGGACCGGCGAACTCAAATTCTTGAGAACAATTGCACAAATGAAAGCCGATGATGAAGTGAGTAGAATGGAGAATAGTTTTGTTATATTTTAAAAAATGGAAAAAACGTGAGTATAAATAAGCCAGGAAGTGTCTCCACGAACAGACATGTTTGCTGAAAGTATAGACAACAATGTGTCCTGTTGAGCAGAAACCGTAGAGTCGGCGGACCAGAAGCAGTGGTGGCGCTGCGTGGGGAAAGCAGGCCACAACCCAGTGGTCCTCTCCCTTCCACAAAAGTGGGGTGCCTTGGGGCTGAGCCCATTTGAGAGGCACAAACTGGCCCAAACCCATCTCCCTTCTTGTTTCTATTCGATGTGGGACAACATTTTTTCATTCAAATATGGGTTTTGTGGATTCCAAGTCCCAACACTAACTAGAGTAGTTTCACCCCAGAAAGACAAATCATTGATAATATTATCACCTATATATTAAGAGATCATCCACTCTATGAGAAAAAGAAAGCCAAGAAGGGGTTGTATGTTGATAAAAGTAGACCTGGAAAATGCGTATGATCGCCTCTCTTGGAGCTGCATTAGAGACACATTGGAAATGGTAGGACTACCAACTTGATTGGGTTCAAATGGCTATGCATTGCATTGAAAACATAAGAATGTCAGTGAAGTGGAATGGCAAAAAAATTAAACTGGTTCAAACCCTCAAGGGGGATCCAACAAGGAGACGCCATCTCTCCGTACCTTTTTGTACTTTGCATGGAAAGGCTTAGATAGTAATGCAGCGGTTGCTTCGAGGAGATGGAAGCCCGTAAAATTGTCAGTATATTTAACCTCTCTATATATTCTTTGCAGATGACCTTCTCTTGTTTGCAGAAGCCTTAGAGGGCTACATTGATGTCATAATGGATTGTTGTAATCAGTTTTTCACCTAATATGGCCAGAAATTCAATGTGCAAAAATCCCAGAATTTTTTCTACTCTCCTTTACAGATGTAGAGCTTCAATATGTTAGAGAAGTGCTCTAAAGGCAATCGACGTTAGCACTTATTGTACGCACTACATATTATTCAATATGAAAGGCTTCTTCGTTAATTTGATATTCATACGTTGAATTTATATAGATCTTTAATCGAATTAATAAAGTCCATGATACATAACATACATGAAGGAAATCATGATGGGATCATGATAATAATATTCGTATCATGTGAAATTATGTTAGTAATAAATTATCCTAGTCATAGGATCCATGAGACTAGACATTGATGATTCAGACCAGGCCCAGCGCATGTTATACTCCTTGATTGGATCAAGCAGTAGATCTTATAAACTGTAATTATGAGTTGATTAGAGTTGACGTATGAATGCTTGGTAAGAGTAGCTAAGTACATCGAAGACCTGTCATGAGATAATTATATGCATCATCTATTTAAATGTAGATGATTGTCTCATTATAGCAATGGTGCAAATATCCTTAGACTTGAGGTGCTTAAGGATATCTTGGATGTTGATTCTGTACTTTGACCTCAATCCATGTTACCTCTTAGAGGTCGCTCTTTGGATGAGAATCGGAATTTATAGTTTAGGGGTGTTGAAGTGAATTGGGTAGCCCCGACAAAGTTCACCACTCCCAATAGAGGGATGGTATACCTAAGGCCTCTTATCGGAATCATTACTCGAGAATCTCTAGCTAGAGTGAAAAATGGCATGAGGAGTGTCTTCAAGTGCATAACTAATGAGTGATGAATCCGGGGACAAGATCAAATATCACTTGGGCTAGGTGTGACATAGCCAGTCTAGTGGGAGCTACACACTGTCCATGCTCTGAACCAAGTAGGGTATAGATTGGTGAAATGAAGAATTGTACGGTATTTGTTCATGGGAAGGGTATGCAGTCAGACCACTGACTCTCTAGTCAATTGGGAGTCATGATGTATTACTAGAAACCAATCTTGACTTGCTTAATTCAATAGTTGAATCAAGTGGCCAACATAACTGGAACCTAATGGGTCACACACTTAGAAGAGTGTGGGGATGATATGAAACAGATTTAATGTGATCCAACTATGAGGGAGTTTATTCTCGAGAATGGAATGTCAAGGGATTAGTAGAATCCTGGGTTCGAAAGCCCTCACTTAGAGAGATAACATGCTTGGGATTGTTCCTTGGCTTAGGGCCATGAAGGAACACGCCATAACGCATAGGGATGCGTGTATCCCATCATCACTTAAGGTGAGGGGTATTTTGGTCATTTCATAGGTTAAAGGAACATTATGGAAAACCCTAAAAAGCACTTTTGAAGAGTTCATGAGAAAAAACCATTTTTGTTCTCTCATCTCCAAGGTGTTCTAGAGTTTGAGAGACCCGGGTTTTTAACCTCTTGGATCGGGACTTAGCTATGCAAGGACCCTTTCTGAGACCATTGCCTTGGAGGTTGTCAGGTCCACTCTTCGTGTGGATTCCGTTAGAGGCGAACCTAGGACTTGGTTCGCTTTGGTCTAAGTTTCCACGACCCTTAGCTCAGTTTGAAAGCCGTGAGGTATCCTACGCATTTCTTTTGTTGTAGGGCAGTTCGATGCTCTGAGGGGTCCTTGGATGAGTTTTTGTTGGGATTTTTTTTTTTGTTTTTCCGCTGGTAAGGCATGAGTTGCCACCCACGAAACCCTTCAATGGTATCAAAGCAACCTTGTGTGCATCAAAATTGGTTCATTGTTGAGAGTTTTCGATTTTTGGTACACATATTTTTAAAACTTCAAAAATGAGATTTTTGGTTTAAAAAGGTATAGATCTAGTGTTGTTCTTCATGTATATGGTCATGAGATGATCTAGGATGGTTAATATGAAGAAGGAACAACAAGGAAGGGATTAAAAGTCTAAACATGGGATTTTTGAAAATCTTAGCCATTTGGAAAACTTCGGCCCAGCGTCGGGCGTTGGGCTTATGGCGCGACGTGATGTGACATGATGTGACGTGACATGACATGACGTGACATGACGTGACGTGACATGACATGACGTGATGTGACATGACGTTTGATTTGAACACTCCCAACGTTGCGATGAGAGGAAGTGGCAACATCGGCGTTCGGCGTTAATGGCATGAGGATATGCCAACGTCCGCGACGTAGAGGGGCGGCGATGGGGTTTGAATCCACTCTTTAGCGTAGCGACATAGCGACTTAGCGACATCCGAGTGCTTGTTGGTTCCTTGTTCAATTCCTTTCTTTTATGGTTTTTTCACAATTTTCAAACAAGCTACTCTTATGTGTTTGAAATAGAAATGTGCGAGTTAAAACTAAACCGTTTAGCTTTAAAATTTCTAGAATCATGGATTTCAAAAACCATGTTGAAGTTACCTATGAGAGAATTTTGGACAAAACATCCTTTTGGAAATTTTTCAGTTCAAGGAGTTGAACCAATTGGAGAGTTAAATCGGGTTTATGATTCAAGAAGTTGAATCGAGTTCATAATTCAAGTTGTTGAATCGGATTTGTTCAAGTGTTGAACAGGGGTCATTGTTCAAGTGTTGAATAAAATGAATATGGATCAAGTTTATTTTAAGTGTTGAAAAACCTTTTAATATGCTTTTGAAATCATAGGGTACCATTAATTTTAACTTTCAATGGATTGCATTAGAGAATGCATGTTTAAGGGTGTATGTTAGCATGATGAATGATTATGGACTTTGCCCAATAATGATTGAGCATACTACATATGATTATTATTTCTTTTTGGATAAATAGGGTTTGCGTGTCTCTACCTCTCTCTAATTTCTCTATGTACTTCTTTTCTCATCTAAATCCCCCTCAAATGCAACTTGAGGTTATTCTTATTAAATATGTGTAATTAGATTACATAGGATCAGGATAAGTTGGTAAAGATGCAAAAAGAGAAAGAAGTGTGGAGAAGGAACCAAGAAAGAAGACCTTGAAGATTGTAAATTTAATTTATTTTAAAGGATTGTGATAATCATGCATATCCCTAGGTTTGACCTATGGCTCATGGAATTGATTTTAGAATGTCCATAATCATGCCATATAGTTAGAGTAACTATCTTTATAATTTCATGAGATGAATGGATAATGCATGCTAATGAAAAGATGAGACTTATCTAAAGAAAAACCCTCCATTATTAATATTAAGGCTAACGTCTTCCCCTAATATGGTGTGAACTAGAGTGTCTTTTGAAGATTGGGGTTGTTGGGTAAACCCAAGCGTTCCTCCACAAGGACATGTTCTATCCATGGAAATGAGTTTTCCTGATTGGTGGGCTAGCCTTAACTAGACTTATTAGCTTGTTGGGTAAACCCAAGGTTAATGTTGGATAGAGACGCAACTAGGTCAGTGTACACAAGGTGTACACGTATCATGATTTGATAACCTAGTGATAGTGCACAAATCAACAGTTGATAGCATGGGATTCGATAGTTGCATTGGATTGCAAATTGGAATAATTATTAATCCAAGATGGCTTGTTGGGTAAACCCAAGGTCACTCGAAGTGATATTGGATTCCTTAATTGCGTACGATTGCAATTGGTATGAACAAGATACCTACCTTTTTGACCCGAGATAGCTTGTTGGGTAAACCCAAGGTGATTCTTAATGATATTGTATATCGACCCGCTAGGAGAACCTCCATATAGGTTCTCTCAGATCAATAGTGAGGGCTATGGATTCGCAATAAAATAGTGGGAGCCATAATGCGTAATTATCAAGCCGTAATAATTATGCATTTTAAGTACAATATAACATAATCTCTTTTTACATCTAGGTTGTAAGAATCGTAACATGTCGACCATCGTGAATTTGTGATCCATACTAGATGTCAATAAATTGACTAGGACCAATTTCATGGACTAGCTGAGGAAATTGAGAATTGTTCTTAGGGCAAAAAAGATAGCTTATGTCCTTGATGCCCCACTCTCTGTATCCCCATCTGTTGAAGTTCAGATAGCATATCAGAAATACCTAGATGATAGTATCATTGCCGCATGTATCATGCTTGCATCAATGTCACTGGGGCTTTAGAAACAACATGAGGCTATGACAGCATATGACATAGTCGCCCATCTAAAGGAGTTATTTCATGAGCAAGCGAGATCCGAAAGGTTCGAGGTCTTTAAAATGCTTTTGCACTCTAGGATGCAAGAAGGACATCTCCAGTACATTATGCATTGAAGATACATGGATACATAGTTAGGTTGGATCAATTAGGTTTTGGTATGGGTAATCAATTAAGTATAAACTTGATTAAGCGGTTTACTGACAGTTTTGCCTGATGGTGCTTAACTATAGGATGAGCGATAAGAGATCTCCATGCACGGTGATCAACTTTGCTTAAAGCGATTGAACCCACCTTGATGAAGGAAGGTAAAACTATGATGCTTGTAATTTCTTCTAGTTCTACGGTTCTAAGAATAAGAAGAAGAGAAAAATCACTAAGCAAAAGGGAGGGTGATGAGTCTAAAACTCATATATTTTTAAACCCATTTTCAAGTATATTTCAGGCTTAAAAAGTTCATTTTAATGAAAAATTATGAAGCTTTCACCCAGATTTATGTTTTGCAAGAACTTAAGGAAAAGAAGCAGAAATCAACATTATGTAGAGAGAAATAGCCACGTCGCGGACAACAGATGCATAAAGTACGCGACATGTGAAGAAGGTTCGACGCTTATCGCAATGTCACAACATACCGCGACACGATGAATATAAGGCAAAGATATGCCAATGTCGTGACACAGACAAATTAAGGTGATGGTTAATGTCGCAGACAGCAACCCCATGTTAAACTATAGCAAACGTATCCACGTCGCGGACATCGCCACGACATTGGCTGCAATGAAAAGAATTGAATTGATAAATGTCGCTACATCGCCACGACATCGTGGCGACATTAGAACAAGCCTTAACTAGTGAAGACATTAGCTGAATGTTGTCGCGACATCAAAGCAATGTCGCGACATCAGACCAAAGCAAGCCTAAGGTGAAGTTTAACAGACCAAAGTCATGACATTGACAGAAGGACTAATAGGCAATGTCGTAACATCGACCAAGGCTTGAACACTGGAGATTTAAACATCCAATGCCGCAACATCAAAACAGTAATGTCGCGACATCATATCAAAGTAGCCTGGGTGGTGAGACCAGTCCAATGCCGCGATGTCATCTACGACATTGGCAGAGGGCTTAAGAACAACAAGATTCAATGTCGCGACATTGCTAGTCACAATGAACTTAACCGACCAATGTTGTAACATTAGATTAGTAATGTCGTGACATCAATAAGTGAACTATAAGCGATGTTGCGACATTAGGGCAACAATGGAAGAGCAAAGGCATTAGTAAGTTATGTCGCGACATCGACTCAGTGTTGCAACATCAATTAAATGTTAGAATAAAGAACTACAACAATGTCACAACATCAGACCTGAGCATCCAAGTTGAAACACTACAGAGCAGTGTCGTGACATTAACTCAATTTTGCAACACAGGAAAGTTAATGTCATGACATTGGAATTAATCTACAACACTGAATCTCAACGCCGTGACATCGTCACGACATTAACTTATCACTGGAAATTGGGAATTGCCTAGAAGATTTTCAATGTCGTGACATCAAATGCGACCCACGACATTAACAACTTTGATGCGCGATATCACCATGACATTAGTAGCTAGGGCAGCATTTCTAGGATTTTCGAAGTACATGATTCTCTCCTCGTTTTTAGGG
This sequence comes from Tetrastigma voinierianum, assembly GCA_016808115.1. Classification (NCBI taxonomy): domain Eukaryota; kingdom Viridiplantae; phylum Streptophyta; class Magnoliopsida; order Vitales; family Vitaceae; genus Tetrastigma; species Tetrastigma voinierianum. Next base: position 232,834 of record JAEQBH010001455.1, read on the forward strand.
CCCAAGACCTAAGCCTATAGAAGCTCCTGAGGAATAAGATCGAAGCGTTTAAAGGAACTCGGGCAATTGGGAAGAACTAAGTCTACTATATATAGCAGAGAGTATATATATATATATATATATATATATATATATATATATATATATATATATATATATATATATATATATATATATATATATATATATATATACACTAAGTGCTGATCTCGAGTTGAATTATGAAGTCAGGAATGTTGTTGATCCGGGTTTCGCTTCACTGAAACTTGATTGGATTTAGAAACTTTTCTTGAATCCATTTGTTATTCAGTTAATCACAGTTTCAATGAATTTGTTTGACAAACTAGTCATTATGATTTGTGATTCAAATTTGAAAGACTAAGCTCTCTCGGGAAGGAAATTGTTGACCAATATCAATTGTTGCAATTTTATCAAGCTGCTATGAGATCTTGGTTTATCTAATTGACATTGTTCGTGTATGGAGTTGTTTTGATTACTAGTGATTTATACCTAGAAGGAATTGTATCTTTGTTCTAATATCTAGGATCCCTTTGCTTGACACAAAGATGGACTACTTGAGAACAGAGAGTGGTCACCTGGGGGTATATTTCATTGATATTTGATGAACTAATGCACTCTAAGTGTGGTTTTGAGTCTTCAAGCATTTGGTTCCTACCAGTGTTAGGACAATGCGTTGATGAATAATTTATCACTCTTAGAGGTTTCATCTCAATTTAGCAGAATAATCTTGATCCTGTGTTAGCTTAGATTCTAATTAAGGAGATGATGCATTTTAATGAATTGTAGATTGAGGTATCAATTGAATTAGGAAAAGACTAGTTGGTGTCTATGGTATGAGCAGTCAAATATTAGAAATGGCTTTGTGGAAGTATTGAAAAGGAAAAATAACCATATTTGCAAGATGATCAATTCAAAAGTAGCCAATTAGACCCAATGACCTGTTTTAGGAATATGGTTATCTAATTAGTGAAATATTGAGTGTCAGGAGGTTTTCCAAGGCTATATTACCATGTTCTAGACAAATCCAGAATTCAAAACCATAACTAACTTGTTATTTTGAACCAAATGCATATTGATGATCAGAAAACTGGATTATTTCTCATTGTTAATTCAACTCAATGAAAACTCTGAATCTTTTGTTTTTGATTTTATTTTAATTAGAGAAAATTTTGATAAAGAGTTATTTACATTTCAGCTGTTAGTTACTCTTAAAACCTTTTGAAATTATCAGTTCAAATAGTTGATTTCTTGAGTAGTAGGGGTAATTGATCTTTAGATAATAGAATCAATCCTCGTAGGAATGATATCTGGACTTAAAATCCATTAGTTGTATGACCTATGCACTTGTAGTGATTTAGACCAATACCAATTTTCATTATTACATACAAATCATAAAACACTTTCTTATAATTTTTAGTCAAACAACAAGTTTTTAGCATTTCCGCTGAGGATTGAATTGTCCCTGGTAGTTATGTTAGAAATTGTTTGCAATTTTGGTTTATGTTATAAATAAGTTCAAATAAAGTTTATGGCGCCGTTTCCAGGGATTGAAATGAAATCTAAAGATCAATATTCTTACCGAAAAGAAAATAGCGAGTTTGGACAATTATTTTTCTTTTAATTAAATAGAAAATTTTCAAAAATAGTTTAAACAACAATAACAAATTTAGCTACTGATTTCTTATATGAGCTTATTATAATATATTGCTGTTGTTTATTGATCTTATTTGATCCCAATGTAATTCCATTCAGGTAGTAAGGACATGCATCGAAAACTAGAAGCATAAATGCTACCATTGGATACTAAATTGGAAAGAACACTGAGAAATTTGAAGAAAGCTGTATGCACCAAGCAAAGAGTTATGGCAAGAGCAAAGAGAGAGCAAACAACATTCTACCGTGGCGGGCCATGACCTCAAGGATGTAGAACTATGGAAGACTTTTTGAGGCCTCAGCATAGAGATGATTATTCCTGCAAAGCGCCAGCAGCCGCAATTGAAGCAAACAATTTTGAGCTTAAGCCTACACTAATCACCATGGTCCAGCAGAATTAGTTTACTAGGCATCCTAGTGAAGACCTCAATGAGCATATGGGAAGGTTTTTTAGAATGGCTAATACTGTGAAATTGAATGGGGTAAGACTTGATGTGATTAACTTGCAACTATTCCCTTTTTCCTTAAGGATAAGAACAACAATTATGTTTGAATCACTTCCCATGGACTGAACAATCGGGATGAGCTGGTTAAAGCCTATGAGTAGATTTTTCCTTCCTGCTCTCACTTCAGAGAGGAGGGGAGAAATCATTATATTCAAGCAAGGTGAAGATGAGAGTCTCTATAATGCCTAGGAAAGGTATAAGAAGCTACTCAAGAGATGCCCAATGCATGGGATTGATCAGATCACATAGATGGACATTTTCTACCATGCCATGAACTACACATCCAAAGGAATCATAGATGTAGCCTGTTGTGGAGCATTCAAGAGAAAGAGGTGTTGAAGAGGCAAACTGGTTAATAGAAGATCTAGCAAAGACCAACTACAGAGCTCCATCTGAGACTTCAGGGAGTAGTAGTAGGCTGAGAGGAAGTGGTGTGGTAGACCTGAACAAAATATCAACTATAAAGGCAAAATTACTTACTGATGAACAAAGTTAGTAATTTCAAGAAAGAAGAACCAGATGTCCATCTAAATGAACACGGAAGATAACAAAAGTTTTGAATGATGAAGGACTTGCTAATGATGGTCCTTGTCATGTGGAGGAAGTTCAATTTGTCAATGGCAATAGAAGTTACAACTTTAAGCCCAACACAAATCTTCTAACCCACTACACACTAGCTTTGAGGAACCATGGGAATTTCTCATATGGACCAAGTAGCATGCAAGGACAGAGACCTCGTGCGTAATTATCAACAGCTAAGATGGGTCAACATGGTTTCCATGACAAGAGTAAAGAAAACAACTAGAGAATTGAGAATTAGGGCCAAAGAAGGTCCCAATCTTTTTGAAGAACAAACAGTCTACGGGAAAACAAGAGACTATCGAACATTCATGAAAAAAAAAATTGCTGAACTAGCAACATTTCAGGCAAACACAATGTGTTTCAGGCAAATACAAATGCCTCTCTGAAAAATCTAGAGACACAAGTAGGGCAATTGGGCCTAGCTATTCAGAACTAGTCTAAGGATGCCTTCCCAAGTGATACAAAGAAGAATCCTAAAGACTGTATGGAAATTACTCTTAGGAGTGGTAGAGACATGAAAGAAAGAGAAGAAAATGAGAAAAAGATGGCTGAAATAGAAAAACATGCAGAAATTGGAGAAGAGATAAAACAGTACAGTTTAGAAGTTATTGAAGAGCAAAGAATGGTAAAGGTGTAGCAAAAGCAGTCAGTTAAAGAGGGAGATTCGAGAAAGAAAGAAGAGGTGCAAGCTTACAAACCTCTAGTCCCATTCCCTCAGAGGCTGCAGAAAGCAAAGCTGAAAGAGCAATTCTCTAAATTCTTGAACATGTTCAAGAAAATAAAGATAAATATCCCTTTTTCTGAGGCACTGACTCAAATGCCCCACTATGTTAAGTTCATGAAGGATATATCGAACATAGAAGGAAAATTTGCTGAAGAAGGACTAGTGAATGTGACAGCAACCCAGCCAGAATGAGGACTTTACCAATGAAAATGCAGATCCAAAGTGTACCTTTCCACCATTCCTCGCACCATAGGGAATTTAATGAAAGTACTATGGTGATTCTGTGAGCTAGCATTAATTTGATGCCTTTATCTGTTATCAAAATACTAAGTTTGGGGGAGCTCACTCCCATAACCATGACCCTGCAGATGGCAAACATAACCTTAACTCAACCAAAGGGTGTCCTTAAGGATGTGCTTATGAAAGTGGGAAAGTTCATTTTTCTAGTAGACTTTGTGGTTATTGATATTGAAGAAGATAAACAAGTCCCACTGCTGTTAGGAAGGCCTTTCCTAGCTACAAGAGCAGCCTTGATAGACGTGGAAGAAAAGAGAGCTTACTTGATACTGAGACGAAGTAAAGGCACTTCAATCTCAATCGAGTTTGAAACATTCAATTTGATAATATGGATTGTAAGATTGTAGAAACAAAAGTTTCCAACAGCTTCAATTGGAAAATGATTGTAGATCTTAATTCAATGAATGAAAATGAGATGAATTTCCACACATTGAGTGGTTTTATAAGAATTTTGAATTCAATTTTTGACCAGAATCGCATCGCCCAATGAAAGCAAGGTAGAAAAACACAGTTATGAAAGTTAAATACTCAAAGTAAACACAAGCTTAAAGGGTTTAATTCTAAAAGAATTGCCCAAACATTTGAAGTATGCCTTCCTTGAAGGTGAAAAATCTAAACCAATAATTATATCAGCTGACTTGACAAAGCATAAAGAACATAAACCGCCGGAAATTCTCGTGAAGCAGGCGGAGCCATTGCTTGGTCAATAGATGATTTAAAAGGAATCGGTCCTTCCATTTGTATGCATAAAATCCTTTTAGAGGAAAATGCAAAGACTTCCATAGAACATTAGAGAATGCTGAATCTAGTTATGAAAGAAATTGTTAGAATAGAAGTATTGAAATGGTTGAAAAGCCTATTTATGCAATATTGAGGTTTCTATTGTCATCATGTGGTTCTAAGAAGGGTGGATTCACTATCATCATAAATATAGAACTGAATTAATCTAACAAAAACTCAGGATGTGTGATGGAGGGTGCGTGGTAGACTACGTAAAACCGAATATTGCTACACAGCGATCATTATCCTCTCTACCTTCATCGACCAAATGTCGGGAGTTAAAAGGACACCACATTTATGTTTTCATGGATACTCTGCCATAATCATTTCCATAGCCCCGAGAATCAGAGAAGATCATTTACTTGTCCTTATGCACCTTTCGCTTTCAAAAGGATGCCATTTAGATTATGTATCGCTCCCACACCTTCAAAGGCGTATGATGTCTATTTTCTGGATTCGTGGAAGAGGCTATGGAAATCTTCGTGATTAATTTTTCATTTATGGATCCGCTTTTGAACATCGGCCAGATAATCTGAAACCCAGATTTTAGATATAAGACAAAACTAGCTCTTAATTAGGGAAAAATTCCATTTCATGGTAATGATGGTGCATTATCTGGGTCACAAAATTTCGCAATCGGATTAGAAGTCAATTGCCAAAGCCTCATTGAAACTCTTTTGCCACTCTACTACAGTGATTAAAGCTTGGGGACATGCCGGATTCTCTATAGAAGATTCATAAAAAGGATTTTCAAAAAATATCAAAGCCATAAAGGCGTATCGCTTGAAAAAGAAACAAAATTTGAATTTGATGAAAAGTGGAGATGTGCTTCAAGAACAAGAGATGTTTATTTAAGTTTTATCATGGCAACACCGTGACCGAAACAAAGAATTTGAGATCATGTGATGCCGTGATTATCCATGGATCTGTCGGGACAAAGTGCTGATAAGACCTTCAGCTACATATGCTGCTAGTAAGACTTTTTAATGAAGAAGGTTATAATTATTCAACAAACTGAAAGAAAATGCGGTAATGGTCTTTAAGTCAGAGAATTTCAAGCCATATATATCAGTCTCATGTAATAGTGCACACCATCATGGCAATAATTAAATTGACGGCAAAGAAAGACGCAGCTACAAGATTAATTAGATGGTTTTATCATATGACTTGATTTGACATCAATATACATGAGGCAGATTTATAATGCTGCAATTTAATCACTGTCAAGATTAGAGAAAACTATGTAAATATTAAAGAGAATGAGATCAAGAAATTCTCCTCGATGAATTTTTCAAGTATCGCTTAAATACCATGATATGTTTATTATTGTGAACTTACAGAGGTGAATTATGCCAATTTAATTCGGGCCTACCAAGAGAAAAGAAAGATGAGAACCGACATGGGCTTTATACTGACAACCGGAGAATCTTCCCACTGATTTCTAACATAGGCTCAAGCAAGCAGGAAAGTCCTTCATCGTGATAAGAGTTGAAAGTAGAGACCGGAATCAAGGAGTTTTGACAAAATCCAAGAGGTATGTCTTCTCCATTATCATTTTCTGCCCTAAGGGTCAGTTGGTGGCTATCTCTGCCTAGGGGAGTGTTTGGGTTACATTTAAACCACAGCAGTTTTCACATCAGGAAAGGTGCAAATAGCCAAAATCTTTAGATTGATTTTTAAGGGTTAGCGGAAGGGAATTTGGTAGTGAGTCCTTCTAGTAAATTGTAGCATCAAATTAACAAATTGATGTTAGGATTTTGAATTTCTACTCCTAATTTGCACTAAGTTATGTCTTACCTGAGGTCATCCCTGAGATCTCAATCTGATTAATCATAATCCTAGGACTCCTGAATTCACGGATATAGAAACTTTTCCCTTAAAATTCAAATAATATGCATTTCCAATTAAACCCTTTTTTTTTTTTTTTGCCTAACCCTCTCATCTCATTTTCTATTCAACTTTTAATTCCATTAATTCCATTAATTCCTTCAAACATTTCAAGTAATGTAATTAAATCAATTAAAACCAATCCAAACAACATCACTTCCATTAACATCCAGGTTAACCTAAATTATTAATCACTTATAATATCATTCTTTCTTTTTTCAATTTCTTATAAAATCAACACCTAGAATCATGTCGATTTAATAAGCCCCAAAAACTTGTAATATGCTTTCAATTGAAGGTTTGGATAAATAATCATAATCCCTGTTACTTCAGGAACCTCCACTGAACCCATGTTGACCCACTCAGTTTTACGTCATGGTATGCGTAGCACAGGTTTCTGACGCGCTCCTCATCCCTAAGCTGCTGACTACTACCAACGTCTTTGTGGTCGAATCTCTGGACTAAGACCTCTGACAAACCTCTTTAAGCCATGATATAGACCTTTTTTTGGTTTCCATTTTATCTTTTATCATTAGATTCAACTTTTCAAGCAATGATGCATGACTAGCTTCTCTTGATGACTTGTGGCATTTCTTGAATAAGGACCTCATCCCGATTGATTGTGCACGATTATGTATAGATCATGCATTTATATGTTAATCTATCATTAGAATCGTCTTCTTCAACTTTTTTTTTTCAACAATCATCTTGTCTTTGATTCCTGAAATGCTCCGATCTCCCATGTTCTCTAATTGCTCATCCCCGTTTGAACGTAGAACATTATCATTTCCATGTTGGAAGCTGTGTGATTTTCATTCAGGCGAATAGACTCCCATTTGGACTAAGTTTGTTTTACATTCACATTAATATTCCTCCCCAAGGTGTTGATGGAGTGGGACTCTTCTACACATGCCTACAATTTCTTTTCCAGCACACATAGTCTTTTCACTCACACTATTCTCCTATCCTCCAAATGTAATCTTTGAAATTAAAGTCCAGGGACTCCTTTTCAAAACCTTCCAACTCAAGATCTAGTATTATTTCCTATAAATGAAACCTCGGTATTTCGGGTGGTGGTACTAATGCCTCAGGAGCTCTCCTGGTGGCGGGTCGGCCTCGACGACGCATTTTCTGTGAACTCAAAATTTCATATGTCATGTAATGCATATATGATTTTAAATCACATAAATAATTTATGCAATTTTAAAATAAAACATTAAAACAATCATATGAACATAAAATTTCAAATCTTTATAACATTTTCAAACGGCTCACGTACCACGTTGAAGGATCCGACGGATTAACCTCATGAACGGGGACCTCGACATCAATGGATATAGAAACTTTTCCTTAAACGTTCGAATAAATCCATGGAATAGACCCCTTTACAATTCTTAACGTATCTTTAGAAAATAATGCGGAGCTATCAGTGGTAAAATTTTTTTCTTTTTCTTTTTTTTTTTTCAAACACTTAGATTTTCAAAAAAATCGGCCAAAAGTTTCTCTTATTTTTGGACTTTCCAAATTTACAAATACCTGCATAAGCATTTAAAAACACTTCTAATCACTCAAATTTTCAACTTCCGTTTTAGGACTCTCGTCATGGCTTCGATCAACCTGATATATATACCATATACATTTATTCCTTTCAATCATCAAAACATTCAAAACTTCTTCAATTCCATGCAGTTTATAAAAAGATTGGAAACGTGGGACTTAAATAAATACTAAGTAGTTCCTTTTCAAAAATATATCCATATATGCATATATACATGACAAACTATTTGACATATAAATATACGAAACTATTTATACAATCGGTTCACATCGTCGTCCTCGATGGCTCAGCTCCACGTGCGGGAGAATTTTCTGGCATACTATCTTTGGATACAAATGTTTTCAAACATATGGAAAGAATGAGCTAAAGAAACCCGATTGGTGTACATTTTTCATTAAGATAACATTTCTAGTATATATCAAAATAATGTGCACACATGCATGTTGTCCAGTGAGTTATACACACACATGTATTATGCCTTAACTCTTTTTCTTTTCTGATATAATATTATATTAAAATCCATTTATGCATAACATTTTATACTCAAACTTTCTTTCTTTCTTTCTTTCTTTCTTCTTTCTTTCTTTCTTTCTTTACGATGGAACCCGGGGAATAAACACAAAACGAGTTTAAAGTGCGCGGTGAAGGCAGTCATTCGATCATAACCACTACATTGCGGAGAAACTCACGCGCTTTGCATAGGGTTTCAGTCCGCCCAGCACCTTATCAGTGTTGGGATATTACTCTAGACACCTAATGCCCCCTCCTCGATTTAGTAACCTATGGCTTTACCATAAATCACTTACCAGCAGGTACCTCGGCGATATCGGTTATAACGATCATAGAGGGTTTAGGGGTAACCATCGATAAACATTTATTCAAAAATACATTTATAAATACATTTTAAATCCTTTACTTTATCATTAAAACACATATGCATTCTTACACAGTTTAGCTTTATTATCTTTTACTAACGAGATGCATCATGTATTTAATATACATATAAATATATATATATATATATATATATATATATATATATATATATATATATATATATATATATATATATATATATATATATATTGATGCAAGATAAAACATTTCCATATGCCTTAACATTTACATAAACATTTCAATCAAAGCTTCCGGTTTTAACATTAAATATATTCACTTTTAAAAACTCAAATTTTCAAAATATCATTTCCTCCACGATTCCTCTCAATCAGCTTGCTTCGAGTCGAATTCTGTTTCCGTCCAGTAGTCCTTTTCACCTTTTCCAAGAAAACCACAACTATACATTAATCCTGCTTCCATTTTAATCCACCATACACATTCTGTTTTTAAATCCAATGAACAAATTACCCATAAGCACAAAAAGCATTCATTTGTGGCCTTGCTTCCAACAATACTCTATAGACTTTTGACCCCAAAAATTATTCAGGAGAGGGGAAACGGTCTTCAAAATTTGCCAAACTCTCCAGATCAGTCAACTTTATATATCAATGACATCTCTTTAAATTTCAATTTAAAATTCCTTCTCTAAAGCCCTCAACCACATAACACAAGTTATTGTGTTTTATCTAGATAGCAGAACAGAATCTGCACATAGCTCCACTTTGACAAATTTTCACCAGGCACTTTGGGATTACAATTGGCAGCTTCCTTCAGATAATTTTTCTTAGAAGTCTATTTTAACCAGAAACTTGAATCCCACTCAAATCGGATCAGAAATGAGCAAGTTATGGTCAAATAAAAATTGGTCGAGGAAACAGAAAACAGGAGGGCATTTCACAACTGAGGCTGCTGCAGAAAATAGCAGGAATGTGTTTCTCTTCACTTTTTTCACTCTAAACACTCCAATTGATGCATATACCCCATTTCCAGCATATCACACACAATTCCCTATCAAATCCTAACAATTCCCTCACTTTCTTTTTCAAAGCCTAACCTATCCATTCCTTCTCAATTGATGCTCAAGAAATCGAAGCATTAAACCTTAAATACCACCAATTTAACATCCATACCAGAAAATTCAAGACATTAGACATGAAAAACATCAAACCTCTTTCCACCATTAAAACTTACTTGTTCTTGGTTTCCTTTTGGCTTATACTCCACTTGCACCCTTGTAGAGCACTTGGAAAACAGAGGAGAGAAAAAAATCACATCTCCCACCTTGCTCCTACATTTTCTTCCCTTTCTCTCTTCTTTCCTCTCTTTCTCTCCTTTTCTCCCTTTTCCTTTCTCTCATCGTAGACCCTAGCCTTTTGAAGAATGAATGAATGTTTGAACTTTGTTTTCTCCTTTTATTATTTTAACATTTCCTTTGGTTGCAAATAACCCTCATCTTTTCAATTTTGCAATTGTAACTATGAAATTTGTATTTAATGACTGTCCCCAGCTGATTATAGTTTCCATATCTTTTGTAATGACTATTATACCATGTGCTCATACCATAAATTATCATTTCTATCATTTTTCCTATTTTGATGCTCCAATCTTCTTATGTGACTTGTTCCAGTGCTCCTGCCTACGGTACTAATGTCTTTGTGCACTCTCTCGGGATGGGATTATTTTACATCCTGTAGTCGTCGGACCTCATGCGCGAGAGGTGGTGAGACCTCATCTGTCAGTGGCCGATCAAGTCCAAAAATGCAGGTGCTTCACGTATGACCTCGACGGAAGGTCGTAGCTTACGTCTGACTAGTTTCGTGTGTTCTTGGACTCTATAAGCCCATTGAGTCAGAATTCATTCATATGCCTGAGGAGGATAGAATATGTCAGACAGGTATCCAGACCACCGAGTTTGCAAAGGTCCAGGTCAGCCTCGATCAGTCGACTCAGTACCGGGTGTGACTACATATGGCGCCCGGCTTGGAGTCATAACTCATCATCATTTCCGTTTCGGGTGTTCTTGAACTCTATGGAAAGCCCATTAGTCAAGAATCCTCTATATATAGCTTGTTGAAATTGGAACTCATATTAAACTCTAAATCAATCCTAACCAAACTACTGTCGCATGAATAATATTATTTCTTTAATGGTTTTTTGGAATAGGAAATTTGAGAAAAGCGAGGAGGGAAAAGCCAAACTGAGATTGAGATTAGAGGATTGGAATCAATCTGGAATTTTTGGGTTTGTTCTAGACTCCCCCATTCTCGTTTCAAGTCTTTGCATGTTTATTTCTCGACTCTATTCTTAGTTTCAAGTATTTTGTTAGTTTTACCGATAACTATGAAATGAATACATGAATGAGTACATGAAATGAGTACATAAATTGAGTATATCTTTGTAAAGATGATACGAAAGTGAATATGGAATCGAAATGTGATAATTGATAATCGAATTAATGCGAATGATAAGGACGGGATTCATCAAACGGAATCCGTCATAAATGTAAATTGAATGATATATTGAATGAACCTCCTGGCCAGGAATGCACAGTGGCGTCAGTCGCGAAGGCACCCGAAATTATCGATGTCCACACTTGGCGGATACACCCGATCGGCATAAAAATCGTGATGGCGTATGGCATTTAATTAGTACACATGGGGTGCACCAGCGACATCCGTCATGATGGGAAAGCCCAGGGTGTTAAATGTGTAAGCACATTGCGAATGATAATAAGGCGGAGATTCATCAAACGAAATCAGTCAAAAATGTGATTGAAATTACGAATGATAATAAGGGGCGATTCATTAGCGAATCGGAGTCGTAGCATTAGATTAAATAGTCGAGTGAAATAACCAAGCAGCCAAGTATAAATGGGATTTCTATATATATGCTTAAATCTCATAAATTGAATTGTGAAATGAATTATTGCATTGAAATTGTATGATGTGATTTGGTAAATGATTTAGAAATTGAAAGCATGCTAAAATAAATAGCATGAGTTTATGTTGAATTAATAGGCATGGTTTAATGTTAAATGCATGTTGAGCTACATTGAATATTGAAATAGAATTGTATAGAACCACTAAGCATGAAAATGCTTAAGCGTATGAATTTTATCCATAATGAGGTTTCGAGGTAGACGAAGGGAGACAAGATCGTGCAGCGCGAGTCATAGAGAGGAAATGCGGCGTATAAGTATATACATAGTCATTTGCATATCATCTCTTTTGAGCAAGTGGTATTTTGTAAACAAAAGGGTTAAACCTGAACCTTGATTTTTTGTATATCATTTTTTGAAAGGCGCTAGAATGCCCCTTTCTTTATTGTTAATGTTTATGGGCCTCTTAGAGATTGCTTTGAAATTTGTAAATGATTGTGGGCTTACTTTAGCCCAGAAGCTGCCATGACTAAACAAATTAATTAACGTTTTGTAAGATAAATAAGCGTCGAGATGCTTAAGACTCCGGGTTCGGATCCACCATTTGGGTCGGGCCGAGGATTTGGGTCGCGACACTTTTGAAAAACTAAATAAATAATAAATAAAAGATGCTGGTGTCCCCACAGTTAGTTTTGAACTACGCCCAGTCCCGGGTGGTGGGGCTCGAGGGTCGCTCGATGAACCATAAGGCTTTCCTCCCTTCCCTTTGTCAGAAGCGCTCGATGGCCATGTCGCTTGCATCACATCACTTAGAAGGGTAATTTCGATTCAGGGCTCTGCCATTAGTGCGGTGGTGAATGTGCTTTAAGCTCCTCCAGCTCTTTGGCTGCATCCCAATAAATTTGGCATCTTTCGGTTTGTACGGAGGCTTGAGCTTTGAAATTTGCTGATGAACCTCTATGAAGCACATGCTGCAGAAATTGCCTTACGGTCTTGATATTTGTGGGGGAAGATGGGTTTGGAAATCGAGTTGATTTTGCCTTATCAACTTGATCCACTGCAAATAATATACTGACACTATTCTAGCTGACCATAAGTGGCATTTCTCGAGTTCAAAACCGGGTTTTTCTCTATACACAATGCGTATAGTTTTACAGGTTGATTAGGCACATTCTTCAAAGCTCCCAAGTAGGCGTAATGTCATCATGTAAACCTCCATAATGCGCTCTACCAAATCGAAAATACTGAGCATACGGCGCTGAAATGCTGGCGAGGGGCATTGAGGCCAAGGCATTCTTACGTATGCATATGGCTGCGAAAATGGGCATGAAGGTGGTTTCTGGTCTTTGCGGCTTAATTCTATTTGAAAGTATCACGGTAGCCATCGGGAAAGCTTGATAAAAGGATTGACCATAAATCCTCTCTAGAAGATCATGAAGGGTAGAGGAAGTGATCCTTCTAATTCATTCGACCTCTATAATCAATACATACCCTCACAACTTGTGGTAAGGCGGGTGGGCATCTCTTCTCCTTTTTCGTTATGCACTGTGGTTACCCCTGACTTCTTAGGCACCACCTGGGTTGGACTCACCCATGTGCTATCTGATATAGGGTAGATAATACCAGCCTGCAGCAGCTTTAGTACTTGAGCTCTAACCACTTCTTGCATGTGGGTTTAGGTCTTCTGCATGTTTGCCCTTCTTGACTTTGCCTCCTCCTCTAGGTAGATGTGATGAGTGCAAACTTCCGAGCTAATCCCCTTCAGATCAGTAATCTTCCACGCTAGGGCTTGCTTTATTTCTCCTTAGGATGTGCGTGAGACTACCTTCTGTGAGTGCGGCGAGGATGAAATAATATTGGACGTGCTCTGCTCTTTAGTGACGCCTGCAACTCCACGACGAGATTTGAGCTCCGATTTAAGGGTTCACTTGGTTCCTTCTCGATTATCAAAGGCAGATTTCTTGCTTTCTGTGCATTTGCATGGTTTTGTGTCTTGGGCTTCTTCTTCCTCTTCCAAACACTTTCGGCCGGTTCTTGATCGGCCAAATCCAGCGCCACTCTATTTGGTCGACACATTCCCCTCCCAGGGATTATGTCGATGATCTGAGCTTCTTCTAAGCCATCTTCCACTGGTTGCATGTGCTTTTTACTCAAGTGGAAGATGTTGAGTTCAAAGGGTCATGTTTAGAAATTCAGGTTTCATAACATGAAATTGAATTGTGGTCACATTAGGTGGCGGGAATGGTCTCCTGGGATGATAGGCATAGTTGGCTCTTGTTGCGGTGAGTTGCATGTCAAGTCTGACCAAATCCAACTGGATAAGTAGAAATTTGTCCCTTGGATGAGAACATCTTCCACTGCCCCCTTTGGTATCTTGATGGATCATCAGTAGAGACAATGATGGGGTACCAGGCTTTAGTTCTCCCGAGCTGGCTGCTTGCATCGAGCGGGGGAGGAGATTCCACTTGCACTTAGTCTGCGGTGCTTTCTACATAAGTGCCTCGATAATCGAAATGGTTGGAAACCACTACGGATCTTTGTACTTCCTTTAGAGTCTTGCATTTGGAATTTATAACAGCGACTTGTTTAGTCGAAGGCCTTCTTGTCAACATTCAACCCTCTTTTCTTTGGCACAAATCATGAATTTTTGCATAGGTGGGGACTTGTTGATCATATCGCAGGATGTTGACCTTTACTTTCCTCAGCACTTCTAGCATTTCAGCGATTAATAGCCTTCTTTTTAGCTTTTAGTGATTGAGGAAAAGGTGGGGGTGTTAACTATTTTTCTGCAATTTGGCAGTCACCACCTCCTACAGTTTAGTTTCTTGACTTCTGGCCCTTTTTTTAACTGGGTGCTGGTACAATTTCAGGCTCTTTGCCACTTCTCAATGTGATGATTGCCTTAACTTCATCCGTCTGAACTTGGCTCTTGAGGCTCTCTCACTTCATGCGGAGTCCACAGGATTTGGTTGTGTGCGAGAGAGGGAATTTCCCTTTTCACCTGCTTCTTTGGTTGAACAGCATGATATTGAATGTGCGATTGTATATTTTTGGGAAATTTCATCTTGCAGGCTATCATGCTTTTGAGAAATTTGAGTGTAGGTTGCTCATTTTCTTATTGGGTGTGCTTTCCATAAATTCGATTCTTTAATTGGCTTGGGCATTCCTTTGCCTTTGTTCTTCCTGAGTTGCCTGCAACACCCGAGTTCATAATAGCTTGTTTAACTGGGAATGAAGATGGTGGTGGCTGTGGTTGGGCTGAGGATGATCCATGCTGCTGTTGTGCAGTAGGAGGCACATAGGGAGGAGGCTTTGATTTCCAGGAGAGGTTTGGGTGGTTCCTCTAGTTGGGATTGTAGGCATTGATGTATGGGGTTGTGGCTGGTGGCTTGTATTGGCCCACTGCATTGGCTTGTTTAGCCACAAAGTCTCTTTCTGAAGGCACACTTGGGCAATGCTCTCATCGCTTGGTTCTCTCGGTGGTGTCAGGTTGGAAGCATGGTTGGACAGGCGTAGATGCCTCGTTCCACACTGCTGTACCTCATGCACAGTTCCTCCAATTAAGTTCTTCTGACCTCACGGTCCAAAGGTGGAATGACTTTGCTTTAGTCTCCATGTCCTCACGAGAGCGAGTATATCACCTCCCAGCATTGATTTGGTGGTGGCCTCATCCTATCTGTCTCCCCTAAGATTTGAAACATCCCAGATTTGGAGGTTTCAGCTACATAGTTGAGGGGAAGTCCATGGCCGTCACGGATTCTTGCTCGAAAAGTCCCAGCACACTGGTTTCAATAATTGCTTCTTGACGGAAGACATTCCATCATAGAAATGGATGACAACATCCATGTATCAAAGCCATGGTGGCGGGCATGCTTGATGGTTTTCCATGTATCTCTCCCAGCATTGGTAGAACTTGTCATTGTCATGGGTTGCAAATGTATGGTTGTCTCCAGTATTGGTCTGTGTGCACTAAGAACTTTTTCAAAAACTGCACTTTCTTGATTCACTTGGTCTGGATGGTTCTTATGAAATTAAGCTGAGTGTTGAGAAAACTGTCTTTGAGGTTAAGGAAAGGCGCCGAGCAAGCGAGATCCATATCGATTGCACCTCCACAAAGTTGTTGCAAACTTCTCAAACTCCGGTTATGTGTGTGTGGATTCTCATTTTCCATACCATGGAAAGGTTTAAGAACGGGGACACGAGAAGGCGACAGCTGCATCTTCTACAGGAGTCTGATGCGTAGAAATTTGCACTCACCCTTGGTAGATTGTATATGAACTCCCTCATTGACATGTAGGCATTGGGGTTTCTTGGTATCCCCTGCTGACTTTGTTGCTCCTCAGGTGGAGGCTCCATCTTATTCTTATGTAGGTAGACTTCCCTTTGTTCCAGGAAGCACTAGTTCTCTCTAGCCGGCTGTGGTGACATCGATGTTGCATAAAGTCTAGGCACGTCATAAGCAGCTGAGAAACCGAAAAGCAGGGCTACCCCGGGGTTATAGTTGGTCAAATTTTGAAACAAATAAGCGGGTATACACGGTATAAACATACAATTTCCACAACGGTGAAGTTGTAAATAGGGAACAATGGTAAAATAAAAAAGGAAGAGAATTCTGACAATTGTGATGTGGATCGTAAGTTCGTGACTTCTCTACTCACCTTGGTACCATCCCACATGGCCTTTCCCATTTGATTTATTCCTGATAGGTGCATGGATCATAAATTTGTATCCTAGGTTCCCTATTATTAAGTAGCGGAGCTACTGGTATAGTGGCACAGATTAGAACTCGGGGGATGGGTTTTCTTCGCTAAATGAGTCACGGTTCATTGAAATTGGTGTTTCTACTTTAGATTTGGGGTTTGGTAAAAAGCAATTAGGGTTGATGGCTAGTAAAGCGTAGCGCCAGAAATAAAGTGTAAAAGAACTCCTTGAAGTTTTCGAACCCTTTGGGCTTAGGGTTAAGGTAGCGTAATGTTCTCGGGTCCCTTTTCCTCGTGTTGGGAGGATGACTATAGTAATTTCCGGCGGATCTAGGTTTGGCTATAAAGCGAACCTAAGAAGTTTCTTCTAGTATATAGCATTTACGCCGTTAATGTTTTAAGCGAGTTAGAACCATCCAAGCGGATCCCTACTTTGCATGAGCTAATAAATGGCAGCTAATTGAGCATCGGTGGATCTAGCGATAAGTATCCTTGAGCCTTAACTGCCAAGTACTAACCACTCGAGGGTATATCACGAGTTCAAACCCGCGATGTGAGATCACGAAACATAAATGATAATAGATACTGCGTTTATAATAGAGAGGCGGTGTATTACCTCAAGCCTTTAGCCAGGTGGCCCCTCATCTTCAAGGATGGCAGGGAGGGTTTAATAAGCATCCCTTGAGTTGTCATCCTTAAAGGGTGTTTGGGTGAAAATACGAAAGGGAGAGAAAGTGAAGAAAGTTTGAGGGTGGGAGAATTTGGCTTTGCGGCGCGATTTATTGATAGACTCAAAGCCATTTGTTGCATGAAGGTTGGTGAGCTTATAGTGCTCGGGTGAAATTACCGCAAAGTATGAAAGAACAAAAATTACATTAGAGGTACAGTAAAAAGCCCTGGCGGTCAAGGTGGTGTCTGGCCAGCAGGCGAGACTAAAATTGCAACCTTGCAAAATTTTTACCAATACTCACTCTCCTGTATTTAGCTCCATTATATATGCTTTGTTCATGTAGCTTGTTTCATTAGGTTCTTAAATATTTGAATTGGCTTGAAGATAGTGGTACAATTATTGCAAAACTAAAAATATCCTCAAAATATGATTAGTAGCATAGTTGGGACCTTAGTGTATCAATTGGGTTATTTAAGTTGATTAGCACACAAAAAGTGCTCAAAACCTGCAATAAACAAGCCTCAAAACAGCACTATTTGGGTACTAATCAGATTGCTATGTCGAGACATTGCTTAGGTTTTCAAGTTGGCTTTTTTGGATGTCGTGACATTGGTCAAGCAATGTCGCGACATTTCTTATGCTCTTTTATTGCTTTAGAGTGATGTTACAACATTGGAATTTCAATGTTGCGTCATTGCCATAATGTCATGACATTAGATCATTGATCATAAAAGCCTTTCCAAAGGTTAAGCTTGATGTCACTCTTTTATAACTTCGATGTCGAGACATTGAATTGTCGATGTCTCGATATTTGAGCAATGTTGCGACAATGTCACGACATTGGGGAACTTTCTAGAGAAGGTGTCGCGACATTGATGTCGATGTCGCGACATTAGGAAAATTCTTAACAGTAAAAATTTTTACTTGTTTTATAGTTTTATTTGACAATTTCAGTTTAGGCTCATGGATAAAGAGTACATCACTATTGAAAAATTCTCAAATCAAGCATGAGCGATATAATTGAAATTTTCTTTCGACTGACGACAATGGAATAATGAAGCTACTATAAATTTCTAATTCAAATAATTACACTCTGAGAACTTAGTTATATCATTTCAAAGAATAAGAAATGGAAGTAGACTTCCTTTGTACTTCTTTCATAACGATGCAGTTTGGAGATTCTTCAAAAATGACTTCATATATCCTTGCAGCTTCATTATCCCGACATTTAGAAGATTGTGATTAAATAAATTGCAATTAAATTCTAAAAACTACTGCTTCTATTATTCAAAACCTGATAGATTACTTGAAATGCAAAACAAAATGCTAAAATTGCTGGTTATCCCTCAATATTTTCGTTGTTATGTCTTAAGGCTTGGTTAACATGTTCAATGTTCTGATTCAGCAATTCTTCACTATATAAATTTTAAATCTAGACCTCTTCATTAAATTCCTCTAAGCTAATTGCTTCAGTCTTTAGCACAATAACGCCCAAACCATTTCTGAATTTGACGATTAACACTTTCCAAGATGTAACTAATGATATCGGACCTCCACATCTTGATTTGAGTTTTCGAGGAAATAATCTAAGCCTTAGGTTGCACTGAGGACTATATTTTGAATTCCTTTTTCCTCAATATGCCCCTCTAGTGTGTGTTTCTTGGTTTTATCCTTGTAAAGTAATTGCATTGTCATAAAAGCTTTATTCCACCGATATTTCTAATTCATTAAATTGGAAATCTCTTTTCTTTCCACTTTTGACTTGGAAATCAAAGTTTAGCTTTAGTTAAGGTAAGATAGCATTGCTTACCATGAAAGACTTGTTGGTATAGGACATTCCAATAGGGGACTTATAGCGGTTTATAGCCCACATTCATACGTCGATTTTGCTGACCAATCTTTTCTACTTGCATTGACTATCTTCTCAAGAATATTCTTGATTTCTCTATTGGATATTTCGCCTTGCATTTATTGGAATTGATAATAAACTCTCATAACATGTGACTCATACACTGCTCATAAATTTTTACCAATGACTTATTTGCAAATGTGACCTCTCATCACTATAATAGTTCTAGGGGCTCAAATATTAACTGGATAAACCACACATTATGTGCTTGTCATTCTGGGAAGTGACTATGGTTTCCACCCATTTGGATACATAATCCAGCTGGGAGAATGTGTGATTTCCAAACTGAGATGGAAGACCCACGTAAGTCAATCCATAATGCACCACCATAATTCCTTGCATAGACATCTCATTTCTTAAATTGATGTGCCCATTCATAGACATATCTGTTTAACAGTTAAAGTGAGTCTTTGATAAGTTAGCATGATAAAAACTTGATTGGAGAATTTTTCAGGTTGTTTCCTTTTCTCTGCTCTCATACTCTGTTTTCCTTTGTGATCCTCTTGTCGTACTTTCAATCTGGAGCTTCCCCTCTCTACATTACCCACATATCCTTTGTGATTTTTCTTCTGTGCCTTTTTATATTTATGTCCCTCAATTTCTCTAAAGCTTCTCATTCATGAACTTAAATCTCCTATTATTTTCCCTTGCTCATTTTATTTCTCTAATTTCCTTGAACATATAAACTGCTAATTGACCCTGGATCCTCATTTTACAATTTATGGCCTATCTTTTCATGGTTTATTTCGGATTGATAATCATTCATTATTATTTATCTAACAAGTTAGAAAAATACAGAGTTATTTGATTATACGAATATATAATAAATTTATTATAAAAATTCTAGGGTATTTTTGAGGCGTTACAACTCTCCCCCACTTAAAAAATTTCGTCCTGAAATTACACCCAATTAACGATTCTGCGGATACTCTTTGCCCAGCGTGGTTCTTCACTTTTCCCATTGACTCTTGATCTTGTGGTTTCTCATGACACTTTAATATGGAATCTTCTTATTAGTAATTCTCTCTTCGAGCGAAAATCTCCTCTTGGCTCTGTATATCGTCGAATGCGGCCTTAGCTCAGTTGTCTCGAAGAAGTACATGTATTGGTCGGACTATATCCTTAGCATTGAATATTTAAATACATTTATGAATCTTTCAATTAGGAGGTAATGCCAATCCTTGCCCTTGGACCCCATTTCGAATTACTTCTGATTGATAAATCTAAGACTCCGACTTGCCACTTTTCTTAAATCTATCACCTTCTTTAAGTTTTTAGCTACTTTGTGGAGTCTTATGTGAATTTCTTTTCT
Organism: Tetrastigma voinierianum; assembly: GCA_016808115.1. Lineage (NCBI taxonomy): Eukaryota > Viridiplantae > Streptophyta > Magnoliopsida > Vitales > Vitaceae > Tetrastigma > Tetrastigma voinierianum. Next base: position 253,208 of record JAEQBH010001455.1, read on the forward strand.
TCATATGGCATATAGTTCTATCTATCGATGGTCACTTTCGATCTTTCTCTAATCTTTTTCACTTTTCTTGATCTTGTGCCAAATGGGGCCACTCACTTTCTTTACTAAAAATTTCGTCCCAGTGTGATGGTGTTTCTACATTTCTCTCCCACATATAAAGCCTGGTAGGCGCCATTCCACGATTGGAAGCTGTTGTATAGCTCAATTTTTAACTACTAAAGGATGTTATTACTATCGACTACCCTCATGGTCGATCACGACCTTTATATCTTCAGTGCTTTTTCTTTAATTCATAATCATTGGAGTACAGAAACCTATCTTATAAAACAAGGATCCATCTTTACCTTTACCTCAAACTTGGTTTCTCTACCATCTCAATATCACATCCAATTCTACGAAGAATGTTGATCAGACTGAAACTCATACTCACGTGTTCGGATAAATTTCTATACACTGCATTCAGTAACTCTATGCTAGACGGGTTGTCCACCCAAGATCATCATCTTCGGTTTCACTCCTGAGTAATTACCCAAGTTGGGTATGTCATTTTATATATGAATAAAATTTGATCCTGGATCTATCAGCCATGCATAGTATCAAAGATGAATGTGAATATCACATGCAGGAAGTTGTTATCTTCACGCTTTCGTGCATATGCTCTAGATGGAGCACGACCATCTTGCCTGCAAAGTTTGTGTCCACTTGTGCGGAACACTTGGTGATGCGCCAACTGCCTTTACGGGTGATGATACATTGCCCCCAGTTTGGGGTGCTATGAAGGGACGTGCCCGAGTACACTCTCGTATTTTGTGCTCGGCCCGGATCCACGGCTTGAGCAAGCGCGGTCGATCTCCAACAATCTCCCTTGTGTTTTCTTCCACAATAGAGGTGCGAGGAAGCGTCTTGTCCTCTAGAAGCACCTCCTGGTGCACTTGGCCAGCAGGCGCCGGAGTGGGAATAGTCTCTGGGTGGCCGAGATGTGAGGCTGCCGAACCACGTGGTCCTGGCAGATCTCTTACTCTGCTGGCCCAATGAGCACTTGATAGCAAGGTTTTCTTTTTCCATGTCTTCTATCTTTTCTTTCATTTTTCCTCTTTCTTTGCTGGATTTCCACATTTAGAGCATGTCATGATTTTGGAGAAATCATCATGGCAAATCTGTGACATACTGGGCTCGAATGTCTTAATTAGCTTGGCCAGATCTTCAAATTTGGCACTTCTCTTCTTAAACACTAGCATCTCGGGAGCATACTTGCTCAGTGTGAATTCTCTCACATATTCGGTTACATAATTGCCTTTGTTTCAAATTATGAAACTCTGGAAGTCGCATGTGTTTAAATAGACACAGCCCACATAATGCTTCTTAGACTCATCCAGAAAAGAACCTCAGCGCCACAACTCTTTACGGCAGTGCGGTCACAGTCACGGAAACCCGCCCAGCGATAAGCCTCATCTGTAGTAATGAGGTTGCATTCTAGCTTCTCTTCGGAACATCGCGATGCATTATTGGCTGTCGCTCCGTTCTCTCAGGCCAGTTCTCTTCCATTGGCTCATATCTTTAACAACGAGAAAGTCATCGATTCGGTACCTTGCCATTCTCGATACGCGTTTGATATTTCTTTGGAACATTTGAAGAGTGGTTGCCGAAACTCTTTGCAAAACTGATACTTGTTGGAGGATACCCATAGTACCTCTGCCGCTTGTTAGTTCATTCATTGGTGGGGCATGAGATGCTTGTCCACCTATCACACTAGCGGGACTATCGGGATGATTTCACTAGTCACCGCCGACCTTTTTAGAATTTTTGAACTATCATGTTTACATTAGACCGACAAGATCCGCGTCGAGTCATATCATCCTTTAAATGCAAATACGATGTATAGCCGAAATACCATTTCAAAATCCTTTTTCAAAATCGTCTAGAGTGTAAGACCAAATTTCAATTGGAATAAAGACCAAAAATATAGTGCTGATTACAAAATTGTAATTACGGTTAAATCAGTAATTAATTCTCTAGATCTCGGATGTGAAAGCAGTTGGGTTGGAAATAAATCTGATAATCCCCAATTCGCCGTAAAAATTTACTTAATTTCTTTGAGAACCCAGTTGGAGTCGGCACGTTTTTCGAGCATTGCGTTAAGTGCCCAGTAAGCGATTTTTTGATGCGATGAAAGTCATATAACATGTACTCATATATAAGTGGTATGAGTAGAGAGAAATGATGAAAATAGGCGTGAGATAGTCTGAGATATCAAATCGAGAAAGAAGGACCCAAATGGTGATTTTGAGTTGTTAAGTCATAAAAAGACAAAAAAAACCTTAATAGTGCTTATTCTTCAATTTAAAAGATGCAGTAGCTTAGAAAAACACAGGCGTTTGGGAGAGGCTTGAATTGAGTTTTGATTTTAGAGAGAAGGACCTCGGCTTCTCTCTAGGAGTACAGGAGATCAAGAGGGGAGAGGGGCGTCGGCGGTCTTCGAGGCGGGAATGTTCTACGCGGGACGAGCTGCGCGTGGACTCAGGATCGGGAGTTTCTTCAAACTCCTTGAGGTGGATTTTCTCCTCACTTGCGTTTATTCATTTAAGGGTTTTTCCATGTTTCGGTTGGTTTAGTAGTGAGGGACCGTTGGTGGATCCCAGCTTGGGACCGGAATTGGTTGGGAATTTATTGAAACCCAATGTTGAAACAGTGGCTGTTACGGGCTGTTGGGTGTTTTTAATTCTAAAACTGTAGTTTAAATCATGTATTGATATGAAAAAGCGAGAGGCAGGCCCATATGATCGGTCGAAACATGAGACCCGAGCTGTGGAATTTTGAAAGAAAAATGGAGCAAGCGTGACTGCTCCACGATGTTAAAAGTACATTTGGGTATGATTAGTATTATCTTTGTGCACATTAAATGTTTGCTTGGTATGCATTGGGTCGGGAATGGCCGTGGATTGGGTTACTAAATGACAGATGTTTTGTGATTCAAGGAATAATGTGAGGGTTTCAACTATTCAGGAATAGTCATTCTAAAAATATATTTTTGTGAAAATATGTGTTGGTCGAAGTGATTTTAAATTAAATTGCGTGTATGATCATTAGCGAAGTATTGCTTTGATGTGTGCATTAATTAATTTACATGACATGATTGTGTGAATTGGTTGTTTTGTAAATATATGCATGTTTTATATATTTACATGTGGTGTTTTGTATTGGAATTGGCACACATGCATTCCATATGCAACTGGAACATCCTAGGACTAGGAGTTAGTGCATGAGATGAGTCTAAGAAGGAAAAGGTTCGAAGGGTAGTCCTAAAGCCAAATGGTTCGGAGGGTTGTCACAAAATATTGGTGTCGGAGGGTAGCCCAGGCTAAATAATATATCAGCGGAAGTCGGACGGCCGGTTGATATATATTCATCGGAGGGTAGTCCAAACTAAATAATATATCAGCGTCGGGCGGACCCCTGATTTGATATATATATTCATCGGAGGGTAGTCAACCAAAGCAATTAATATATATCGATAAGTCGGAGCGGTCCAATTGATATATATTCATCGGAGGGTTGCCCACTAATAAAACAATAATTCTCATCTGAGCTTAGGCGAGTGTGAGAGTCAAGTGAGGACTTCGAGGATGCAAGTTTAATTAAATGTAGGCGTTAGTAGGATCGTACATTTCTTGAATGTTTGTTTTAGAATAGACATTGCATTGCACTTAGTGGTGATAGCCCCGTTTGGGGCGATTCTCCTACGAGCTTTAGCTCACCCCATCGTGGGATCCCCCTTTTCACGAATTACGGGAGCGTACGAGGGAGGAAACATCATCCTAGAAGCGTGGATTAGAAGAAAAGCGGGATTGGCTTTGGCTTGTGATATCTACATGTATTAGAATTTTCCCTAATTTTAATATATATTTGTATAAGAATAAAAACATTTACGAACTCTTGTAACTGTGGTATATAGTTGAATTCATAGTTAGTATGTATTATGAGTGTCGTTGTAAATTTAAGTGGCGTGTACTCATGATTTGAAGTCTCTTGGATATATTGAATATATTAAAATTTCACTTGGGATGAGGTTTAAATGCGGTATTTTAATGAATTGAAACTCCTGGGTACAAAGGAGACTACTGCTGGAATTTTCTAAAGTGAGCGTCGGGTAACGACCTCACTAATATTAGTGAGTTGACGGGGAGTCAAACGGACCCCGGGTTTGGGAACTCACGACTTGGTATCAGAGCTTAGGTATACGAATACCTAGGGAGCTCGGGTTTGGGTATCCATCACCACTTGGGTGGTTTGATGTTCAGTTTAGGTATAAGATTACCTAGGAAAATCACAGGACAAAACTAGGACACCACGTGCACGTGTGTTGATGTGTTTTGTGTGATTTTGTGAATGATTTAGTGAATGTATGATGGTGTGTATGCCATGTTTATATGTATTTATGCCAAAATGTTATTAACCTTAGTACTTAGCACATGGAGAGTATTATTAGAAAATTTGTAGAGAAGTTTTACGTTGAGTAAAAACTGGAACAAAACGAAGAAATAAAATAAATTGGAATAAATTTATTTGGTTTAGAGGTGAAGGAATTTTAATTTTCAGGTTTACGAGTGCAAAACCGTGAAAATTAAATAAAATAGAGCCCCAATTTATTTGGATTGTTGGAAAATTAGAAGAAATTTTAAAGCCAAGGAAAATAAATTTTCTAAATTTATTTTGATGAGAATAGGAAAATAATTCCTCTATGATTTTACAAGTGGTAAAATTGAAGAAAATGGAAAGAAAATAAATTTTTATAAATTTATTTGAGTGGAGAAAATTTTTCAGTGAAAAACTGGAAAAAGAAAATAAATTTTATAAATTTATTTAGTTTATGAAATTGAAAAATAATTTTCTAAGGTTTTTATATAGATTGTAAAAATTTAAGAAAATGGGGTTAAATAAATTTTATAAATTTATTTGGTATTCAGAAAGTGTGAAAAAAAAATGATTTTAGTGATTTTTGAAGGAATTTCCAATTTAAAAATAAATGAAAAAAAAAACGAAAAAAAATTTGAGTGAAATTTGGAAGTAGCTCTTTACTTGATTGTAACTAAGAAAATGAAAATTGTATTGCAATGCTAGTTTTGTATTACGGTGAGGAGCTAGGAGGTCTTAAGTGTATTACAGCCTCTTGGTTCGTGTCTGTTGAAGGCTTGGATGGTATTTGTGTTGCAATACGGGGAGTGTATTGCGGTGGAGAAATTCTGAGAGCCAAAATTGTCATAATACAAAAGGGATTGTATTGTGACTGGCCCTTGTTGTGGCACAGAAGTAGGCGGGAGTGAAGTATGTGACTGTGTGAGTACATGCACTCGACCCATTTCGATGTCCGTTTTGATTCGGTATTTTCCCGAGTCAAATTTTTTGGACGTTGTTTATGAACTCGGTTCATGAACCCTTTGTTAAATCTCGAAATTTTTCAAAAAAAAAAAAAAAAATATACCTATATATATATATATATATATATATATATATATATATATATATATATATATATATATATATATATATATATATATATATATATTTAAATTTAATTATAATCAAATTAGAAATAAATAAATTTTGATAAAATTTTGAAAAATAAAAATTTCAAAAATAAAATTTTTGAAAAATAAAATTTACGTTGAAAACAAAATTTTAAAATGCAAAATTGATTGCGTATACCTTTGGGTTGTGTGTATGACTAGTGTCTCGATTTGTATTTATGCCTTAGAGACAATTTAATGCAGGATTAACTACCATATGAAGCCGTGGTTGGCGGTAGTTGTGTAGGAATTATGTAAATTTAGTAATGCATTATAGGAAAAGAGCGAATACTAAGGTTATGGAATTACGACCTTAAGGATTTGGATCTTGAAAGGGAACAAGAGGGCATAGAACCATGCGAAGTAAAATAGGGTGGGTGGCTGGAATTTAACACCACTTAGGAAATGAACGGGTCAGTTCATGGTTGTCAAGTCTATTAGTAATTGACATCTGTATTACTAGTTAAACTGAAATGAAAATTAAATGACTCTTGTTGCCATTTAACATATGTAGATGGCTAGTAGAGGGCGACGACGTAGAGGGCGTCCACGGGGTACTGGTCAGGCACCACCAGTGTTTGATCAGCGGGCCTTTGCATAGAAATGCAGGTGTTGCGAAATTTCTTTGTACCTGACTCGCATAGCGGTGGTTGGAGATCTTAGTAACCCACCCCAGAGGTTTAGGACATCATCCTCCTACACATTCACGGGAGGAGATCAGATGGTGGCTGGAGCCATTGGTTCATGCGGTCGAGAAGGTGTTAGAGGCCATAGGTCCTCGACCGACCGGGATTCAGGAGTTGGCTGCGTTAGATAGAGAATGAGGCCCAGTAGAGGTGAAATGGCGAGGACCTGCAGGACCTTAGAGGGCGGTTAGCGTGATCTCCCCTAGGGATTAGGCGAGGAATAAGAATGATAGGTCGAGGTTCTGAGTTAGGATCTGGGGACTCTACTCATAGTGGACTTGAGGATTATGGACATGTCAGAAGTTAGTGTAATCATGGGATGGATTGGGTGATGGCTTACGAGTCGTTATCGATTGTGAGCGCGGGAGGGTTCTGCTATCTGCAGACGGTAATCATATGGTATTTCGGGGCAATCATGATGTTTCCCCGGGCAATTATCTGAGTCAAGTGTCGGGGCTGGAGTTATCGGGTTGGCTCGCTTGAGCCTTACCTGAAGACGGAGGTCGGACTTGGATGCACTTTCGGTAGTGTGCGAATATGTGGATCTTTTCGGATGAGGCTGCACGGACTACCTCCACGGAGAGTAGTAGACTTCGGTATCCAGTTACACCCTGGTATTTCACCCGTCTCTATGAGCTCAGCATGGATGTACTTAGGTTGAGTTGCGGGAACTTCGAGTCGATTCTGAAACTCACCCCAGAGCCAGAAAGGGGTTCGTGGTAAGGCACTTCCACCGCCATTTCAGGTTACATTTGCGAAAAGAATGAACCGCCATTTGTGCATTGACTAAGCGATTGAACAAGGTTATGATCGAATCGGTACCCATTCACCCAGGGATTGATGATTTGTTTGACCGATTGAGAGGAGGCGAGTCTACTTGAAGATGAATCTTTACCTTTGGTTCATCGGCGAGGTTAGGGAGACGAATATCCACGAGGCGGCGTTTAGGGCGTGTTATAGGCACTTTGAGTTCCTGATGCCCTTTGGATTAATGAATGCTAGCGGCATTCATGGATGCCGATGCGTAGGGTGTTCGCGATCTATCACAGATCGGTTAATAGTAGTCTTCGTAGATGACATTTTGATCTGCCTCTCGTCAGTGGGAGCATGGTATCTTGATTGTTTCACAATTTGTTTAAGAGACCATCGGTTGTAGCTAGGATTCGGTAAGTGCGAGTTTTGAGAAACTGCGAGGTGAGTTTTTGGGACACGTGGTGTCGGCATCGGAGTGTCGGTCGACTAGAGAAGGTTGAAGCGATGATGCGTTGGGAGGGGCTAGAATGTCGATCTTCGAATCGTAGTTCTTGGGATTGGCTAGGTATTACAGGAGATGCGAGAATGGGGTGGTGTCCATTATGGGGATTGTGGTTCGCCTCACGGGATATGAACTGCATGGTTGGACGACCACGACCATAGAGAGAGATTGAGAGATACTTGGAACACTCGGGTGCAGTGTTGGTAGCAGAGGGAGGGAATCGGCTTCTCTGTAGTTAGGAGAAAATGGGAGGAACTTCTGTTTCACATTAGTTTGGGACTAGGGCCGGGATTGGGCATAGGTAGCGGGATTGCCCCCGAGACAAGGATCAGACTTTGGGAAAATGTCCAGGTTAAGCCCAGTAGGACAAGAGTATCTGAGTTCATTCCTCCACTTTTACAAGTACGGGTTAGAGGAACCGATTTAGTTCGGGGTGCTATCTGAGCACTTCCCGGCCAACAGATAGACCGGAGGGGGCCCGGAGTGTGGGTCGAAGTCGAGGAGCAGGAATCGGAGTTCTTAGAAGCTGAGCGTGGTGGACCTTAGGGTGGTAGACTGTTGGTTGTTGATTATCGGACTTGACATGGATGAGATGACTGACCAGCCGGGTTATCGATATTAGGACATTACTTGGGTCATCATGAACACGGTCTTGGAGTTAGATGAGTTACATATGCACATGGTTGAATGTGTATCTTGCGTAAATTTAAGGATATTCCTTTTAAGGGAAGGGGAGAATGTAAGACGAAAGTTCAAATTACGGAATAAGGGCAAAATCGTAATTTTGATTATGAAATTGTAATTACGGTTAAAAATCCGTAATTAATTCTCTAGATCTCGGATGACGGAAATGGATTGCACCGTTATGGAATGCGATCTCGCGAAATCTAGTGCTACGTATTTCGTAATTTGCTAAGACGGTTAGAATGCACTTGCGTTTTCGAGCATCCGGTCACGAGATTGCCATAGCGGGTTCGTCTGACGAAAGTCACATACCGCATGTACTCATGCGCCGTAAGTGGTATGAGTAGAGAAATGATGAAAAATGGACGCAGAGTAGTCGCAGAATATATCAAATCACGAGAAAAGAAGGGCGAAATGGTCAATTTTGAGTTGCTAAGTCATAAAAGACAAAAAAACCTTAATAATTACTTCTTCTTCAATTTAAAGATCTGGTAAGCTTAGCAAAACACGAGATGGCGGCTGAGGAAGGAGCATAAATGGAGTTTTTGATTTTTTAGAGAGAGAAGGACCTCCTTCTCTCTAAATTCTGGGAGAATCCGTAGCAGTCGGCGGTCTTCGGAATGAAGGAGGAAATGTTCTACGCGGGACGAGACTGCGGCGTGGACTCGGGATCGGGAGTTTCTTCAAACTCCTTGAGGTAGGATTTTCTCCCTGCTTGCGTTTTGTTCCCATTTTAGGGTTTTGCATGTTTCGGGTTGGTTTGAGTAGTGAGGGGCGGATTGATCAGTCCCAAGCTTGGGGCCGGGTGATTTGGGTGTGGGAAGCCCGATGTTAAACGATTCATTTCAATACGGGCTGTTGGGTGTTTAATTACAAATTTATGATTTAAATCCTTGTATTGATGAAAAAGGCGAGCGGGCCGTATGATCGATCCCAGCATGAGGCAGAGCTGTGGAAATTTTTGAAGAAAAATGGGCGTAGTGATGCCTCGCTGATGTTAAAGTTGTTGGGTATGATTAGTGTTATCTTGTGCATTAAATGTTTGCTTGGTATGCATTGGGCGGGAATGGCGGTGGATTGGGTTAATTTAAAGTGACAGATGTTTTAATGATTTTAGGAGCAAATGCTTGAGGTTTCACTATTTAGGAATAATCTTCTAAAAATGTATATTTTGTGAAAATATGTGTTAGTGAGTGATTTAAGAATTAAATTGCTGGTGTATGATCATTAGCCCCAGTGAGCTAACTTTGATGTGTGCATTAATTAATTTACATGACATTATTGTGTGAATTGGTTGTTTGTAAAAATATATGCATGTTTATATATTTCGTGTAATTAAACTGTATTGGAATTGCGCTTTGCCATCCATATGCCTTTGGAACATCTAGGACTATAGGGTTAGTCGTGAGATGAGTCTAGAAGGAAAAGGTTCGGAGGGGTAGTCTAAAATGATAAATGGTTGGGAGTTGTACAAATGTTAATTATCGAATTAGCCCCGAACTAAATAATATATCCAGCGTCGGGCGACGGTTGATATATATTCATCGGAAGGGCGGGATCAAACTAAATAATGCCATATCCCAGCCGTTGGGCGGCCCGGTTGATATATATTCATCGGAGGTAGTCCTGAAGCAGACAATATATATCAATCGTCGGGACGGTCCGATTGATATATATTCATCGGAGGGTTGCTAATAAACGATAATTCTCATACAAGGCTTGGCGAGTGTGTGAGAGAGTCGGTGAGGACTCGGGATGCGAGTTGGTCATGTAGACATTCAAAGTAGGATCATCGTTTGCTTGAATGTTTGTTTTAAATTGGAACATTACCTTTGCACTTAGGTGGTGAGTAAGCTCATTTAGGGCGAATTCTCCTATGACTTTAGCTCACCAAGAGTAAAGTGGGATCCCCTTTTCACGGTCGGGGCGTCTGAGGAGAAGGCTCATCTAGAGGCTAGTGGATTAGAAGAAGAAAGCCACAGGATTGTGGCTTTGGCTTGACGATATCTACATGTATTAAATTTTCCTAATTTTTAATATATGTTGTATAAAGTAAAACATTTGAACTCTTATATGTGTGGGTATATAGTTGAATTCATAGTTAGTATGTATTATGAGTATCGTTGTGGGCCCCAGTGGCGTGTACTCATGTGATTTGATCTCTTGGATATATTGAATATGTTAATTTGCTTGGGACGGGTTTCATGAGACATTTTAATTGGGTAGAGCTCCGTCTGAAAAGGAGACTACGCGGACCTCTAAAGTGGCGTGGGGCCAACGGGCCTCCACTTAATATTCGTGAGTTGTGAGGAGTCAACGGACCCGGAGTTTTAGGGCGTCACTTAGGGCCTTTCGAGAAGCTGAAACTAGGCTCTACAATACTGCAAAGTGTAGCGACCTGAGCCCAGGCAGGCCCGATTAGCGTGTCAAAAACCAGGGCCTTGGATTTAATTCTTTTATTTTACATTTTATTTAGTTTCTTTTTCAAAAGTCATGTGACGAATCCAGAGGCACACGAAGCCCCGAATAGGTCAGAGCAGGAGCGAGTTTTATAAAACGATTTTTATCTTATTAAGTTTATTGTTATTTAGTTGCGGAGCGGTTTTGAGTTTAGGGCAGCCCACGATCATTTACAAATTTCAAAGCAATTGGTAGGCTGTAAACATTAACAAAATACATTTACAAAGGCATTCTATGCCCCTTTCAAAAATGATATACAAAAATCAAGGTTCGGGGTTTAACCCTTTTTTGTTTACAAATACCACTTGTTAAAAGAAGAGATGATATGCAAGTAATGGAATTATATACTTATACGTAGTACTCTCTCTATATTTCTTGTGCACGATCTTGTCTCCTTTTTGTCTACTCGAAACCTGTTTGCCCTTAGATAAAACTATACGCTAAGCATTTTCAGTGTAGTAGTTACATCTGATTCTATTTCAATATTGATGCTGGCTGGCTTTGCCATTTAACATTAAATCATGCATATTAATTCAACATATACTCTTGCTATTTATTTTAGTGCTTTCCAATTTCTAAATCATTTACCAAATCACATCATACAATTTCAATTACAACAATTCATTTTACAATTCAATTTATGAATTTAAGCATATATAGAAATCCCATTTATACTTTCGTCAAAGGTTAGTTATTTCACCTTGACTATTTAATTCACGTTTATTGGATTAGTTTAATGAATCCGCCCTTATTATCATTGATAATTTCAATTCACATTTATAGCCAGTTCGTTTGATGAATCCGCCCTTATTATCGTGCATTGTGTGCTTACATTTACAATTGGTCTCCCATCGCCAGCGGATGCGGGTTGGTGCACCCGAGCATGGTATCAATTAAATGTCGCCACGTATCATGAATGCGATTGGTGCATCCCTTCAAGTGGGACATTGGATAATTTCGAGGTGCCTTCGTGACGGATGCCGATTGGTGCATCCGTCAAGCGATTCATTGATATATCATTAAGATTACATTTATGACGGATTCCGTTTGATGAATCCCGTCCTTATCATTCGCATTCATTTGATTATCAATTATCACATTTCGATTCCATATTCACTTTCGTATCATCTTTACAAAGATATACTCAATCTATGTACTCATTTCATGTACTCATTTCATGTACTCATTCATGTATTCATTTCATAGTTACTTGGTAAACTACCAAAATACTTGAGCCCCAGAATAAGTGGAAGAACAAACATGCGAGACTTGAAGCGAGGAATAGGAGTCGATTAGAACAAACCCGAAAAATCTTCACGCATTACTTTGATTCCAATCCTTGGAATCTCAATCTCGATTTAACTTTTCCTCCTCGTCGGCCCACAATTCCAAAACCATTAAAGAATAAATATTATTCATGCGTACTAGTAGTTTTGGTTATGATTGATTTTAGAGTTTAATATGAGTTTCAAATTTCAACAAGCTATATATAGATGGAGTCTTGACTCGATGGGCTTTCCATAGAGTCGAGAACACGGCTTGAGTTGATTGAGAGGAGTTATGACTTCAAAGTTGGAGGTCATACGTGATCTACCAGTAGAGCTGACTAATTGAGCTGAGCTGACCTCCCGGTAAACTTGGTACGATACCTTGATTCTGACATATTCTATCACTCTCGAGCATGAATGAATTCTTGACTCAATGGGCTTTCCACCAGAGTCAAAGACACAAAGCGGAGTTGGACGAAAAGTTATGACCTTGGGTGGAGGTCATGCGTAGTTAACAGACAGTGACTTGATGCCGCTACGGGGATGGGAATCTGCGACCTCACCTGCTGCATGAGTGCCCTTTGACCTCCACGGGATGAGGTCTGCGACCCCTGCAGCATGGCTGGCCGACCTATGTTACATGAGTCTGATGGCCTCCACGGGACCTGACCTCGGTAAAGGGATCATAACTTGGTACGGTCGGAGTGAAATTCGAAAACTGGCACATGAGTTCATTGATGAGGCTACAATTTACTAGAAGGACTTACTATAGTTCCTTCACTTTGTACCCCAAAAAGTCGCTCCTAGGTCCGGCTAGCTGCTACCACAATGTGGCAGCTTCCCATGGTTTAAATGCAACGAAACACTCCTAAGAGCGAATAACCACCCAACTGACCCTTAGGGTGAAAATGACCCCAGTAGGAGAAGACCTACACCTCTTGGACACCTTCGAAACTCCTACGAGTGGGTCTCTACTTGCCAGCTCTTGTCACGATGAGGACTTTCCCTCTTTTTCTTCCTTTGAAACCCTATGGTCAGTTATTCGAAAAATCCTAGAGAGAAGGTAGATCTCTCTGCAACTCTCCACTTTTCACCTGTTTTTCTTTTCTTATGGATCCTCTTAATCGTACTTTAAAAAGTAAGAGAAGCTTCCTCCTCTTTCCTCGCTGCCACATGTCCTTTCCTTGATTTTTTCTTCTCTTTCTTTTATATTTAGGTCCCTGCATTTCTCTATTATTCTTCATTTTAAGTCTCTGTGTTTCCTGCTCATTTATTTATCCCCAATTTCACTTAAACATATAAACTTACACCACAATTGACATAGGTCCCATTTTCTTCCATATTTTCTTTTTCAGCTTGGGTTTATTCAGTTGATAATCATTTAATCAATATTCATCTATGATTCGAAAAATACCCAAGTTGGCCCGATTATCGAGATATATAATAAATTTATTATAAAAATTCTAGAATTATTTTTACAGGCGTTACATCTAATATGCAAGCAAGACCTTTGAATGAGCCACGGAGAATTTGACCACGGAAAAGGAGGCTGGCGCGAGTGAGTGCATGCCTTAGAAAATTCGAGCTTATTTGGTTGGGTCGGACATAATGATATTCACGGATCACTCAACCTTGGAAATACTGCTCACGAAACAAAATGCTAAGGCTGAAACCTCCAGGTGGAGTTCTCTAACAAGAGTTTAACCTGAATCCCGAGGAATGAGGTGTGGAAAATGTTGTTGCACATCACTGTCGAGATTAACGATGGCACCTACTCCTGACCCTCAGATCAATGATGGGTTCCACACGAGTCAAACTGCTCTGGTTGAGAGCACTTAGTATGCTTTCATGTACAAATTACTTGGCTATAGGAATTTGTGGGAGTGGAAAGCCTGAAGGCAAAAATTCTTCTTTGCAAAAATTCACTCCTATTATTAGGAGGAACCATTCTTATACAAATACTGTGCGACGGATAATCGGAAGGTGTGTACGAAGCGGAAGCTGACCGGGGAATCCTCGATCAACGCCATGAGAATGCACTATGGGAGGCCACTTTGCTTCCCAGCTGCTAGGAAGGTGCTCCCGGTCTGGATTTGCTAGCCCTCTCTTTCGAGGATGCCCATACCATGTGCAAGAGATAGAAAAATGCAGGTTGGGAAGATTTCTCGTCGTCACATGATGCCTTTAAACAGATTTGGTAGTTGACCTTTTCGCGTATGGGGGATCGATTTCTATGGGATGTTCTATATCCTTGGATACCTATACATTTTGGTGGGAGTTATTTATGTGTCCAAGTAGGTTGGGGCAGTTCCTTGCAAGGCGGCGAGACCACGAGGTGATCTTGAAATTCTTGAAGGAGAATATATTCTAGATTAGGGGTCCCCAAGCGCAGTAGTGATGGAGGTTCACGTTTTCTCACAATGAAACCTTTTGAGAGAGCCTGTCGCACAAGTATGGCGTTAAGCTTATCAGAAAAGTAACCACCCTGCATACCACCCCTCGGACCCGGTGGCGGGTTGGGCAGCGGCCAGAGATCGAGATATCTGCGATGAAGTGGTAAATTCTAGCAGAAAAGATTGGTCTCTCGAGGCATGACTCTCTGGGCACTCTGAGACGGCCCTAGAACCATTCCCAAGCATGTCTCATATACATTGGTTTTATGGCAAAGCACGCCCTGCTGTGGAAGTGAATACGGCGTAGTGGGCGTTAAATTAGACAGACGTAGAGCGTTTGGTCTCAGGCTCCTCGATATCAACGAGCTAGAAGCGAAATGATGCTACCTCGACTCGAGAATTGCAAAGATAAATTAAAAAAGGTTACATGATCAGTTATTACACCTCTGTTTTATTTCCATGAGAGCTGACTCAAAAGGGGACCCAGTATTGCTCTACGATTCAAGCTCCACCTCTTTCGAGCAAGCAATCAGAGGAGTGATTTGGGCCGTTCACCATCAAAAAGTTTATCACCGATGGTTCGATGGGCACCTTTCGATGCGAAAACGTCAGTGTTCAAGGAGTTGTGGCCCCGAGAATTTGAAGCCATATCTGGTATGACACTCCAGCGGAACCGGAAATCCCACTCGCCGACCCTCACGTGAGAACTTCCCTGGCCACGTTTGGGGTGACCACGCGGTATCTCGAAGTCACTTTGGGTCTATCATTAGCAATTTTGTATTCTTTTGTGTCCTTGTTGTTTGGATTGTTTTCCTTTTAGAAATTTTTCTCATTTACAAGTTCGTTTCCTTATAATTTTTAGTCTTCTCTTTTTGCGGGTGTCGCGATGGGTACAGGAGTAGTTTTACGCACGAAATTTTCCGGGTTAGAATTTCGCGACACATGAAAATTCAAAGTCCTTTGTTCTTCTCCTGGCCTTAGGTATCTTGCAAACCCTCCGTTTCCTGTACCCACCATTAATTTCCGATCTTTTTGTTCCAGCCATTTAATAAGCACTTAAGGCCATTCAAATTGTATGACCCCTCATTTGCCCCACTCCACTATGTAGGCCGCTTTTGCTCTTTCCTTTTCATTTCACATCCCATTTCCAGTTTCTGTAGCCCCCCTCCCCCTTCCTTCTCCTTCTCAGGCTTTAGTATGGTGAAGACCCCCGGAGGAAGCGCTTTTACGGCCCGGGTCTGTAGTTCCTCCCCTCCCCCTGCCGTGACTCAGTATGTTGCCAGCGGCCTGCGTGCTACCCAATTTGCTCCTCAGTGATCCCGCAGCACCCAGTTGCTTCCTCCACCGCCGCGTGTGCCCAGGGCGATGCTACACTAAGGTTGGCCCCACTCCGCCATCTCAGCCACATCTAGGCCATCTAGGGCCCCGAGTCTAAGGGCTGGACCCTCGGGCCGAGAGTCCTCCGACTCAGCCTCGGGGACCACGATCACCACCTCGTCGAGCCTCTTGGAGCCCTCCTTTGGACTTTGTCACCTTAAATCATCTGCGCCCTCTTCCCACTTTGCAACCACATCCCGGGGAATGTTGATTGCAGTGAGAGGGACTTGCATACGAGGTTTATTACGATTTTCCATCATTTACCACATGGGCGGGCTCAGGGCTTGATGCTCCCAGTGTAGAAATTATCATGGGATTTGTTTATGACACCTCGTCGTTTTTCTACCCTCACGGTGGTCATCGAGTTCCTCACCTTTGATGACGTCAGGGCGTGACCTGTTGCTCTTCCTTTCTCCATGACGGGGTGGGTCTTGGGTACTGGGCCTTGGAGCATCTTGCGTACATTCCCGATTTGCATGGTGGTCCTGCTTGACTTCGGCTGATACTTAGGTGGTGACCCAGTCACTATCCGGGGAGATGGTCTAGTCTTCTTTAAGGGGACATTCTGCCGGATCGATTAACATTTAAGGCGGCTCAGCATATGCTTCTTATCGATCACATTATGCGGTCTAATCTTTTCTCGCTTGTCTGGATTCGGAGGAGAGGAGCCGTCTTGGAGCCTATTCGCATCTGGGAGAAATTTCTTGGATTCGATCAGTAGACTTGTGCCTTTCACTTGTTCCATTTCGAATGAGGTCATCGCCGAGTCTATCTCGTGTGAGTCCATGCCTCTCTATTATTCTCGAGACTCCTATGCTAGGTGCTTGAGCATATAGGCTTCTGATGAGCTGGTGGGAGATGTTTCTGACCAGCCGTGCAGATCAACGGTGGCGGCTTTGCCGGCCTCCCAATTCCCAGCTGCGAGACCGATGACTGGATAATGACCTCTGCGAGACGGCCCCTCCGATGGAGCATTTAGGGAACCTCGGGCTCAAACCTCCCTCGATCCGACTTCTCCCCCTCAGGCTCTAGTGCGGGTGTCACTGTTCCTCTGTCTTTCGGGCCCCATATGGCCCCCATCGCCTGGACGGTCTTGTGCCTTCGCGCCACCTCGGCATCACGATTTCCGCGCGATTTTGTTCATGGATACGGTTCCCACGCTCGCTACGGGCTTATCATTTCGACTACCGCCCGCCCAGACCCGGAGATGACTCGCGCGAGGTACGCCATGCGGCAGACCGGCGTCATTCTCGCCGCAGTCGGCCGTCACCTCATGCGGATCCGAGTCACAGGCTCCACTGCGATCTCCCATATGTACCTTTCAGGGGCCGTTCGCTCCTACTCCGGTGGGGAGCACCTTGGCACCTCCTCGACTGGGGCTCCCATGCCCGAATCCTACAGCTACTGCCGTGATTCACGACCTCCTCAAACGGCACCTCGACCGTCAGCCAGCGGCGCCTCTTCACCATTCTGACTAAGGAGGTAACCTTCCTCCATTCTGTTTTCAATCCATACATTCAGGACAATGGTATGCCCATTGAGGGGAGAGTTAGTGAAGGAAGTGATTTATATATATATATATATATATATATATATATATATATATATATATATATATATATATATATATACTATAGATATTAGTTTGTTTTACACTTTTGAATCTCTACAGCATGTATAAGCACATTACATTTATCTGTTTAGTGGCTTCCTTTTTGCTTCTTTTAGAATTGTTTTTGAAAAAGCTAAAATTTGGTAGTATACCTTTGTTATACATATCGGACAATTTAGTTTCTTAGTTCATTTACCAGCATTTTTTTTGTGTGGTTTTACTGCTTTTTATCGGTTTAACGAAAATTAGGCACGCCCAGTACCATTGATGCTGGGTGGATTCAATATGATTAAGTGGTTGGTCAGGTTGAAGTACAGTATTCCAATCTTTTCTTGCAGGCTAGCCACACTCGCATCAGTTTTTACATGCTTTGGCGCAATTCCATATCATGGCTCACCCTAGTTTGGGTTGACCACCTTCAAGGTTATGGTTCCTAGTATGAAGGCCAGTATATCTTCCCGAAAAAAAAAAGAAAAGAAAAGAAAAGAAAGGAGAAAGAAAGAAAAGCGCGACGCTTTGCCTTAGGCTTGACCTTGATCAGGGTTCAAAATCTTCATACATTTAAGCGCCAGTTGGTTAGAACCTGACTTAGTGCCGCTTCATGGGTGGATCAGTTGGGGTTTAGCAGTCGTGGAGTGGAATTTGGTCATTCGGTCGTGAGAGCGAGGAGTTAGTGGTCGAGATCCTCGCGGCTTGATGCTAAACCCAGTTGGTTGGGGTCGCCGATTGGACCCCACGTTATATGGACTTTGCCAGTGAAGGTCGATTTCGGCCTTGCATCCTCTGATACAAGAAATATGACAAAGAGTGGAACCTTGATTTGTTGGGTTGGTCGAGGTGCTAGGATTTGGCAGTAACTTGGTTGGGGGGAGAGGTTTAAGCGGGTGTGTTGGCCAGTCATAAACACTTAGATTTTGGTGGAAGTTTCGGGTGATTCCCTTGGGATAGATACTCTTCAAAAACTTGGTCCTGTATGGCATTTATTCTCCCAAGGCTGGTTGTTGTGCAGGGTCTCAATCATTAAGAGGGTAGGGCATTACTTACTCATACACTTCTTGAAAATACCATTATTTTGCATGGAGCTTAACATACGCTCTTCTTTCTTTTTGTCATTTGCTGAGGACTAGCCAGTGTGTCGGTTAAGGGAAGTGATTAGTACCCAAATAGTGCTGTTTTGGGCACACATTTATTGCGGTTTTGAGCACTTTACGTATAATAATCAACTTAAATAACCCGATTGATACACACAAAGTCCCGACTATGCTACTAATCATATTTTGTGGATATTTTTGTAGTTTGTAAATGACCAATTATACCACTATCTTCAAGCCACAATTCAAATCACGAGAAGAACCTTGAAGTGACTCGATTTGCATGAACAAAGCGGGATGTGTGGGCTAAATACCGCGGGGGAAGTGAGCATTGCGAGAAAATTTTGGTGTTGCGAACTTTTGTGACTCTGAAATTTTTTGCGACTATCTGAGAATTTTATGATCTACTACTGTTTTCTTGTATTGTCACCTTTTTACCGCTTTTTGTGGCTTTATAGCAAAATGCCCTTAATGTAATTTTTGTTCTTTCATACTTTTGTGTAATTTCCTTGACTATGAGCACTATATAAGCGCTCGGTGAAGCTCGTATATAACGGCCAGTTTTGAGTCTATCTGATAAAATTGGGCGCCAAGCTTTGTTTCAGCATCTACAACTTTCTTTCACTTTCTCCCTTTCTATAGTATTTTCTCACACCTTAGAAACACCCTTTGAGGATGACAGCTCAAGGGATGCTTGGCTAAACCTCTCGTCCTTGAAGGAGGGCCGTGGGATAAGGTTTGAGGGTAATATCTTGCCCATCTATTACCAGCGCCAGAATTTGATGGACCCCTTTTGGGGGAGAGGGCCATCTCCCAACTCTTGGAGTTGAGACCAATGGGTGAGTGTGTAGAGTACGACCAGCTCCGAGGAGGCTGAGTTGAATAAATAGTCGGAGAGTGATAAGCTTGGCTTAGGTTAATGGAAAAAAACCAAACTATCGTAGTAGCTTACATTAATGACAGATTTAGCCGAAGGCAAACAAGGTATGGTTCTACTTTGTAAACTCTGTTCTCACCCTCTTGAAGCATGTCTCAATAGTGAGACAAGACGTGCCATACTCTTGTATGCATTGGTCAAGAAGTGGAAATGCAAATGTGAGAACATAGTGGAACGATTCATTACTGCCGAACTATGTTGAGAATAACTATGAGGAGGAACATCCCCCTTCATGATCACTCTCCTGTGCATCAAAGGGGAGTGTTTATTCATGAGATAAGAGGGAGAGGGTACCCAAGACCCTCTCCTCTGCTCTCAGCAGGGTCCTCAAAACTCGACACGGGGGGTGAGAAAAGGTAGAAAGCAGAGAAAAATAAAGAAGCGAATCTAATTTTCTAGAAAAATTTGTAGTTGAGGAGGAACTAGAAATGGAAGAGGGGGACGGGGGGAGGGGGGGGGGGGTGTGGATTGAAGACTACCTAGAGCAACCAGTGCTCTCCCCCAGTGCTGAAGAAATATTATCTACTCAAAATAGACGGAAAGCAGCAACATGAGTTGTTTTCTTTGCTATGAGAGATGAAGAGATGAAACCTTTCAAGGAAGAAATTTGAGATGGAGAGATGGGAATAAATTTCTTTGAAAACAAAACAAGGGGAAGAGAACATGATGGATTCTCAAAGAGGAATGAGGAATGGGTGAGAAGAGCTGGCGGAGGATAAAGCATTGAGGGTTGAGTTGAAAGAGAGGGAAAAAGCATTTGTGAATGATCAGCTCATGAGAGATCAGGCGGAAGTCAATGGAGAGTCGAGGGAAAAAGAAATGGAATAGAACGCCTGCTCCCGGAAAATTTGAAGCCTTTGGGTATCTACAAAGGTACGAGGATATCAAACTACCATCCCAAAGGGATGAAGAGCTGAGTCCATCCTAAACTCGGGGAGAGTGTGGATGAGGCATCGTCAGTGAAGACGAACATGAGTAAAAATGTATCAAGCCCGAGTGGGTTGAGTAGTCATTGAATTCCATTGAACAGAGGCAAAATGAGCTTATCGATCAACACATTAGAACATAAGAATGGTATCTCTTTAGTGAGGATTGGAAACATTTCGATTGGAAAGACTCCATAGCCATCCGTCCTGAGTTCACCCTCTAATGCAGTTACAAATATGGTGATGAACCTCAAGCCCTCAAAATCCCAATCACACAGAAAAAGGAAGTAGCTCTCTCTTAATCCCTCCATCTCTCTATCCTTTCTGTATATCTCTTTCTCTCTTGTAATCTATACAATGTAATTCTTCCCTCTTTATAAATAAAAAGGCAGTTTCTGAAATTTGTGTATAGTATTTTCTTATTCTTATTTTCTTTTAAATTTAAAATTTTGATAACTAAAATAAATATGAGGTGGACTTTGTTTTTCTGAATAAATAAGAATTCAGTGTAAATTTGAAAATGCTACAGAGTTGAATTTTTTTGGATATTATTGCATATTTTGTGAAGAGGCTGTAATTTATTGTTTGAGGACTGTTAGAAATTTGTTAAAATGTTGGTGTTATTGTTGTTAACCAAGTGAATAGAATTGTTTAATCATAATGACTATAAAGTTGAACAACAACATAACAAAATGTTTTAAAACCAAACAATGCTGAAATCTAAAATGCAAATGGGTTGAAAAATAGAGGTCGAGTTTCAAGTTGTGATATCAAGAATAAATAAGACAAATTTTTAGATTCTGAAAAACTGAAATTGAAATCAAAGCTAATAAGACTATTAATTCTAGTCAAATTGAACAATACAATTCAGAAAATGACTAAACTAACACATTGGTCAGAAGTACCTTAAAAACTGATTGTGCTTGGGTTAGGAAAACTTTATGGGACTTATTATCAAACATCTCTAAAGAGTCTTAGAACTTGTTGCATTATTATTCAAGGCGAAATCCTAGACATCACAACCAACAGAAAATGATTTAGGCCATTCTTAGACAGTTTGGACTTTCAAAAGCTTGCCCTTTGATATGCTATATGCATATACCTTAGTACCCATTTTGAGCCTAATGCCAGTTTCATCATCCGAACAAAAAAGAAGAGCCTTAAACCTTCCTTAAGTCTTACCTTACAGTAAAGAACCCTTAATTTACCCAACTACACATGTAATCTGGTAGAATTGATCAAGGATAAGTTTGAAATTAAATTTGAATTCAAATGAAATAGGAGAATTAAGGATGAGAAAGAAGAAGGCAAATTAAGAAAAGTTGTACTAAAGGAGTGCAAAACAGAAAATTGAAGTTGAAAGAAAGAATGAGAAAGTTTAAGGAGTGAGTTTTACCTTGTAGCCTACGACTTGACGATTAAGTCCTTAGTGGTGTTCTCACGCTCTAGTACCACGATACCAGTTGTGGTATGGGTTCTTGACCCAACCCCAGTAAGGGGTAGTAGAAAGCTTAAAGGTAAAATATTTTCACTCTAAAACACGAAACAAAATGACCAGAAAAGAACTTATGGAGTAAGAGATTGAAAATAGCGAGTGGAAAGAAAAAAGGCACAAAATCTGAAAAATGCACTAGAACAAGTTTGGTGGCAGAAGGGTGATTTAGTAGGAAAATAGGTTGAGCATGAAGGAAAAATGTTGAGAAAATATATGCGTTAGGAGTAGCTTGAGCCTAAAATGTTGGGTCATCTGATACCACAGCCATACATTACAAGCTCAAAAAAACCTATTTTTGATTATGAAGTTGTGTATCTTCTACATTAGTGGAGAGAATAATATGACCAACAAGCCTATAGAGACTTACATTACTTTGAAAGATGTCATTCTATAAGTAACTCTCATAAAAACTAATCTGAATTAGTCATGAAGGGAAGACCAACTCACTATAGTCAAGAGCTGTATCACATTTATTATTTATGAATTACATGTTGTATTAAATGATTTAAATTGAAAATTTTCAAGATGCGAAAATGAAACTTAATTAAATTGATGTCTAGTGAAATACTACAAAGCCTAAAATCTTGATTTAGTTGGAAATGATTTAATTGAAAAATACCCTTAAAATTTTATTTTTATTGTTTGAGGACAAACAAATAACCTTTTCTTTGCTTGAAGACAAGCAAAACTTTAAGTTTTGGGGAGTTTGATGAGTCTAAAACTCATATATTTTTAAGCCCATTTTTCAAATATATTTCAAGCTTAAAAAGTTCATTTTAATGCAAAATTATGAATCTTTCAACTAGATTTATGTTTTGCATGAACTTAAGGAAAAGAAGCAAAATTCAGCATAAAATGGAGCAGAAATCAGCATTGTGCAGGGAAAGAGCCAATGTCGAGCATCAGTTTCGGTGTCGCGACATTATATGGAGAAGGTCTTGGCCATTGCGATGTCACTACATATAGGCTGCGACATCGGTTGAAGAAAGGGAAGGCAAGATATGCAATTCGCTGACATCGTATGACATTAAGGTGACATCAAGTTAATATCGCGACATTATAACTCAATGTCGCGACATCAAGCGGCCCGGTCGAAGCTATACTTGACCATCCAATGTCATGGCGTCGCCGCAGCGTAATACGACATTGGTATGGTAGAAAGAAGCTGAATTGATAAATGTCACAACATTGCCACGACATCGTGGCGACATCAGAACATGCCTCAACCAGTGAAGACATCAGTTGAACGCTGTCGTGACATCAAAGCAATGTTGCGATATCAGACCAAAGCATGCTTGAGGTGATGTTTAACATACGATATCGCTGACATCGGCGAAGGCTAACAAACAATATGCATTGACATCAACGAGCTTTGACGCGGGATTTAAACATCGATGTCGCGACATCCGGAGCGATAATGTCGCGACATTAGATCAAGCGGCTGGGTGGTGAGACCCGATCGATGTCGCGACATTAGCGGGCTTGAGCGGCAAGATTCAAAGGTCGCGACATTGAGCCGGCAATGTCGCGACATTAGCTAAAGTAGTCCTGATAAACTTAAGACCAATGTCGACATTAGATTAGTATTGCAACATCGATAAGTGAGCGTAAGCGATGTCGACAGCCAGGCAAATGTAAGAGCAAAGGCATTAGTAAGCTATGTCGCGACATCGACTCAGTGTTGCAACATCAATTAAATGTCACGACATCAGAACAAAGAACTACAACAATGTCGCAACATTAGACCTAAGCTTCCAAGTTGAAACACTACAGAGCAATGTCGCAACACAGGAAAGGCAATGTCGCTACATCAGAATTAATCTACAACACAGAATCTCAACGTCGTGACATCATCATGACATTGACTTATCACTAGAAATTGAGAATTGCTGCTTATATTTTCCATGTCGCGACGTGGAGTCACGACCCGTGACATTGACAACTTTGATGTCCGACGCCGATAGCTAGAGGCGACATTCTCGGCACCGAAGTATGTGATTCGCCTCGTTTTAGGTCCCGACGAGCCTATAAATAGAGCTCTAGAGGGAATAGTGCGAGAGCTTTAGTGAACCTTGGCTTGATCTTGGGAAGAAGCGAAGTCTACTATATATATATATATATATATATATATATATATATATATATATATATATATATATATATATATATTTTCTTATCTTTTTATTTTACTAGGTGTTGGATTTTTGGTTTAATTATGAAGTTTAGGAATCTTTGCGTCCCAGTTTTTTATTACATTTGAACATGATTGGATTTAGAAACTTTTCTTGAATCCATTTGTTATTCAGTTAATCACAATTTCAATGAATTTGTTTGACAAACTAGTCATTGTGATTTGTAATTCAGATTTGAAAGACTACGCTTCTTGTGGGAAGGAATTGGTTGATATAAATATCAATTGTAGCAATTTTATTGAAGTTGTGGTTATGAGAACTGGGTTTATCTAATTGATATTGTTCGTGTATGGAGTTTTTTTTATTACCAGTGATTTATACCTAGAGGTGTATCCTTTGTTCGATTTCGAGGATCCCTCGAGTGACGCAGGAGATGGACTACTTGAGAATAGAGTGTTCACTGGGGTATATTTCACGATATTTGATGGTGATGCACTCTAAGTGTGGTTTTGAGTCTTCACGCATTTTGTTCCTACCAGTGTTAGGACAATTCATTGATGAATAATTTCTCACTCTTAGAGGTTTCATCTCAATTTGGCAGAATAATCTTGATCTCGTGTTAGCTTAGATTCTAATAAAGGAGATGAAGCATTCTAATGAATTGTAGATTGAGGTATCAATTGAATTGGGAAAGGCTTGTATTATCCTGTATATGGGTATGAGCAGTTTCCAGTCATTAGAAATGATTGTGTAGTATTGAAAATGAAAAATAACCATACCTGCAAGATGATCAATTCAAAAGTAACCTGTTAGACCTAATGACCTGGTTTAAGAATAAGGTTATCTAATTGGTGAAATATATAGTGTTAGGAGGTTTTCCAAGGCGATATTACTGTGTTCTTGGACAAATCCAGAATTCAAAACCATAACTAACTTGTTATTTTGAACCAAATGCATATTGATGATCAGAAAACTAGTTTATTTCTCATTGTTAATTCAACTCAGTGAAAACCCTAAATATGTTGTTTTTGATTTTATTTTAATTAGAGAAAATTTTGATAAAGAGTTATTTACATTTCAGCTGTTAGTTACTCTTAAGACCTTTTGAAATTATCAGTTCAAATAGTTGATTTCTTGAGTAGTATGGGTAATTGATCTTTAGATTATATAATCAATCCTCGTGGGAATGATATCTGGACTTAAAATCCACTTTTATTACTTGTATGACTTATGCAATTACAGTGATTTAGACTAAAACCAATTTTCATTATTACATACAAATCAGAAAACGCTTTCTTATAATGTTTAGTCAAACAACAAGTTTTTGGCATTTCTGTTGAGGATTGAATTGTCCCTGGTAGTTATGTTAGAAATTGTTTGCAGTTTTGGTTTATGTTATAAGTCAGTTCAAATCATATGGGTGACGAAAAGGTCAGGAGACATCCTCAAAAGGTACATGCTTCCATTGTGGCAAAGAAGGCCATTGGAAGAGAAATTGCAAGGCCTACATGGAGTCAAAGAAGAAGGTGGCATGTGATGCACCAACACCTGCAGGTATTTATGTCATTGAAATTAATACTGTCTCTCATGGAAACCTTTAGGTGTTGGATACCTGTTGTGGTTCACACATATGTAATGATATGCATGGCCTTAGATACAATAGGAAGCTCACAAAGGGAGAGTCTAACCTAGTGGAATTTGTTTATATTTGGACAATTGCTTTTGTGTGCCAGCTTTGACGAAGAACATCATTTTTGTTTCATGTTTAAACAAGAAAGGATTTCATTTAAATTTTAGTAACAATAGTTGTTACATTATGTTAAATGATGTCTTTTATGCTACTTGTACTTTGAAGCGATGATTTACATATTAGATATGTCAGATCAATCTTGAATGTCAATAGCGAGTAAAGACAAATGAGAGAATTTGAAATCATTACATTTATGGCGTTGTCGTCTTGGCCATATAAGTGAGAGACGCATGACTGAGTTACACAAGTGTGGAAGCTTAACGCATTTGATTATGAATCATTTTGACACATGTGAATCATGCTTGTTAGGCAAAATGACCAAATTATCCTTTAAGGGAAAGGGTGAATGAGCAAACGAACTATTAGACCTAATACATACTGATGTCTGTGGTCTTATGTCTGTGCATGCCAGAGGTGGTTTCGTTTACTTCATAACCTTCATCGATGACTATTCACGATATGGGTACTTATATCTCATGAGGTATAAGTTTGAGGCCTTTGAAAGGTTCACATAATTCATAAATGAGGTAGAGAAACAATTTGGGAGAAGTATAAAATCACTTAGATCGGATCGAGGTGGTGAGTACTTAAGCCAAAGGTTTCTGGATTATCTCAAGGACAATGGGATTTTGTCTCAATGGACTCCACCTTACATGCCATAACACAATGGTGTGACCGAACCTTGTTAGACATGGTGAGGTCTATGATGGGCAAGGCAGACCTACCTAAATCCTTTTAGGGTTATGCGCGATCTTACATTGTTATATCTTAGCCGAGAGTCCCATAAGTCGATTGAGGTTACTCCATATGAGATATGGACTAACCAAGGCCTATCTTTCCCACGAAAATATGGGGTAGTCACAGCATGTAGGCGGACGTGTCGGATAAGCTTGAAGCTAAGTCGATAGCGTGTTTTGTAGGATATCTAAAGAATAATGGGATATCAATTCTACAAAACTTCGGAACAAAGGTTGTTTGTTTTAAACATCTTTATCTTCTTGAAAGAGTTTCTCTTGAGAGAAGGCAGTGGGGTAAAGTTGAGCTTAGTGAGTTGAAGATGCTCTAACGAGACGCGTCTCATTTAGGCGAACTTTGAAGAAAATTTGTAATTCATGATGATGAATTAACAACTGACTCTTCTAAAACAAAAGTGCTTCGTAGGACAAGTAGGATATGTTCTGTTCCAAAGAGATATTGATTTCTCATTAGCGAACAGAATGACGTATTGCTCATAGAAAATGATGAGCCAACTACTTACGAAGAATCTCTGAACAGTTCAGAGTCTGATCAATGGCTCATAGCCATGAAGATAGAGATGGATTCCATTTATATAAACCAAGTATGGACTTTGGTTGATCCACCCGAAGGGATAACACCCATAGGGTGCAAGTGGATCTTCAAAAAGAAGACAAACATGGAAGGCAATGTGATTACCTATAAAGCTTGGCTTATGGCTAAGGGTTATCTTCAAAAACAAGGAGTTGACTATGACGAGACTTTTAGTCCAATGGCTATGCTTAAGTACATAAGAATACTCCTAGTCATCGCTGCTCATTATGATTATGAGATATGGAAAATGGATGTGAAGACGGCTTTCCTCAATGGAAACCTAACCGAGGAGGTGTATATGACACAACCTGAAGGCTTCATATCTGGAAATGGCAGTAAAGTATGCAAACTTCAGAGATCCATTTATGCAAAGAGTTTGGTTTCTCACAAAATTTGGATGAGCCTTGTGTATATAAGAAGACGAGTGGGAGGGTAGTCGTATTCCTAGTCTTGTATGTGGATGATGTACTTCTGATAGGAAACGATGTCTCAGTACTATAATATGCCAAACATTGGTTATCCAAGAATTTCTCCTTGTAAGACCTTGGAGAAGCAACATACATATTGGGGATAAAGATCTATAGAGATAGATTGAATAGGTTGCTTGGTCTTTCACAGTCTACATACATAGACAAGATGCTAAAAAGGTTTAGCATGGAGCAGTCCGATAGAGGATATGTCCCCATGGTTAGTGGGATTACCCTCTCGGAGTATATGTGTTCAAAGACACAAGATGAGAGGACACACATGAGTATGATACCATATGCTTCAGATATAGGATCAATCATGTATGCTATGTTATGTACTAGACCCGATGTATCATATGCTTTGAGTGTCACAAGTAGATACCCGATCGGACTCGAGCCAGTCGCTAGAGTGGGTGCGAATATCCTTAAGTACTGAGACTAAGGATGTATTCTTGATTTATGGAGATGAGGGATCTTATTGTTAGTGGGTGGTAGCACCGATGCCGGCTTCTAATCAGTAGAGATGACTCCAAATCATTCGGGTTACATGTTCATTGAATGGTGGTGTAGTCGGTTGGGCGAGTTCCAGTAACGACATGGATTCTCTGGCGAATCGAGTACATCACTTGAAAACGAGCGACTCTGGCGCGGTTTGGATAAAGAAGTTCATTACTGAACTAAGCGTGGTACCTAGCATTGTTCATTCGATACTTTTTTATTGTGATAACAATGGAGCCATAGTGCAAGCAAAGGAACCGCGATCTTATCAAAGGTCCAAACACGTACTAAGGAGATACCATTTGATAAGAGAGATCAGTGGCAAAAATGATGTAAAGATGAAAAATACCCGGTAGTCAAAATATTCTTTAAATCCTTTTACTAAGCCACTTCCCCGAAAAATACGAATCCTGCGTTCTTACCTATGGTATGAGATCACAAAAATGATAGGCTTTAGTCGCGAGTGAGAATTTGTTAGAAGTTCTCACAAAAAGGTATCGCCATTAGCACTTATTATGCGCACAACATATTATTCGATATGAAAGGCTTCTTTAATTTGATATTCATACGTTGAATTGATATAGATCTTTAATCGAATTGATGAAGTCCATGATCGCTTTATAGCATGGAGGAAATCATGATGGGATCATGATAATAAGATTCTTTTATCATGTGCAATTATGTTAGTGTCTAAATTATCCTAGTCATGGATCGCGAGCCCGGACATTGTTGATTTGGACAGATTAGCACATGTCATCCTTGATTGGATCAAGCAATAGATCTTATAAACTGTGATCATGCGTTGATCAGAGTTGACATGTGGATGCTTGCTAAGTACATCGGAAACCTGTCATGAGACAATCATATGGATCATCTATTTAAATATAGATGATTGTCTCATCATAGTAATGGTGCAAATATCCTTAGACTTGAGGTGCTTAAGGAAATATTGGATGTTGATTCTGTACTTTGACCTCAATCCGTGTTGCCTCTTAGAGGTTGCTCTTTGGATGAGGATTGGGTATAGTTTGAGGTGTTCGAAGGTAGTTAATTGTGACAAAGGATTCACTACTCCCGATGGGGAGGGAATTTATACCTAAGGCCTCTTATCGGAATCATTACTCAGGAATCTCTGGCTAGAGTGAAAAATGGCATGAGGAGTGTCTTCAAGTGCATAACTAATGAGTGATGAATCCGAGGACAAGATCAAATATCACTTGGGATAGGTGTGGCATAGCCAGTCTAGTGGGAGCTACACATTGTCCATGCTTTGAACCAAGTAGGGTATAGATTGGTGAAATGATGAATTACGAGGTATTTGTGGGGCTGATATGAAACGAATTTGGATGTGACCCAAATATGAGGGAGTTTATTCTCAAGAATGGAATGTCATGGGATTAGAAGAATCTCGAGTTCGAAAGCCCTCACTTAGAGAGATAACAGGCTTAGGCTTGTTCCTCGGCTTAGGGTAGTGAAGGAACACGTCATAACGCATGGGGTTGCGTGTAGCCTATCATCACTTAAGGTGAGGTGTATTTTGGTCATTTCATAGGTTAGGGTTTTCCTATAAAAGGAACATTATGGAAAACCCTTAAAAGCACTTTTGAAGAGTTCATGAGAAAAAGCCATTTTAGTTCTCTCATCTCTAAGAAGGTGTTCTAGAGTTTGAGAGACCCGGGTTCGGATCGGGACTTGGCTATCACTGGGACCCTTTCGAGACCGTTGCCTTGGAGGTTGTTGGCTTCGCTCTTCGTGTGGATACCATTAGAGGCAAACCTAGGGCTTGGTTCGCTTCGGTCTAAAGCTACCCCGACCACTAGCTCGGATTTTAAACCGACATAAGGTAATCCTACACTCTTCTCTTTGTTGTAGAACTAGATTTGATGCTTCAAGGGGTCCTTGGATGTGTTTTTGATGGGATTTTTTTTTTTTTTTTTTTTCCTGCTGCAAAGGCATGAGTTGCCACCCACGAAACCTTTCAATTACAGGATGCATGCACACGGGCCTTTATCAACACATTCTGGATCAGATGGGCGAAAGGCTTGAAGGCCGGAAGACGAAATATCTTTCTTTAGCAAGGAGAAATGTCGTATCAGAATCAGTTTTAACGTCCATACCCCTGTATTCCATGCAATCAACACTCCTACCCATGATTTTCTGTAATAGAGTTGACAAGCTAGTGAGACAGTTCCTATGGGGCAGTTCACATGAGAAAAAAAAATTCATATAATAAACTGGGAGTTGGTATCCAAGCAGGAGGGAAGGAGAAAGAGCCTAGAGATCAAACAGG
Source organism: Tetrastigma voinierianum (assembly GCA_016808115.1). NCBI lineage: Eukaryota > Viridiplantae > Streptophyta > Magnoliopsida > Vitales > Vitaceae > Tetrastigma > Tetrastigma voinierianum. Next base: position 283,422 of record JAEQBH010001455.1, read on the forward strand.
CATATAATATAGACCCCTTATGTCTCGCATGGCCAAACTGGGATGGAGGTTAATAGCAGAGGAAGAAGAAAAATTGTGGGCTCAAGTGATCCTCAGTAAGTAAGTAAAAGGTAGGGTTGACATCTCCAAGCTAGTCAAGAAGAAAGGCACATCGCATGCGTGGAAGGGAATAGCGTCGACGGAAGATACCTTACTCAAAGGGTGAAACCCCTCTAATCAATCTCACCCGAAGGGAACTTACCATGGTGGAATCTTACAAGTTGGTGAAAGATTATTGGGAACCAACTAAAGGATGGAAATGGGAAAGTCCTGACGGTTTGCTCCCCTCCCATATAGAGAACCTACTGGCGGCAATCTTGGTAAGAAGTGAGGAAGAAGACAAGGATAGTTTGTACTAGGGCCCAACTGAAAATGGGGAGTTTTCAGTCAAGTAGGCATATGCTCTTTCTTTTCCTCACTCCAACCCACCTCCTGATGGAATATGGAAACAGTTTGGAAGTCGTAGATTCCTCAAGGATCCACTTGCTTTTTATGGCTAGTATCCTATGGGAAAATCTTGACAAATAAGGAAAGAATGAGAAGAGGCCTAATTTCGACTCCCTACTGCCATTGTTATCCAGACTGTATTGAAGACTTGGATCATTTATTTCGAGGTTGTACTGGGGCTCAAAGGATGCTGGAGGAAATCCCAAATTCTGCCCTTTAGGGATTGGATAGATTAATGGAACTAACGACAAGGACACAATGTGTAGGAGGACAATGGAATAGCAAATTTTCCATCTGCCTCTAGTGGATCTGGAAGTGGAAGAATGAAGCTATTTTCAACAAGGAAGTTAGCATGGAGAGGAAGATTCATACAGTATAAGAATACTACAATGAAGTAAATTCAGTCCATACAAACCATAGTATAATACAAGGACATGAAGGTCCCTACAGCATTAGATGGGTGGGATGGTCAACCCCACCCCTAGGTTGGCTAACCCTCAATACGGATGGCTGCTTGCATAAGGAGACTACCACAACAGGAGGGGTATTATACGTGATCACACTGGCAACTGGATCGGGGGGTTCTCACTATACCTTGGGAGTTGCTCAATGATAGAAGTGGAACTTTGGGCCCTAATTCACGGTCTCCGACTAGCATGGGAGAAAGGAATTCGCCGCTTAGTAGCAAAGGTAGACTCGTTGTTGGTATTCTCTTAGGTCCGCAAAAGGAGATTCAACAAAGAACAAACATGCAAGCGATAAGAAGTGCCTAGAGTTGATAAGAGAAATTGGTCTATCAACATACATCGCGTTTATAGAGAAGGGAACTGCACAACAAACTTTTTGACAAAATCATCTTTGGAGCTCTAGAATAGAGTGTTAGCAGTGTAAAACTCCAAGACATGTTGGGCACACTCTGGCCAAGAAGTCTTTTGTTAAAGTGCACCTTGCTGGGAGTAGCCCCTTCCTCTGATAAAAAAAAATATATATATATATATATATATATATATATATATATATATATATATAATAAAATATGTATCTCAAACTTATCTTTAACCAACATGCATATTATAAACTTATATTTTGTTAAAGTTTAAATCTATTTTTATTTTCTTTCAAATTTTATTTCCTTATACTTTGCCTCTCTATTTTATTTCTTTAATACTTTCAGGTTCCAAATAGAGCATAATCTAAGGAAAACAAAGGGAAAAGTTTTTGTTAGCATGCTCCCTTCTGTTTTTTGTAGAAGAAAACCATTTTTCTTATTTCTTCCCCTTGTTATAAATTATATAATCTTGAATTAAATGCAAATCTGCGAATTCTGTAGACTACTTGTTTAATCCAAGTAGAAGTGAATAGTGAATAAATTATGCATCTGAATAAAGCAATTATTTTAAGGTATTTATATAAAACTTTTTCCTTATTCTAAATTACAACCTCTTATTTATTAAATTATTAATTTAATTTGTCTAATCTTAGATAACTTTATACTATTACATGATTACATGATGAGAGTGGAGAATGCATAAACATTGGATTCTACTAAAATGTATGTTTTTCTAGTGAATCAAATTTCTTCCAGAAAAACAATAAATAAATTAATATACATATTAATTTCTAAAACATAAATTTAATAAAAAAAGGATATTGCACATTTCTCATGGTTGAATCAAGGGGACATCCATAGAATCCTTATTAATTCTCGTCTCTTTCATCTCCATGTCATTGGATTTAGCCCATAAAATCAAGTCGAAGCCCACAATCACCAACATAGCAATAATACTACACACAGAAACATCAAAACCCAATTTAAGTTACTAATAACTCTGAAATATAAGATAACAACTTCAATTTACAATAAAGTTAATTTTTTTAGTTTAGAGAAAAATACATGACATTCGAGGCAAAAAAAAAAAAAAAAAAACCATTATATTTTAAAGTTAATTTTTTGGGAAAAGTGTAACAATTAATTGATAATGTTAAGTATGATAAATATATTAAACTCAAATTTATAAACAAAGCCTAGCCGTTTCTCCTTTTCTCTCATTTATTCTCTTTTCTAACCCTTTTACGGTAACAAGGAGGGATGATTTTTGGTAATTGTTGTCGTCACCCCTCTATATTTCTTTCTATCGTTTTCTTTACCGATAAAGTGATTAAGAAAAGTACGAGATACAGGTTTTTAATTTGTTTTAAATGATTTTATCGTCGACTTGTTGCGGCGTGTGGTTGTCGTAAGTAGTTGTGATTGTGTCGTCTTAGTCACGACCGGTTGGTTTCGTCGTCTTTGTTGTAAGCGTTTATTAGTGTGTGGACGATTCGAGTGGCGTATTGAATCCAAACGTCTGACGACAAATCAAATCATGGTCCTCAATATGCTGTAGAACTAGAGTCATAGGTATTGTAGTCATTATATGATTATCAAATGTGTAAGCTTTGAGCTAATTCATTATATTATTAACTTTGAATCTTTGCGTCGTCTCCCCAAGTTTTATGAATTTGATTATGTGTTTCTATCGAATGTAATGCTAGTTTGAATTAATAAAATTATATCTTTTAAAAAAATTATAAACTTAAATTTAGTAAAAAAATTTATAATATAGTATTGGGGATAAGGTGCACAAATGCTCTCGAGGTTTTTGTGTATGTCCCACTTTGTCTCATAACTTTTCTTGGTCTAAAGGTACCCTTGACATTTACTACCATAGCTCACCTATACCTCTCTAGTTAAAAAAGTCACAAACAGGTTGAAAACTCTAACATGTGTAGGGTGTTAAATGGGCGTTTGTCCATCTATGACCTTTTATAACTAGGAGGGGTTATGGGTGAGATACGGTACTAAACGTCAAGGATATATTGGGATAAGGTGCAAAAATGCCCTTGATGTTTGGCATATGTCTAACTTGACCCTTAGAAGCTTTTTGGGTCCAATGTTGCCCACAAGTTTATTCCATGGCAAAAATGTCCTGCCGTCAACGGAGTTAGGATGGGGCAAATAACCATCAACGATGCTAACATGTCGACAGCATTGTGATTTTGCTGATGTGTAACTTCCCAACACACGTTTAGGCATCAGATAACGGAATTCCTCTACTTTTGTCTAACCCCAAATACCTTAATTTGGAGATTGAAAAAAACCCTAAGATCGAAATTGGTGAAATTTCTTCAAATCCAAATGATTTTGAGCCAAGATTTAGCATATGCATCCATAAGGTGAAAAGATTTATCGATTGCTTGTTTTATAACAAATCAACCAAAAATAACACCAAGGCGCTTGTGAGAAAGGCGTTTGATTTCGGTTCTCTTGCGATAAAAACAATTGAAATCTTTGGTTTTTTGAGACGTAAGGCAAGTAATCAGTTCCATCTGCTCCTCGTTATCAGCATCATGGCAATGTCTCTTTGTGAAGCCTTAAGATGATGCAAAACTATCTCGCAGGGAAGAAATGATGTATTGATGAAAGGGAGAAAAGTTTTTGGGGAAAAGCTTTCTCTAGGGTTTTGAATTCAATATGGAATTAAGGGAAATGTCGGAATTCATAAGTTTCGCCATGGTTTCACCTTTGCGAATTTGGAGAAACAAATTGATTCTGATTTCCATTTGGAATTTAGGGGAAGAAATCGGGAAGAATTAGGGTTTCAAATCGGGATTCATATGAACCAATTTTGGGGAATTTATGGTATATAAAGAGCTTTATCTATTTAGGGTCACTTATTGGCAAAATTTGCTACGTTTGGTTGACACGGCAACATCATTAAATGTTGTTTGCCTATCTGTTAACTTTGTTAACAACAATGACATTTTTGAGCTACAGAATAAATGTTAAGGGTAGCATTGGACCCTAAAAAAGAGTTTAAAGATCAAGTTAAATATATGGTCAAACAATATGAGCATAAATGCAACTTATCCCGAGATATCTTAGGACCAAAATAAAGTTTTGGGTCTAAGTGGGACATACTAAAGCTTCGGGAATTTCCTGTGCATCTTATGCTTGATATTAATATCGCTAACAGTTTGACAAGTCATAAGTTTCACTTGATATGTTTGAATATTTGATTGGCTAAAAATTGGAAAGGAATAGTTGAAATTACACCAACATACCTGCCCAAATGAGTGGAAGCACCAAACACAAAAGTCTCAAAGAAAGGAAGAGAAAGAGCACAAGAAGAGGGTTGAATGAGATCTTAAACACAGGACCCTTTTGTGGGTATGTTCCACATAACCCAGTATTCCTGTTACCACAATTCCCTCAACACTTCAAATTTCGAGATCATTATTTTCTTATATTTAATTTATTATCAAATATTATAAAGTACCCAATTTCTAAATACATATTTGAAAATTGATTTTATTTCTATAAAGTAAAACAAATAAAATAAATTTGAAGACATATACATAAAATTCTTATTTAAAAAACTTGTACAATTTTATTTTTAATTTAAAACCGTTTCCAGTTTTTCTTTATGCTATCCCAATTTAAAATTAATAAATTATTTTGTGCATTTCTTTAATTCATTTCAATGTTTTCTATTTTATACAAACAGTAAATAATTTAAAAATATATCTGTTTTTAACTTATTGTGTATGTAATAAAATCAACAAGGAAATCCTTTTACTTTCGATTCTCATTTACTTTTGTTTGTAATAAATCATTTTATTTATTAATCCTTTTCACTTTTCAAAATTCTTTTATAAAAGTATAAAATTAATAAATTTTATAATTTTAAATTAATTTTAAGTATGTTTAATTTAATTGTCAAAAAAAGTATATTTAATATTTTTTCAAATTTTAACAATCAAACATGAAAAATGAAAAACATGATGGTAAGGAATTATGATTTACTTATGTAGTATTTTCTTACCCCAAGAAGTAAAGTAAGCAAGACATAGCTCTACCTGAAATGAAGCTTCCAAGAAGAGGATGACCACAAAGGTTGAAATAAGGGCTGCTTGGATGGTTCCAAAAATGGTCACCAATGATGTTAATGATATTTCAGCTGGGTACATTTTAATCACATGTTTCTGCAATATCAAATGCCCCTCTTCAATTTCTCATTCTAGATATATATATGTGTGTGTAGAGTCCGAGAATGAAGTCAAGGGCATAAATATTTTCAGGGGATATTGTAGAACGATGATTAGGTAACTTGTCTCCATGTTTAAAAAATGGAGAATTATATTTTTCTTCCCTAAGGATTTAATTTATTTTAGGCAACGATTGAGCAAAAAATAAAGTGAGACGTAAATAGAAAAATCAGAAAGTGTAGATACTTGATTAAACAAAAAAAAAGTTGGAACACCAAAATAGAAAAAATGAAAAAATTGAGACACCATTCATGTAATTAACTCTAAAAACAATTAACCCAAAGCTTAACTCAAGTTACTTAACTAAGATAAAACCATAGTTTTAAGAGGTGCAAGGCGTAAAAGTAGCTTAAGCAAGAGGCACAACATAAGGGAATGCGTTGGATTGAAATGAAATGTGACATTGGATGCACATCAATTTTATAAAATATGATTATATTAATAAAAAATTAAAGATTCTAACCTTTAAAAAAGCAACATTCAATAAATAAAAGTTACAAGATTATATAAATTTAATGTACAATTAGAAATTTCAAGAAAAAAATTAAAGTCAACAATGTGAGCCTCTTCAATGAAGTGCATGTCTAGAAAGGTTAAACCCAATAACTAAGAAGTGGTTGTGCCTTTAAACCAAGGTGCACCTTAAGCGTGCCATTTCAAACTACGGGTCAAAGTAACCTTTCTTTTTTTTTTTTCAAATTTGGATTCATTAAGTTGTACTCAAATTGGTTTATTAAGCTCGGATTTGTTAGGTTAATTGGATTGCATAATGCAAAATCCATTCATAACAGTTCAAAATGTTGTCAAAACAAGTCGCATAAAACATAGCTAGGAGAGTTAGTGGGGGAAAGGTACAATAATGCCCCTAACGTTTGGTCGTATGACCAATCTAGTCCTTAACATTTTTTTCGGTCTAGCCATGGCCCTAACTTTTTTGTCATGACATACTTAAGCCCCTCTTGTCAATGGAAATGCAAGATGGATAAATGGGGCGTTAATAGTGTTGATGTGGCACCTTTGCTGTGGTTTCTTTGAACATTCTTTTTAGAAAAAAATGACGCCGGGTCCACCCGATTCCTAATACCCACAATTCCCTCTTGACTTCATCCTAGCTCGTCCCAGATTCTAAAATTCTCCTCGTTAGACCTAATTTTCTCTAGATTGAAACCCTAATTTTCTCCGTTGTTTCTCTTTCGTCTATTTTGTCTCTATCGATCATCTTAACTCTGGTTTCTTTTAAGTTTTTTATACAACTACTAACCCATACTCTCCTCTTGTACCTCATTGTTCTATATATTATAAAAGGTGAAAACTGTCCCTCTTCTTCTCTTTTCATTCTCACATTGTTTCCGGTTTTGGGTTGTTTTCTTTTTCTGAATCCTTTTATGGGTTTGAATTAGTTTTTATAAGTTTTGATGTTCTAGGTTTATTCAATTTGTTGTCAATGATTCAATTGCTGGAGATTTTGTTCGGTTTTAGGGTTTGAATTTGTACAGAATTTGTTGGGTTTTTCTTTTTGATTTTGTCTTCTAGGTGTATTGGGTTCTTGAGGTTTTTTGTGTTCTTGGATTTGTCTTCGAAAATGGGGAGCCCTAAACCTAACAATGGCGAGAGGGTGTCTTGTGATTTATGCAACGAGAAATGGGAGAAACGGAAGACTTAACAAGCCAAATTCTATTTTTGGCTTTCTATTTGGTTAGAGAGAAACGAGAGGAAAAAAAATTGCAGATCAAGGTAAATCAAACAGGTTGCAAATCAATAGCGATGAGGGCATTTTTGTTAACAAAGTTTGGGTTTAATTAATCATGTGCAAAGCTGTCACATAAGCTAAAAACGCATGTGAGGGGGGTGCCACATCAGCAACGTTAGCGCCCCGTTTACCTATATGTGAATTCCGTCAATGGAAGGGGTATAAGTGTCCGCGACATAAGCGTCCCGAGTATGGTTAGACCAAAAGCGTTAAGGGCTAGATTGGACATACGGCTAAGCGTTAAGGGCATTTATTACTTTATTTCTCAATGTTAGTGCCTATTTGGTTCATATTTTTGAAAATTGTTAGAACAATTTTTAAAAACACAAAGAACATCATTTTGGTGTTCTCTGAAAACTATTATTGTTCTCTTAATTTAATGTTTTCCGTGTTCTTCGTGTTTTTCATAACAAAAAAAAAAAAAACCAAACGTGTTATTCGTGTTTCGCTTTGTTTTTTTTTTTAAAACAATTACCAAAGAATTATGGCAGCAACAGATCTTACACCATGAGAATGTTGCCAAAAGGAAGAGAGACAAGCGAGCAACAACTATGAGGTCAACCAGTGATACCATCACTTGTTGTGTCAAATCTTATAGCTTTCATTACAGACCTTTCCATAACAACAATCAATGCTCCTTCAATAAATTCCCAAACCCCATATCTTAGCTTGTCCATTCATGCTCCCTAAACATAAAAGCTTTTGCTTGATGGAAAATCGGTGCCAACACAAATGTTATGCTTGGGATCAAGTTCAATGCAACACTTTAAATCTGTCGAAGAGCAATTGTAGTGACATTGTCAGTAGCATTTGACCTAAAGAAACCCTACACATCAACATACAATATAAAAAAATATAGTTGATAAACGGATCTACCTGACTCATTTACAGCTGACTCATTTGGGCCACAAATCAAAATTGGTTGGACTAATTTGACCCAATTTTATTCGAGTTAGTTTTTAGTCAATCTAACTTTACGGGTTATAGGTCAAAATGGGCCAAAATTTTAAAAAATACAAAAAATAGTTTTACAAATTCTTTAAATAAAAATAAACACTACATAACATGGTGATTAAGAAAACACAGTTTTGTAACAATTTAAAAAAACAATCCTACAATAAAAAATTAAGAAAACACAGTTGACAATTAAAAAGGTTGATTTTAGATAATAGCTTTTGGTTGTTTTTATTTGATTTATAGAAATTCTTTTAAAAAGAATTTAATTATTTTTGGGATGAAAAAAAGAGCTATTATGTTGGATTGTAAGAATTTACTTAACTGCAACAATCCCAATAGGAATGCATAGGCTAGAATCTTGAATGTCATCGAAGGTGAATGCTACAAGAGTTCTTCACAAAAGGTGAACGAACATCATGAAACAAGAACAATAAAACACTATCTGCCATGATTTTCAATCGGATATTTATGAATTTGATCTAAAAGATCTGATTTCCATTTATGAACTCCAAGAATATTGCGAGGCAGAGTTTGTTTAGAAAGAGAAAGAGGTATGGGTTTGGTCGTCTGAAAACCCACCTCTACCTTTCACATCATCACCTCCATTAGGTGTCGGCTCTACTCTTCACACTCTTCTACATCTGCTCCTTCTACTCTACTATACTCCGTTTGATTTTGATTCCTCTTCAGTTCATCCTCCTCCCTGCATACAGAGAAACAGGTATTTATTATTTTTTTTCATTTATTCGTCGAGTTGTTTCGAACATTTGAAATAAAGATCGATGGAGTTCAAACTTCTAGTATTTTAATCGGAATTTTTTTGGTATATGAGAGAACTACGGATCTTTTAGGGACAAAATGATCAGTCATCGTTAAATGGGCAATAAAAATCCTTACATCCTTCTTCTCTTAGAAATGATGATTTTGTTTTTTTCAACTCTAGGCTTGGTCTGGAATCTCATAAAGTACTCAAGAAATAAAATAGAGAGGAAAAAATTAGGAGGAAACTTAAAAAATAGGTTTAAACTTAATAAATTAATTATATATGTTATTCAAATACATTTATTTGTTTCTCTCTATTATATATACAGATTAAGAAATTAAAATTTTGAGGGGGCCAGAATGTGTAAGAAATTAAAACTTACCCCTCTTTTTGAGTTACATCCCAAAATGTGTAGCCATTTTTAGGATACAACGGACTTAGGAAAACAAGAAAGAATGAAGCAGTTTTTAACTAGGCATCCATTATATATTCCTTTTATGTTATTTTAGGTACTCTGTTAACTTTTTTTTCCATAATATTCTCAGTTTTTAACATTGCCAATGAAATGTTGATACAATTAATTCGGACCCATATACCAATCCCACTTGTAATAATGGCAATCAAGATTGGCTGGCCGACCATTGACTTAGTAACTAAGCAAACATGAACTCCAGACAAACATGAACTTACATGTTATAACTATTTAAGAATCATGATATGATATTAAACAAGATCCAAAAAGATTATTTTTTTTTTCAAAGAACATTGGTTGTTTAAGCCGTTACAATTATAAATATATTGTATGTCTTTGCTTCTTTCAAGTACTCTCCCTCTGCCAGTTCGTTAGAAAGCAACCATGAAACTCCACACCTATGATTCTTCTGTTTCCCTTAATTTGCTTTCTCTCCTCCATCATCTCAATCTTGTGTGAGCCAAACACTTTGGGGGTTTGCAATGAAAAAGAGAAACATGCCCTTCTAAGATTCAAACAAGCTCTCTCTGACCCTGCCAACCGCCTCTCATCTTGGTCTATGGATGAAGATTGTTGTAGATGGGAAGCAGTCGCTGCAACAACGTCACAGGTCGAGTGGTTGAGCTCCATCTCGGTAATCCACATGACTCTGAGTATGAGTTCTCTATCAATTTCACGTTGGGAGGTGAGATTAGCCCTGCCTTGCTTGAATTAGAATTTTTGAGCTACTTGAACTTACGTTGGAATGATTTTGAAGGTAGATCAATTCCAAGTTTCCTGGGTTCCATGGGGAGTTTGAGATATCTTGACCTCTCCTCTGCTGGATTTGGTGGAGTAGTCCCTCATCAGCTTGGAAATCTTTCCACCCTCCGTCACTTGGATCTGGGATATAACAGTGGGCTGTATGTTGAGAACCTTGATTGGATTTCTCATCTTTCTTTTTTGAATTACCTAGGCCTGGGTAGGGTCGACCTTCACAAGGAAGTCCATTGGCTTGAATCCATGTCTATGATCCCTTCTCTTTCAAAGTTGCATTTGTCCAATTGTAGTCTTGATAGAAACATGGTTTCATCTTTGGGGTATGCCAATTTCACATCTCTCACTGTCCTTGATCTTTCTGGGAACAATTTCGATCAAGAAATACCAAATTGGTTGTTTAATCTCACTAGTCTTGCAATTTTAAGTCTATCAGACAATCAATTCAAGGGGCAGATTTCAGAGTCTTTTGGACAACTCAAATATCTAGAATCTCTTAAACTTCGTTGGAATTCCTTTCATGGCCCTATTCCTACATCCATAGGAAACTTATCATCCTTGAGGTATTTGGTTCTTGGTCGTAATACGTTGATTAATGGCACTCTTCCAACAAGTCTGGGGCTTTTATCCAATTTGGAAAACTTGGGAGCAGGAGGGACTTCCTTGACAGGGAACATATCAGAAGTGCATTTTACAACACTCTCAAAACTGAAGGTCTTGTCGATATTTGAAACATCTTTATCTTTCCATGTGAACTCCAATTGGACTCCTCCATTCCAATTAGAGTATCTGGAGGCGGGTTCCTGCAAAATGGGTCCAAAATTTCCTGCATGGCTAAAGACACAAAAGTCTCTTTCCTATCTATTCCTTTCCAGTTCTGGAATTGTGGATGCTACTCCAAACTGGTTCTGGAAGTGGGCTACATCTATCCAAGAGATCCTTCTCTTTGATAACCAGATATCTGGGGAGTTATCCCAAGTAGTACTAAATAATACAATCATCAATTTGAGTTCTAATCGCTTCTCTGGTCAGTTGCCACTTCTGTCTTGAATATTTATTTCAGATATTGCAAACGAATTCATTTTCAGGACAGATTTCCCCTCTCATTTACCGAAAGATGAATGAAAGAAATAAATTGGAGGTCCTTGACATATCAAATAATGCTTTATCAGGGGAACTTTCTGACTGCTGGATACAATCGCCATCTCTTACTCACATAAACCTCAGAAGCAACAATCTATCAGGTGAAATCCCTAATTCCATGGGTTCTTTGGTTGCGCTTAAAGCATTGAGCTTGCACAACAATTCCTTGTATGGAGACATACCTTCATCACTACAAAACTGCAAGGTTTTGGGGTTGATAAGTCTAAGTGACAACAAATTTTCGGGGATTATACCCAGGTGGATTGTTGAGAGGAAAACTCTAATAGTTATCCACTTAAGATCTAATAAATTCATGGGAGATATCCCCCCACAGATATGCCAACTTTCTTTTCTTAGAGTGTTGGATCTTGCTAATAACAGTCTGTCGGGAACAATACCCAAGTGCTTGAACAATATCAGTGCTATGGCTGGAGGACATAGTGGAGGTCATAATGATGTTTTGGTAGAAGATTATGATTATCAATCCTACATGGAGAGTCTTATTCTGAACATAAAGGGAAGGGATTCAGAGTACAAGAAGATTCTTCGATATGTTAGGATGATAGACCTTTCTAGTAACAATTTGTCAGGGTCAATCCCAATTGAAATCTTTAGTCTTTCAGGACTGCAATCTCTAAACTTGTCTCACAATCACTTAACAGGAATGATATCAATGGAAATTGGAGGCATGGAATACTTGGAATCTTTGGATCTCTCTAGAAACAATCTTTCGGGTGAAATTCCTCAAACCATGGTCAACTTAACCTTTCTTGGTGATTTGAACCTGTCATACAACAACCTTTCTGGAAGAATTCCATCAGGCACGTAGATTCAAACCTTCAATCCACTTTCTTTCATTGGAAATGCTGAGCTATGTGGAGCCCCTCTTCCGAAAAACTGCCCAGAAGATGAGAAAGAAGAGACTCAACAACCCATTGGTGTAGGAAAACAGGAATTTAGAAATCGCATGGTTTATATAGGCATGGGGATCAGGATTCTTTGTGGGGCTTTGATCTGTGGATGTCTATTTTCAAGAAAGCATGGAGGCATGCCTATTTCCAGTATCTTGATGACATCAAAGACTCGGCCTATGTGGCTACAACCAATAAAATTAGTGGCTCCACCAAAAAGTTGAGAATATACAATGCTAATGTCGGTATATGATTACCTTTCTATGAAATTTAATTTCTACTAAAGTTAAATTTTCAGAAGGATCGTTTGTTCTTAATATTTCTGTAGAGGTTGTATGAAATTTTGGATCATTGTCTTACCCTTTGCTCCATTCTCAATTTCATCCTGGTGAATTGTCTTCTAGTTAAGTTTTAGGTCTTCATCACAATCATATACTGACATGTTTTCCAAATCTATTGACTGGTTTTTTTTTTTGGTCAAATTCGTTTCAGGATGATCACCAAGGGAGTGTATCAACAAGTTCAGTGGCATGGCCAAAGAGTGAGTGTGCACTAGTCTATATGTCTGAGGTTATGTTTGTGTTGTAGTTTCTATATATGTTATTGCAGGCGTATATATAATTACGTGATCTGATCTCTTAGGCACTGCTGTCATCTTATATTGAATTGAGTGTTATGTATTCAGTATTTGTATGTGATCTCCCTTTTAGGGCCCTCTCGATTAAGGGACTTGAGTATCTGACTCCTAATGTTTTTAATTTTATTTTTATTAATTGATAGTATACTAATTTCATATAAATATATTAAAGAAGAGTTAAAAATCGGAGCACGTTTAAAAAAATTCTTATTTTAGGGAGTGTATTCAATTAGTGAAGATATGCTGCACATGTGTGGAAATACCACAGAAGAAAAGTTTCTGTTAAGGCTTTTCTACAAGCACCTTACGTGCAAAGGAACCTCAAAACAGCACTTTGTTTTCCCCTATTTCTCTGTGTCTCCATTACACAGCAAAAACACACACACGGATTCTACTTCACACAGCTAATCTCTCCCCTTTTTGAACTCTACAGAATCCAAGAAAATCTAGGGATCTTTCAACAACTTACAAATGGACGTAACTAACTCAAACCAACCTTATCAAAGCTTTTAGTTAGATGAGCCAAAATCCTCACTGTTATGAATTTGATCTAAAAGATCTGATTTCTATTGAAAAACTCGAAGGTATAAAAATCATCACCTCCATTGGTGTCTGCTTGGCTCGGCTCAGCTCGGCTATACTGCTTCTTCATCCTCCTCTCTCTGCGAATGGGGCGTTGACTTGACAGAGAACACACATGTATGTTCGTTCTCACTCACTGTGGGATTATTCCAATTCCAATAAGTTTCATAAATATCAATTCATAAATATATATTAAAAACAATTTAGTAACATGGAGAGGTATTAAAAAAAATGAGAAATTTGATTACAGGGACAAACCCCAAAAATATTTCTTTAGAGTAGCCCAGGTGGGAATTAAAGAAATGGTCATCGAGGCCGCTTCGGGCAGATCTGTTTGGCCAGTACGAGAAGTCTAATCTAGGCCGAACGTGGTTGCAAGGTCAGACATCGGCTTAACAGGCTGACGGGCAGGCAGTAGGCTTTCCAGACGCGCGTAAGCCGTCCTTTTTGAAAGAAAATTAATTTCGTTTATTAAAATTAGTAATCTGTCGATAGAAGCGTATAATCGAAAAATCGTTAAAAATCGCGAATGATGGAGCGTCGGGGTTAATAGCGTAATGAATCGGCTGGCGCATACGTTTGATAATAATTTAGTCTGCCCAGTTTGATATTACGATTGTATTAGAATCACCACTGTATTCAGGTTCTACTTGTACTTATTGCTGGCCAGATTTATTTAATTTCTTATTTGTCGTATATATTTTCTTTCCATCCCGAATCATCCCGATCTGAATAAATGTCATCTGCGATGATGAAAAGCTAGCGATTATCTTAAGGCGTGAGGTCCAAAATCACCGTGCTTGTGATATATCGATAATTGGATTCATAGATATGTGAAATATTGGTAAAGAAAAATTATACAAAATTTATGGAAATACTTCCAAAATTTTGAAAAAAAAAATAAGTAAAATACATATATTAGAGTTATCCAGTTCGAAATTAATTTTTGCATCAATTAGAAATTAAAATTAAAAAAACATTAATATATATATATATATATATATATATATATATATATATATTAAAATTTTAATATTTAAGTTTATTTAATATTATTTATGAATTTTAAAATTAAGATTAAAATTTTAAAAATTAAAACTACTTTCATTAAATGAAATTAAAAATAAGATTAAAATCAATTGTATGAATACGAATAATGTTTTATAATTATGAAATTAAATATGTTAATATCATTAATTTAAATTAAATGAGTAATTATTTAAATTCATACATATAGATAATGAAAAATAATTCATATATTATATATAAGGTTAAGATTAAAATCAAAAGAAGTTAAGATAATTATTACAGGTATTAAATTAAATAATAACTTAGTTATTAAATTAAATATGTTATTATTTAATATTATTATGATATTATATAATGAGATATTATTTTATTTCTTTTCCGCTATTATTACGAATATTATTCCGATATTATAATATTAATGAGATATTATTTTATTTCTTTCTCATAGAGAAAATTCAAAACATTGGATATTATAATATTAAATCATATATTATTTTATTTCTTTTCCTTATTATTATGAATATTATGTAGATGATGAGAAAATTTAAAATATTCAATATTTAGAATATTATGTATAAGATATTATTTAATATTATTTTGTTTAACGGGTGAAACGTGAACCATTAGATGGCATCTGGATGATTGTGGAACGTGAGATCTCTAGTCAAAATAGTCAACATAACCGATTTTTAAAAACAAAATATGGCAAAAATTCACCAATAATGGGGATATTCCTCTCGTGTGTGCGTCAACGTCAATATTATCACTGATTTATCACATTTTCCAATATTTCGCATGATGTTTTCGACATTTTACCCATTTTTTGAACAACCAACTTTCGGTTGCAATTATCTTATTGATAGCCTCATATATACGATATATTGGATATTTTATCACTACAAGGCAATGAATGTCATTTCTTACGCCTTAAATGACATCACAAAGAGCGATATATGTGCATGCGTCTGCCGATGCAATGATAATCGCAGCGTCTTGGGTGATGGTAATCGCTAATGAAATAGGCGCGGAATAGCGAAACACATTGATAAAGAAAAAGAAGAAAAGAGGTGTAGGTGGGTGATTTGAGACCAAAAATATCACCTCTCATTGCTTAAAGAGAAGAGATTAGCAGAGAAAAAGTTGTGAGAAAAGAAAGCTAGGGTTTAGAGAATGATAAACGGATTTTTTAGAAAAATATAATTCGTATGTATTATTCATAAGCCCATCCTTAGGCCCATCTGATAAGCCAGCTCAACATTACATGTTATATTTTTTTAATCTGATACGTAACTCTATTTATAATATCTATTTTGTTAAAAGTTTATTTTATAAGTCAAATACGAGTACAATTTAATTGGTGCATTAAATTTTAAGTAAGAGGAAGATGTTAAAATTTAAAAAAAAAAATGAACTTTAATTATTAGGCAGTCAAGCCCGCCCATCACGGGCTGTCAGTGGCCACTCAAGATCTAAGCGCATCTAGTACAAGGTCGTGGTTGGAGCGTAAACTATCAAGATTAAAAAGTCGGGCTCGAGTTGTGGGCCTGTTCTTGGTCGGGCGGCAGAGCTTGGCGGTTGGAGACCCCTATAAGTATCTTTAAGCATACGTCCTTTCAAGCAAAAATACTTTCGTATAGTGTAAAGATAAATCACATGTGAAAGCCATCCATGTGTATTTTAATGCCATCTCATATAATTATAACTTCTTCAAAATTTTTGAATTTAAAATGGTGTTTTTGTCTCTCGTTTGCATTCTAAAGAAAGAGGTTACGATGTTTTATCTTTCTATCAATTTATTCCTTAAAATTGGTTATTTGACATAGTTTTGGGTTTTTTTTTTTCGTGATTTCAGCATCCTGTCGTGACATTTGGTTTTATGTCATCCTATTACAGTCTTTTGTTTTTCGTTGTCTTGTTGCGGGTTTTAATTTGTGTGTGAGTAATTCAAATGAACAAAACATATTCGATCAAAGAGAGACAACAAATCAAGATTATGGTCATCAGAATGTTATAAAACTTGAGTCATAAGTATTTTTATAGTATTATCAAATTTGTAAGTTTTGAGCCAATTTATTATGTTATTAACATGGGTGTTGTTTCATTATTTATGATTTTATTATTGGTTTGAATCAATAAAATTAATTTAAAAAAATGGGTTAATTTTGTAAATAACTTTTAAGATTTGTCCCTTTTAAAAGGTTTTCCCAAAATATAAATAGGAAAAAGTATAGACAAGCTAAAGAAAATAAAAATGACAAAACTTTGATAGGAGTTTAAAAAATATAAGAAACGTGCAGGCATTTCCTTAGAAGCCAGTAAAGGAAGCCAGGTGAGGCAATAGAGTCACTTGTGTAGGCAACGGAAGCCAGTTATATTTTGAGTGATAACATGTAGACCGTCACAGCGTGTCACGTAAATCAACAAATCACGCGATGGGGAAGTAGGATAATTCCAATAACTTACGGCTTATCAGATAAATCAAGCCCAGAATCTACCCAGTGAGGAAGTAGGATAATCCTCAACCACGCTCCCTCATTATCCCTTATTAATTCGGTAGCGTAAAGGCGAAAATACCCATCAATGGAAGAATCATGCAATGTCCGTTGGGAAAAACATATCTTTATAAATATCGAGGCCGCCCCAGTAGGTGAAAGTGCGTAAAAATATTCGCCATCTAAGCAGTCTATTCTCTTCCACATACAAGAACTGACTTAGGCATCGGAGCGGTCACGGGCGAGCCCCCGCCGATCCTCTTTGTTTCTTGTTTTTGCGAGGTCAACTTTGAACAGTGGACCAAGCCTGACGAGCCAATCCGAGTTCGAGACGATGATTCTCTGGCAGCACAAGTGATTAGGTTGAAAAATGCATCATCAAAACCAAACATAAAAATTTTAATTTTTAGATGGTCCAAGATTTTTAGGCCAAAGGTAACAAGCAAGAAGAACATGGAAGGAGATGAAAAGGGTGTATTGAATTAACACTTTTAAAGACATTTATAGCCTTATTTTAAACTGAATGACTTTTGTAGATTTTCATAGATTTTTAAAGACTCTTGTAGAATTTGTAAATTTATTAATGACTTTCATAAACTTTAATTTTAACAGTCTTTTTATGGACTTTGATTAACTTTTGTAGATGTTGATTTTACTAACTTTCAATAACTATAATAAACTCATATTTCTAATAAATAAATAAATAAATAAATAAAAGTAAAATGTCGTAATTAAATAATTTTGTTCAACAAAATTATCAAAGTTATTTAAAATAATTTTTCCAAGTTAAAAATAGAAATCAAGTAAACAGTATTCTCCATATGTTCACTATCTATTCACAAATTAGTAGATATAGCAGTTCTTCGTTTATTAGCAATATTTTTGTTTGTTAATGGCTCGACAAATGATTCAAAGTACTTTTCTTGGTTATTAGAGCATGTGAAAGACGTTAATGTGACGCCCCGGGTGCCAGAGGAACAGATTTGATGCCGTCGACCAGCGGAATACAAGTGGATATTACCACAGGGTTCACCGGCAATGCTTGAGAAAATGAGCGAAGTCTCCTTTGTACGGGAGCTCTACCCGATTACAAAACACATATCGCAATAAAAACAGTCAGATATGTCTGATATATGTCGAAATATCATCCGTCGCGTGAGTATCGGCCATAGGCCTAAACAATACTCAATATGCATACCAACATAGTCCAACTATATATCCCATAGTTACCAAAGTTACAATATTTTCGCTCTTAAGCAATGTACATTAAAGCTTAAGAGTTCTAATACATGTAAACATCCTTTCAATACATTAAACTTCTTACAGCACTCGGCCCTCTGGGACGAACCGTCTCACCGCCTTATCCTGTTACCTATAAAAGGGGATCATGACGGGGTGGCTTAAAGCTCGATAGGAGAATCGCGCAATTAGGTACACTACGCGCACAAGTGCGTCTGCAATGTTGAAATGCTTAACATTCAGCCAATCGTGAACTACACTTGAATTTAACATATCACCTCAAATCAGGAGTCCTCACCAGGCTCTCTCACACTCGCCCTAAGCCTTACATGTAGAAATTATCATTTTATTAGTGGGCCAATACTCTGATGTATATATATCAATTGGGCCGCTCAGAGCAATTGATACCATTATTTGTTTGTGGACTATCCTCAGGTAAAAAGATATCGGTGGGCATTTCCGACGATTGATATTTTGTTTTGGACTACCCTCAGATGAGTGCGATTTTGGAAACTGACCCTCAAGACCGTTTTTCTCTAGACTCATCTCGTCGCTCCATTTCGCATAGTCTAGGGTGTTAGGTGCGTATGGAATGCGTGTATGCCGGTTCAGTATAGTCTGTCAGCAATGCAGATATATAAACTATTGAATATCTTCCCGCATAATTCAAATCACACAATCATGTCATGTAATTATCATTTGAAGCATCAAATGCTTCCTTTGGCTAATGATCGGCAGCGAGCAATTTAATTTAAATCACTCGACCAAACATATATTTTCACAAATATATATTTTTCGTGACCCTTTGTTTAGGGAACGATGGAACCACTAGATTCTTCTTTCTGTCGAGAGCCCATGATTTATCGGTTGTTTGTGAGCCGGTATTTCGGTAGATTAGGCCCTCATCTGTATCAGCAGCGCATTTTGCGCCGTGCTTGACAGGAACCCACATCAGTCCGTGGGCAGTCACGGGCTATCCACATGGAGTTTCAAAATCCGGTATCTCGGTTCCAGCTTTGGAGCAGATCTTTCAATGCGTCGAGACACAAGCTGGCCCAAACGTTAAAGCAACCCAAAATGAAATAAAAGCTCAAGTGAGAGAAACTACTGCGCTCCGGAGTTTGGGTAAACTCCCCCTGTCTGGTGTCCACACGTAGCCTCTAAGGTGTAGAGCGGTTCTCCATCTTGTCTCGACAAATTCGGCCGGTTGAATCGGCGTCTGAATCTGAGAGAAGCGTTCTCTCTCTAAAACCTCTCCAAGCAGAAATGGCTGCTGTAAAGAAAATATCCATCTCACGTTTTGGCTTTGGTTTATGAGGAGAAGTCTTGTGTGATTTGTCATTTAGTGACTTAAGTCGCATTTAATTAATTAATTATGCTACCAGGTTTGACATTCGTATTTACGCCGGTAGTCAGATTTTCATCGTTTATACTACGCGTCACGAAACATGGTCACGTGATGCATCTTTATCTGTGACTTCGTCGCGTCGAAAATCGTTTTACGGCACTGACGCAATGCCCGCCAGCGTGTCGACTCGGCGTCTCCGAATACGAATTTTTGCGTGCAAGCTAGATTTATGAGCGATTCCCAGCGGTACAATCAGTTTAGATCCATCAGAGATCTAAATTAGTCAGTTTTAGCGAAATAACAATTTTATAATCGAAATTACGATTTTCAACGCTTATTAAAAATTGGAATTTACAAGATCTTGCGTGCGCCAGCCCAAAAGAGGAATTTCGTCCGAGTGGAGACAATACGCTTCTCGCTCATAATATCGCAGCCTTGTATTTCTATCGTAAGTAGCCAGCGTTAAATCTCGAAGCGACTAAACCCACGTGCGCCCGTCCGCAAACAAAAAGGGATAGGTGGCCCTTTGTCGTGTCTCGCTCCCACGTGGAGTCCTCCACTCCATAGTGCCGCCATAGCATGCTCGCTGCCTCAGATTCTTTGCGTGCATAAATTTAGTCCTTGTATCTGACCGATCTTGTATTTGGTCCCTCGCCGAGAGGTCGCGTCCGTGTCAATCTCGATCGTTCCCGATGCCACATGAGCTGGATCGAGTATATTTAGGGCATGGAGCGTGAAACACCTCGTGGACACCTGACATCTTTGGGCGGTAAAGAAACCAGCCGTATGCAACGGTGCACATCCTCACCGAGTATCTCGAGGGGCCAATCGCCTCGTGATGGCTTAGAAACTACTTAGAGCTGATCACTCTTCTCTTAGGCATCACCTTGACGCGATCACTAACCTCGAACTCTAGGGTCGGCGTCGCACATCATGCATTTCTTACTGCCGGCTACGGCGTGAGAAAGGCATATTTGTCGATATCAACTCACCTTCTTTCGAGTGTCTGTCAGTCAGGAGCCCGGTGATGGGCTCTCTCCACCTCGGTCCGACTATGATGATACACATGGCCTCCAGAGTGCCTCATACGTGATTGCCATCTGTATACTACTTTGATAACTATTGTAGTAGCGAATTCCCTTTAGGGCTAATGCTCCTCCCGGCTACCTTATGATTAGGGACGCATGCTCGTAGCATGTCTCCCAACAGCCTGTATATAATCATCTGTGCGTAACCCCACCTGACCCACAGCGGTGTGTATCTGACCTTCCCAGGTCACAATCCTTGACAATCCAATGGACCGTCAACCTAGTCCATGTCATGAATGACATCCATATCTTGGAGCCGCTAGGCTCACGACCGCAATTCAATTTCCAATGGGGTATCGAACCTCAGTCACTCTGACCTATCACTGACTCTAAGTTTCGTGATGCTTGACCGTGTGTTTTCATTTCGGGCAACATAATTCTTCGGCTTACACTTTGAGCTTGTTACATTCACCGCGAAGTCGGGATATCTTAGGAATTAGCAACTCTGGCACTAGCTAGGGTTTCGCATAGGGGATGCTTGGCCCCCTCTTTGGCACACTTGACACACTCCTAATTACTCTTCATTTTCACAGGATGAACTATGAGGTCTTCATTTGGATGTAGTCCTAAAGACAAACTCAACCCACACTTTCGCTAAGAGTGGTGAATGGCCGTCACGATGCCTTGTAGTATTTCGACGTGGGGTTGCATGTAGTATGAGCTGTGATAATGCTACTTGTAATGGCCGATAGAGTTCCGCCCATGAAGCGAGAATGCGAAGAGATCTCTCCTCGTAATCCCGACCTATCAGGTCGGCTCTCACCCTACACCACAGGGAAGAACATCATGCTTGGCTTCTCTAAAGGCCTTAACCTGCAGCCCCGAATCGATGCCATGTCGGGTCGACTGACGGCTGGGTCTCGATGCGTGACTCGATGGTGTCGACTCATCCATGTCTGGCACGACATCATGACGATATGTCTACCACCTAGGTCACTGCGGCTTCCAGGCGCCTTCCCGATGCGTCGACTTTGACCCACACTCACGGCCTTTTGGCGATACATTGCTATTGAGTGCTTGTATAGCACCCGGCGAAACTAGTTCCTCGGCCGTATTAGGGTGTGGAGGAATAGGCGCCTCTCTCGTCCTCGGCTAGCTGGGACGCATTGTCCCGAAGTCTTAGGATCCACGTCTCAGAGCTGATCCGAGTCCTTCGTCTTCCCGTCTGCCACCCCAGTCTGGCCCAGTGTGAAGCTGAGAAGTCTTACGCCTCTTCCCCCGAGAACTAGGAGAAGGCTGATCCTCCCTCTTGCTACGACACAGTATCCAGGAGTGTTCCATGTCTCCTTGATTTCTCTCTCTGTGGTGGCGCTGACCGTGGAGTCCATGTCCCATAGGTGAAATCACATAATCTGCCACGAATGGACAACTTGACCCGTTCTCAAATCTCTGTAATATCCGGCCAATCCCGAAGCCGTATCTCGAAGATTGACATTCGATCTCTCCCGATTCGCCGTTGCCTCGGCCTTCTCTGGGTCGTGACACTCCTGGTGCGACACCACGTGTCGAAAAATCACCTCGATGGTTAAAACCATACGCACTTGCGATCTTAGCGTCACGGTGATGAGTCTGCGGCGTAAAGCGATCGCCGAGTGATACTGCATTGCTCCCACTCGTGGGAATAGATCGAAATGTCATGCGAAGACTACGACCAGCTGATCTAAATAGGGTTGGAATATACATGCATGAAGTCCATGAATCTTCTGTTGGCGCATTCACCGTCCAATCAAAGGGCATCATAATGCTTCAGAAGTGCCCATGACGTGTCTTATTTGTCTTAGGGATGTCTGTCTCACAACCCCTCGGTGATGGTAGCAGAGTCTGAAGGTCTATCTTGGAATGGAGCTTCATCCTCTCCATTGATCAAGCAATTCATCGATCCTCGGCAATGAGTATCGATTCTCGATCGTAACCTATTCAAGCGTACGTAGTCGATACACGGTCGAGGGTATTGTCCTTTCTTTTGCTTAAACAATGGACGCCCGTGGTGAAGTGCTCGGTCCTATAATGAACCCCCTTGTCCGGTAGCTCCTGTGGCTAGACTAGGAGTTCACGGAACTCAAGCGGTACCATCATGTGGAGTCATAGAGATGGGTGAAATACCGAGGTGTAACTTTCCCGTCTGCAAAAGTCTACGTCGCATGTGAGGTAGTCGGGTAGCTCATCTGGAAAACATCCACATATTCGCACCTGCTAGAGGTAGATCCAAGTGAGCCTCTCCTAGATCCCTCTGAGGTGGGCTCGCGAGCCAACTAGTTACTTGTCCACGACACTTGGACTCGTATTAGTATCTTGTGCGAGGCGAAATGTCATGCTGTCCTGATACCATCTGATGCGAGTCACGCATATAGGCGGTATCCTCCTACGCTCACGTCGATAACGATCTGTGGCTATCGACTAATCCATCTCCCGGGATGACATCGAACTCGACATGTCCATGATCCTCCAAGTCCACCATAGGTAGAGTCCCCGAGATCTCTAACTCGAAACCTCGACTTATATCGTCCTATTCTCGCCTAATCCCTAGGGGAGGGCACTCATCAGGCTCCTCTAGGGTCTCGGGGTCCTTGCCCATTTCCACCATATTTGGGCCTCACTCTCTAGTGGAACACAATTAGTCTAATCTGGTAATGTCGAAAGTAATTTCCATAACCTCTAACACGCCTGATTTGTATGAGCCGATGGTGTCTGTAGGATCTCCTCCCCACAGCCCAGATGTAGGAGGATGATGCGCTCACAAGCTACGGAGGTTACTAGGATCTTCTTGTCTGCGCTATCTCGGCTGTGCGGTGCGGCTGCGTAATACTGACCTCGGTACAAAGTCTGGCGGTCGAACAATTTGGTGCGACCCAGTGCCCAGGTGGAACGCCCTCTGCGTCATAGATCCTCGACTAGCCATCACATACGGTTCAGTAGCATGAGATTCATGTAATTTTCATTTCAGTCTAACTAGCAACGCACATGCCAATTACTAGTAGACTTGTGACCATGAGCGGCTTCGTTCATTTCTAAGTGGCGCTAACTTCCAACACTCAATTCATTTTATTAGATAAAATTCAGCTTTCATGTTCATTTCATTATCCAAATCCCTAAGGTTATAGTTCCTAACCTTAGCATTCTACCCTTTTCTATACGCATTACACCATGCATATTATAATTTCCTCTGCAACTCTTAGAAGCGATCACGATTTCAAATGGTAGTTAAATCCAATCTGAGTATCTCTAAGGCATAAACCTGACCACAGAGACACTAATCCTTACACATAGCTTTCAGTGTATCGCAATCAATTTCGCATTTAAAATATTGTTTTCGACAAAATTTTATTTTCGAAAATTTTATTTTTCGAAAATTTTATCAAATTTTATTTGATTTTATTTAATTTAATAAAAAAAAAAAATTTCGGAAAATTTTGTGATGAACAGTGTTCATGAACCGGGTTCACGAACAATATCAAAAATTTGACGGGGAAAATCTGGAGTCGAGCCCAGGGCGAACGGTAGGGGTGCAGGAGTGCCGCGGCCGAGCAGGCCGCGGCGCGTGCCCGCGCCAGCGCCCGAGCCTCGCCTGGCGCGCCCGCCCCTTTGCCGCCATTGCGCCCCCGCGCCCGTGGCGCCGTGCGTGCCGCACCTGCGTGCCAGCCACTAGCCCGGCGGCTGCGCGCTGCTGCGCCCTTGCGCCCGGCCCCATGTCGTGGCACGTGTTGCGACCACGATCCAGTGACAATTGTTCATTTGTCCTGATACAATTTTGTATTGTGTCTGAATACCGGCCCGACCTTCACCTTACAATACCTACGGTGTATTGTGATACAATCTGCCAACTGCACTCCCGACTCTGATACAATCGCGTATTGCAATACAATTTTTCACCTCTCACAATACAATTTCCGCCCTTCCAAAGTGCCTGGCGCAATACAATCGACCTTGCAATCTGAAAAAAAAAAATCTCTGTCTGATTTGACATTAGCCCTTCCAAATCGCACCATTTTTTTTCATTATAATTATTATTCTTTTTTTCTATTTCGGCGGAGTTGGAAAAATCACGAAAAAATCATTTTTTCATTTTTTTCATTTTCTTGGACACTCAATAAATTTATAAATTTATTTAACCCCTTTTCTTAAATTTTTTACACCATATAAAACCTTAGAAAAATTATTTTCTCGCCTCATAACCAAATAAATTTATAAAATTTATTTTCTTTTCGATTTTCCTTTGAAAAAATTTTCAAACTCAAATAAATTTATAAAAATTTTATTTTCTTCGCTTTTCTTCAATTTCACATCTTGTAAAAATCCTAGAAAGTTATTTTCTCCTCCTCTTAACCAAATAAATTTATCAAATTTATTTTTCTTTGCTTTTAAAAATTTCTTCTCACCTTTAACAACCCAAATAAATTTTGAAAATTTTATTTTATTTAATCTTCTTCAGTTTTACACTGTAAAACCTTAAAAATTAATTTCTTCACCTCTAAACCCAATAAATTTTTCAAATTTATTTTCATTTATTCACTTTGTTCCAGTTTTTTACTGCTTGTAAAACTCCGAACATATTCAACACCTATGTGCTAACCACTTAAGCACACAAACATTTCACAACACATACAACATGGTATACACACCATTCATCAACATTCACATGTTCACACATCAATTATCAAACAATCACCTAAAACACATGCATGTACTGTCCTAGTTTTGTCCCATGATTTTCCTAGGTAATATCATACCTATACCTAGCATCGAACCACACCTGATGGCTGATGTTCTTGCGACTATGGCTAAGCCCCGATCCTCGATCTACAGGCTTCCATATGCCTATACTCCGCATCAAACCACCTGGTGGTGATGGATGCCAAACAGTCCCTAGGTATTCGTATGCCTAAGCTACGATGCAAATTGTGACGCCTAGATTTCAGGGGGTCCGTTGACTAAAGTCGGCAGCGGAATCTGAAGTGGATGTGTCTAAGGTTCTCGACGCCCTTGCCCCGAATCGAGCGATCTCATTTGTGCGGGGCTCTTACGATTACAAAACGCATATCATATCAGAAACGATCGATATATGCAATATATATCCAATATATCCAATCACGCCAGTATCTGCCACTTGGGCCCATAAACAATACTTTCGATATGCATACAAACTATGATCCAACTATATATCCCATAGTTACAAGAGTTTACAATATTTTTACTCTTAAACAATACATGCATTAAGCTTAAAGAGTTCTAATACATGTAAGCATCAACAAAGCCACATTAAGGCTTTCTTTAGCGCTCGTACTCTAGAATGAACCGTCTCCTACTTGCGCTCCTGTGCTGTAAAAGGGGATCCACGGTGAGCTAAAGCTCGGTAGGAGAATCGCCCTAAAGTAGACCTCGCTGCACAAGTGCGGTCTGATGTTAAGTAAACACACATTCAAGCAAATGCATGATCTGCTTGAATTCCCAACGAGATCGCCCTCAAATCAGGAGTCCTCCAGAGCTTTCTCTCACACTTTCCTTTAAGCCTTGTATGAGAATTATTATTTTATTAGTGGACAGCCCTCCGATGTATATATATCAATTGGGCCGCTCCGACGATTGATATATTATTTGTTTGTGGACTACCCTCAGATGAATATCAATTGGGCGCCGACGATTGATATTTTATTTTGGGCCCTAACACTTAGATAATTAACGTTTTTAGACAACCTTGCAGAGCCGTTTCTCTAGACTCATCTCATGCACTCCTCCTATAGTCCTAGAGTGTTCCAGTGCATATGGAATGCATGTATGCCGAGTTCTGATATAGTCTAATCGCGTACAAATATATAAACATGAATATACTCGTAATTCAAATCCACCTGATATTAATGTGTAATTATCATTTCAAACATCAAAAATTAGCTCACTTGGGCTAATGATCGAAACCACGAGCAATTTAATTTAAATCACTCGATAGTATATTTTCCGATATATATTTTACGTGACCCTTTGTTTGAGAGCATGATGGAAGCCCTAGGTTCTTGTTTTCTATCGAACCACCTGATTGCTCCAGTTCAACTTTGTGAACGGTATTTCTCGGCGATTCTGGCCTCGTACACGTAAGCACACATTTTTCACACCAAATGCACAACTAGGAACCCACACATCGGTCCGTGGATAGTCCGCAATTTGTCCACATAGGTTTCAAAATCCAACATCTCGGTTCGAGCTGGGCAGGTCAAGCCGATCTGCATTCAAGACCCCATAGCCAGCCAAGAAGCATTGTAAAAACACTTAAAATGGGAATAAAACTCAAGTAGGGAGAAACCCCTACCTCTCGGAGTTTGAGTAAACCACTGTCAGGTGTCAGCGCGTAGCCTCTCCGCGTAAAAGCGAGTTCTCACCTCTTGTCTCGGCAATTAAACGGTTGGATCGCGTACAAATCTAGAGAGAAGCGTTCTCTCTCTCTAAAACCTCTCAAACGAAATGGTTACTGTAAAAGAAAATATCCCATCTCACGTTTTTTGGCTTTGGTTTATGACGGAGAAGAAGCACTACTGACAATTTTGTCATTTAGTGACTTAAGTCCATTTAATTAATTAATTCTCTGCTTAACTGCCAGGTTTGGCGTTCGTATTCGCCGATTAAACCGGGTTTTTCGCTCGTTTACGGCATCTGACATGGTGTAGTGCGTCTTTATACGTGACTTTACGTCGCCGAAGAATCGTTTCTTGGCGCTCGAAGCGTGATCACGCCGAGCGTGTCATTTCAGATTGTCTGCGAATATTATGAATTTGCGTGCGAAGCTAGATTTAAGTGAGACGATTCAATGATGTCCAGTTTAGTCATCCGAGATCTAGAAATTAATTAAAATTTTTAGCAAAACCTTGATTTTATATGTCGAGTACGATTTTGTATTAAAATTTGAATTTGCTCGAGTCTTTGGTTAAAAATTTCCCTACCATCAAATTTTCGTAAATTTGCATATAAAAAACTTCAAAATAAATTTTTATTTATTTTTATAATCTATTTAATCTCAAATTTTACAATTCCACATATCACTTCTATGAGTTTTTTTATTTATTTCCAAGATGATACATTTGTTGTTTTTTTCCTTATCTAAATACTCAAAATTCTCAATTTCTCAAATTTCAAAATGTCCTCATTTCCAAAATTTAACAATTTTCAAAATTACTCAATTTCAAAATTTTAATTTCTAGATTTTTTAAATTTCTAAAATCTTCAAAGTTTCATAAGTTTTCAATTTCTAGAACTTCTTAATTGCTATAATCCTAAAATATTTCAATTTATAAATCTTTCAATTCCTATAATTTCTAGAACCTAAATTTTTAGAACATAAAATAAGAATGTTTTCAAAAATATTTTTAATTATTTTATATTATTGTCATTTGTTTTTTTTCAAAATAATTATGCAAATGTTTAGAATGGTTAAAAGTGAATTCTACGCATAAAACATATATTATAAAAATTAAGTATTGGCTTAAAACATTTTACAATTTCAATCTTATTTTATTTTATAAATGTTAGAACACTGTTTAGAAATTGTTATAGAATATTTTTGTGTGTTTTCAAATTTGTTACCCATTTTTATTTCAAAAATAGATTTTGAAAACATAATTTGTTAAATATTTCCCAAACATTAGAGTTTTATTATGAAACAAATTTTTTTTTTAAATATAAACTCATCCAAATAAAAAGTTATTGAAAAATAATTATCCAACATTCATCTAATTTTTTTTTCTTTTAAAAAAGTCTATTTGAAAAATTATAATATGTTCACAATTATTATTCATGTTTTCAAATAGCTCTTACAAATTATATTTATCCATAATATGTTGTTTTTGATCATTCTTAATCTTTATATAAATTTAAAATAATTATTAAACCATCATCAAAACTATAAAAATATGTTCTAAAAAATCATAAATTCTTCAAACAAATTATTTAAAAAAAAAACTTTCTTTTTTCAAAAAAGTCACCAACATGTTAAAATTCTTAACAAATACCCGTTTCGTACAATTTTTCTTCAAGTCATATAGTTTCTCTTCACGGTTAGCTTTGCTCATTCCGCGTGTCATGCTACGAACTGACTTGTCCAGTCATTTCAAATCTTTTGGAAGCGGGAGAATTTTGAAGGGTAGGTATTTATATATACTTTGATTAGAAAAGTCAGCCAAAATTAATTAAAAGTCTAAAGCCGATAAAAATGGTAAACTATTCAATATTAGTATGCTTTTATAGAGTCAATAAAAGTTGCAATTGAATACAACTTGATTTTAGTAGAATTTTTTAAAGTCTTAAAAATTCATTATTAAATACATCTTGACTCTTACAAAGTCTTTGTAAGTAGTAATCCCTTAGACTTTGTAATTCCATAAAGTCATTAATTTTCCTAATCCAATACACCCCCTAAAAATTAGGCCAAAAAGGGCTAATCCACCAAGCTCAGCTCATATTGTTAACTCTAATTGCAACATAGTTTGACTATTTCTCTAAAAGAGGACACAACACCAGTTCTCAATGTGGAATGTCATAAGCAAAATTTTGTGGCTTAAAAGGAAGCATCAACACCTCCCCAATGTGGCACAAGCATTGCTCTTCCAATCTCGAGCTCCACTCCATTTCTGGTCTGAAAAATCAATCACCATATGAAGCTCTATTTGCAAAGTAAACTTTTTTTATTTTTATATATCTATTCACTTTGCAATACATCATAGTAATATGTTACTCATAAATTTATCTCCATTGGGACTTGAATCCTGGACCCCTCCCCTCTCTACGCCCGCTTGAGCACTTAAATACGTCAAATGTTTAGCATTTGCCTCAACTCTATCGGTACATTGCACAAAGTTTCAACCACGTGCTAGGGCTTGTGTTTTTTCTAGGATATCCACCCGGAGTCAAGTGTTAACGCTTATATAATCTATTTACCAAAGGGATTTTTATATCTCGTGACATTACCTTTCTTGTGTTTTGAACAAAAATGTTCTTCTCTATTTCATATATTTACATTGTTTCTTAAAAAAATGATTATTTTTACAAGAAAATAAGAAGGATATTTTTGCCAAACTCAAGACAAAATTACAGAAGGGTAAGATTTCAAAATCTGGGTTTTCAAAAGGTTGTTTAATCAAATTACCCTTACTTATACTAATGGGTTAGGGAATGATGACCTTTCTATGAAATTTCATTTCTACTAAAGTTAATTTTTCTAAAGGATCATTTGTTCTTGATATTTCTGCAGAGGTTGTATGAAATTTTGGATCATTAATGTCTTACCCTTTTGCTCCATTCTCAATTTCATCCCTGTTGTGGAACTTATCTTCCCTGGATTAGGATTTTAGGTCTTCAGCACAATCATATGCGACATGTTTCCAAATCTATTATTCTAGTTTTTCTTTTTCAAATTCGTTTCAGGATGATGACCAAGGGAGTGTATCAACAAGTTCAGTGGCATGGCCAAAGAGTGAGTGTGCACTAGTCTATATGTTTGAGGTTATTTTTGTGTTGTAGTTTCTATGTTATCTCTCTTAGGCACTGCTGTCATCTTATATTGAATTGAGTCTCTTTCCATTCTAGATATTTCCGTCAGGTCTGGAATTGTGGACAGAACTCCAAACTCTTAAGGATTATCCACTTAAAATCCAATAAGTTCATTGGAAACATGCCAACTTTCTTCTCTTTAAGGATTTCCCATTTCCTATTTCCTCATTTCAAAAATCTTGTAAATCGTATCCTCCTGAATATCTCAATGATGCTGAAAGTTTTCACAAAAGTCAACACATGAAACAAGAACAATAAGACACCATCTGCCATTATTTTCAACTTTCAATTTCGAATAGTTATTTTTGGTGCAAGAACACGGCCTCTTTCAGATGCAAGAAATTTTCAGAATAGAGAAGAAATACACAGAGAAGAAAAACTTTATTTATTCAGGCTTTTCTACAAGCACCTTATGTGCAACAGGACTTCAAAACAGCACTCAGTTTTCCCCTATTTCTCTGTGTCTCTATTACAGCAGACCTCTCATTTCTTCCCTTACACAGCAAAAACACACATATCTCTCTCCCCTTTTGGAACTCTAGAGAACCCAAGAAAATCTAGGGCTCTTTCGACAATTTACAGAACCCAGGAAGGTATAATTTATAAATAATGGTAAAATAAAATTAAGAAGAATTGAAAGGAAAGTAAAATGGAAAGATGGAGGAAGCGGTGACTTACTTCTCGAGAAAGAAGGCGAGGAGGAGAATGGTGATGAGATGCTGATAAACCCCACAAAAACAATGGAATTGGTAGTACCGGAGAAGACAACAAATTCGAGTTTGTTTAGAGCGAGAAAGAGGTATGGTTTGCTTATACCTTTCTCATCATCACCTCCATTGGTGTCTGCTCGGCTCCGCTCTACTTCTACTTCTTCTTCTTCATCCTCCTCCCTCCGCAAATGGACGTATGTATGTTCGTTCTCTCTCACTGTGGGGATGATTCCAATTCCAATAAGTTTGATAAATATCAATTCATGACTATGAAATAATTTTTTTTTTAAAAATGAAAATTAGTAACACGGGTGTCGCATGGTAGGTATTTAAAAACTAAATTATTAAAAACAATTTAGTAACATGGGGTTGTATTGAAAAAAAAAAAGCCCTTGTAAAGGTAAATTCCAATGTTTTAAAAATTAGATTGAACATTAAATCGGAAAAATTATTGATTCACGGTTCATTGATCGAATCGCGGTCGAATCAGTGACGTAATAAATATATAATTTATATTTTATTTAAATTTAAAATAATTATAAAATATATATTAATATTATTTATTCTATTTTACATAAATAAATTACTATTTTAAAAAATTTAGAAAATATATATAATATTTAAACATGAAAAAAATATTAAAATGGAAGAAAACTTATAATTAGTAATATATAATATTGTTATATAATAAATTTTTATTAAGAAAATGTATATAATACTTAAACATGAAAAAAATATTAAAAATGGAAGAAAATTTATAATATATGATATTGTTACATATTAATTTTTTGTTAAGGATACAAATAGAGTTGTAGTGTAGTGGTGAAGTGTTACAGTTGAGAGTGCATGGTCCTCAGTTCGAGACCCTAGGGAGTTAAATATTGTAGTTTTGGTTTAATAAAGCCACAATAAGAATCCCACATCAAAACTTGATAGAAAAATTATCATATTTATAAACATTCTTCAACCAACTTCAATTAAGACTCCAGCTAGGGTTGGTTGGGCTTGGGCTGTTTGGTAGCCATTATTTGGCCCTTTTTTTTTTAAGAACAAACGACCTATCCGGTTTGCTAAGAACCACCCGATCTAAGCGGTTTGAATGTTGACGGATGCGAATAGTACGATCGGCCGGTTGGACCCGGTCAATCAGGCGATTTAGTTTCAAAACAATTAAATTCCATTAATGCGATTTGTCTCATCTCACATTATAATTGCTTAACTATTTTTTGCCAAGAAATGATGTTTTGTACCTCCTTTGCATTTTAAAGAGAAAGGAGATTTATGACATTTTATCTTTCTATCAATTTATTCCTTTAAAATGATTATTAAAGCGTAGATTCGGGTTTTGTGTTGTTTTTAGTAATATCGTCGTCTTGTTGCGGCGTTTGGTTTTGTGTCGTCACTTGTCGCGATGTTTGTTTTTACGTCGTTTATTTATGAGTGGGTGATTGAATAGGCAGTCTGGTTCATCAAGCAAGAAAGCGAATCGTATTATAGTCGTCGGTATGTTATAAAATTAAAAGTCGCTAAGTATTTTGTCGTCGTAATATTGCTCGAATTTGTATTGTTGTTGTCTAATAACAAAATTAATTAATTAATAATCTCTTTTAGGCACTGCTGTGCTATCAAATAATGAATTGAGTGTCCCTTTTTTAATTCTCTCTCTATAAAGATTGGGGATGAGCGTCAACTTTAATCTTGTGTTGGTCCAAGTCATTAAGTTTGTTAGTTGCAATTACTAATTTGAATTAGGCGTAAAAATTATTCACATGAATATGATTCATTTAAATGATTGGAGATGATACTTTTTAATGGGATGAAAACAATGACTACAAAATTTATGCTATAAAGATTTTCGGATAAATAACGGGAAAAAATAAATAAATCAATCAAACACCCCACCCACCTACGGTTGTTATTATGAAAAAACATAAAAAAAAACACCAAAATCACAAAAAACTGTTTGGTTAACCAATTTTTTGTGTTTTGAAAAACACAAGAGCACAGAGAACACCAAATTCCGTGTTTTCAAAAACTATTAATAAGAACAATTAAAAAAAGTAACTAAAATGAAATTCCGTTGAAAATCAAATTTACCCTTTTAGTATGTATTAATGACTTTATTTGCCTAGTAGTTCCATTGAGTAACTTCATTCCTAACACCTAGTATTTTATTTGTTTAATATTTTTAATCCTATATTTTGTCAAAATCTTGGGAGACTCCATCATCTCCTATTTTTTCCATTAGACCTTCCCTTCCAAATAAGCCAAGCTATCAAAAAGTTTTCATCATCAAAAATCCTATTGACCACTCTAACTCACCACCTTCCTTGTACTTCTTGCACCATTAAATTAATTCTCCATAAGGTATCGTTCAAAGTGTGGAGAGAAAGATGTGGAATTCTGAGTGTAGAAAGCATGAACTTGTATGTTGTAACCATGACCAGCCCTTGCATCTATATATTAATTGCATATCTATGCTTCTTTCAAGTACTCTTACTCTTGTTTGTTGTTGATATGTGAACAGATTTGGTTTGGACTTAATATGCAATCAGGCCAGTAAGACATACGTGAGAAAAAAAGTTGAGAAAAAGTTGTGGTAGCAGAAAGGATGGATCGATAAGCCCGATACAGTAACTGTTAATCCTGAGTCTTAGCCACAAATCTTCACATATTCAAGTGTCATACCCTAAATTCAGCCTCTGGCGGCAGGCGATGCAACAACATTATGCTTCTTGCTTCTCCATGTAATAAGATTACCCTGCGCTTGAACGTGCAACAGCCTCTGCGCTTGAATTGTATAATTTATAGATAATGTATTAATTAAATAAAATTAAGAAGAATTGAAAGGAAAGTAAAATGGAAAGATGGAGGAAGCGGTGACTTACTTCTCGAGAAAGAAGGCGAGGAGGAGAATGGTGATGAGATGTGTTAAATTTTAGCACTGTTAAATATAACAATTCATGTAGCAGATGAGCATTTAACACGGTTTTGCGGAAAAAACAGAGAAAGAGGCGAGAACACATTTCGAGATCAAGTCTTGTGGTGAAACCACAATCTCCTTAGACAATTATTGCCCTCGCGGTGGTACTTGAGTCTTTGTGAGTTTGTCTCCCGGGATGAAATGATCTCTAACAATCGAAAGCACTTCGTTTGTTAGCTATCGAGCTAGAAATTGTTTTGTAAACTCACATCTCTCTCGTATGAAATGAAATGAATGAATGTATGTCAAATTTGTATATTCAAAATGAGAGAAGGTGTGGTCTTTATATAGACACGCTCATGACAGTCGATCTGAGTCATAGGCTTGGGGTCATGCTTATGTTCGACAAGCGGTCGTGGCTTGGAAGGGTCATGCGTTCGTGACGATCCTTGATGCTTGGAAGGGTTGTGTGCGTTCATGGTGAGCAGACCGCGGTCCGCGATTATTTCTTTGGAAGATGCACATCAGTCCAAGCGGTAACCATTTCAGCACAGGTGATGTTTGGGCAATTTCTAATTCCTCCTTAATGGTTTTGAAGCGTGATATATAATCTTCATGCCTCCTTGGAGGAGAACACACATTCTATGTGGACCAGAAAAAAAGCTTTAATGGGATCATTGTAATTTTAGCTCAAAGATAAGCTAGTGTGCTCAAACCCATTTTTAACAATCCATGGATAAGTGATGAGATTAATCACGAATGACATGCGACACTAAGAGAGGATTCGGTTGAAATTTTTGTATAGGAAGGTAGCTTGTGGCCTTGAACCTTCCCTTGTGAAATGCTATCGAGGTTACTGATTGATCAGTGAACATGATGTCTTGAACTATTCAATCATTTAGTGTAAACCAAGACAATAGCATTCACGCGGGAATCTTTCACGACACGGTTAGTTTCTCATGGTTGTGTTCATTTGGCCACTGAACAATTCTGGTTTCATGAGTGCTCCCCAGAGAATGTAGCTTTATCATTCTCATAGAGTAAACCCGATTCTCACTCACATAGGTGACTTCTTATGGAAGGTGATACCTTTATACCCCACTTGTCTTTAACAAGATATAAGAATCATTAAAAGCGTAGCTTACCCTGTTCCATGTTGCAGGCATCACTATTCGTGCCAGGAATGAGTAGGAGATTTGTTCTCCATAGTGATCTTGATGAGTCACTGGCTTCGGTTGTCCTTTGAACTAGATCTTGGGATCTCCAGTCGACTAGGTTGGTTTTCAATTCAGCGACTCTTTAGTGCATGGAAAACTTTAAATCCATTCCCCTCAGTAGTTTACTTACTTGCTCTACGTTGGCCTTTGGATTGCGAATCCGCAATGTTCTCCTTTTGACATATGTATTCAATGGTCACTTAAACAGAGATTTATCTTCTGGTATTATGTCTTGACGAATATGTCGAGACTTCAGGTATATATATGACTGTGCTCTTCCAGTGCGATTGACTATCGCGATGAATGCGGCAGGGCCACGGAGTTGTGGCGTATTAGATATCTTCTAAAAATGGCGAAGCCACTCTGCTTCTTCTGACTGTGATACAATAAACTTCAGTTCCATCATGGATCTATGTGCATTTGCTTAGGAATTTCAACGCGCTCCACCACCAAGTGTAAATAGATAGCCATAGTGGACTTCGAGTCTTTGGTGTCGGATCTATCCGATTAATACAGTATCCTTGAGTCTTCTTTGGATGTTTTAGTAGTGCAATCCGTAGTTTTGGTGTATTTAGGCCTCAAAAAGCTCTTCCTTGCCTTCAATGGTGCGGACTTAGTTACTTGTGTATCTACTCAATTCTTGGCAGCGTAAGCTATGGGCAGATTACGATTCATGACATACATAAGGCTGCCAATTGCTTGTGCATATTCTTGTTGTGAAAGACTTTGCCATTATTTTTGGATAGATGTAGATTTTACATCTGGTGTTCTCGATGGACTACTATCATTTTGTTTAAATCTCTTGAGAATTTTCTCAATGTAATGTGATTGAGATAATATTAGTCCATCTGATGTTTTGGAGATCTTTATTCCAAGTATAACATCAGCAACACCTAAGTCTTTCATTTCAAACTTATTGTTGAACATATCCTTAGTAGTTTTAATGATTTCATTATTGCTACCCATGATGAGTATATCATCAACATAGAGACAGATAATGACAAATCCACGTTGTTCTGCATATGCATTTGTCACACTGGTTGATTTTGGATTCATTTGTCATCGTTACCTTTGTCAAATTTCTCATGCCATTGCATTGGTGCTTGCTTTAATCCATAAAGGGATTTAACAAGCGAAACAAACTTTCTTTTTCTTGACACGGAACAATAAACCCTTCGGGTTGTTCCATGTAAGATTTCTTCATCAGTCACCATTTGAAAGTCATCTTTACATCCATTTGATGTATCTCGAAGTTGTGTATAGGTTCTTGATAGCTGTGGCATCCGAATGGATGATATTCTTATTCTTGGTGAATAGAGGTATGAAATAGTCGAAACCTTCTTTTTGCTTGTAAAGCAACTGATACTTGATGCGGCTTTATATTTATCAATAGATCCATACGCTGTTTCTTCTTGAATATCCATTTATATCCTGAGGTTTTTGAACCTGAGTGGAAGATCCACTAGTTCCGCGTATGATTTTGCAAGATGGATTACTTCATTGTTTTATAGCCTCTTTCCAATATGGAGCTTAGGGGCTCGACATAGCTTCCTTAAAGCTTTGAGAATATCTTTAACGAGATACGTTAGAAAATGCGGACCAAAGATTTTGATGTTCTAGTTCTTTTACTAGCGTCCCCAGGTTCATCATCATCTTGTTGGCCTTGACTACGCCTATTGCGGTATCGCAGGTCCTCTTACTTGAGTTCGGCTCACGGTATTGGATTTGCAAAAATACATTTTCGAAAGATGCATTCCTTGATTCGATAATAGTGTTGGCATGCATATCGATAATTTCTGATTTATGAATTAGAAAACGATATGCACTACTATTATGTGCGCAAATGAAAACACAATCAACAGTTTTTGGTCTATTTTAACCTTTTTA
Organism: Tetrastigma voinierianum; assembly: GCA_016808115.1. NCBI lineage: Eukaryota > Viridiplantae > Streptophyta > Magnoliopsida > Vitales > Vitaceae > Tetrastigma > Tetrastigma voinierianum. The sequence goes on from JAEQBH010001455.1 coordinate 320,428, forward strand.
GGTATAGGTATTGCCACTTTGCTTGACACCCCCCACACTTTAAGTATTTGTAAGAAGGTGCTGACCTTTCCACAGCCGTAGGGGATTTATTGGTTTAACTTTGTGGTATTCGATTGAGAATATAATTTGCGGAAAGAATTGCTTCCCCCACAATTTTGAGGTAGTCGAACTTAATAGTAATGCATTCATCATTTCTTTTAAAGTTACGTTTTCACAGTTCAACAACCCCATTTCTTTGAGGTGAATGGTCTGCGATCCGTTTGGTGTATTATACCATGTTGTGAACAAAAATCACCAAGGTGCTTCATATTCACCACTCTATCAACTTCTTATCACCTTGATCTTTCTATCAAGTTGGTTCTCCACCTCATTCGGAAATGTTGAAACATTTCCAGTACCTCATCTTTACTTCTCAATAAGTAAACATAACAATATCTTGTGCAATCATCCAGTGTGTAAGAAAATATTTCTTACCACCTCGCGTTTGAATAAATTTTAGATCACAGATATCTGAATGTATTAATTCTAGAGGTTTACTACTTCTTTCAATTGATTGGAAAGAAGTTCTTGTAAGTTTAGATTCCACACAAATCTCACATTTATGATTTGAATCTATTTTAAAATTAGGCAAACATTCCATATTAATTAATCTGCGCAATGTATCATAATTAACATGTCCTAGTCTACCATGCCACACATTTGAAGATTCAAGCATATAAGCAGAAGACGTGCTCTTTTTATTGATATTTTAATAGGAGTCTGATAGTCATTCATTCGTTTGAAGAGGCCATTGCTCATGTACCCCTTTCCCACACTTACATCCCATTTTGGTGAGGATAGGATTATGCAGAGACAAACACCCGACGAAGCCCTTCTTACTCAACAATGATCGGACACTAGATTCTTTGAATTTACGGCACATGCAACACATCGAAGTAGTTCCTTGCCCGATGTCATCTTCAATACTACCTTCCCCTGACCTTCAACCTTGGAAGAAGAGGAGTTTCCCATAAAGAGTTGTTCTCCATTATCTATGGTTTGATATGATGAGAACATCTTCTTGTCTGAGCAAACATGACGAGTGGCCCACGTGTCACCCACGTTCAGCGGTATTGCTTTGCCAATGAAGTTCACCTCGGAGACTACGGTGAAGATTCATGCGAGACATTGTCTACGCCGATCCACATTATTGGCTTGAGGCGTTCTTCGCCGGATTCCCTTGTTCCTTGCGACTCTGGCCAGTCCCTTAGCCGCGGTGCCCTTGCTTGTTGCGCACATAGCACTTGCTGGAACTTCTTCGCGGGGACGCCGCGCCGAACGTTGCCGTGCTTCTCTTGCCGAGATTATGAAGTGCCATGATTCTAACGACAACGCCCAGATTCTATGACCCTTGCGCCTTCTTCTCGGATACTGCGGTTGTCTTCCTCTGATACCGGCTACCATTTATCAAGTCTTCGGTCTCATTTCCTTAGCTTATCTTTAGGTAATTCTTGAATCCTTTCCATAGCGGTGGCAGTTTTCAATAATTGCGACCACTTGGAATGATTCACTTAGAACATCCCTTACGCATGTATGTCATGGGAATCATAATAGATCTTGAACTTAGATCCTTTGTCTTGGAATTAAGCATCTTGTAGTCTGGAATTTTCCCCTTTACAAGCTTCTTGAGCCATCCTCGGTCTTGTACTTTTTGTCCAAGTTCCCACGAGTTCTCTTGCGATTATTAGGCTTGTGATACACATTATATGATGTTGTCCGGGACATTCGAGGATGTAGTTGCGACACAAGAAATCAGCATGCTTCCATGCTTCCACGGCGGCAACCACTTGCTTGTCAGTTTCATCTTCCTTCAATGCGGGAGCATCCTCTTGAAGGAAACGGGCAAAATTCAAGATGGTCAAGTAGAACAACATTTTTTGTTGCCACCTTTTGAATTCGGTTCCATTGAACTTTTCCGGCTTCTCTCCATGACTCACAGTCATTGGCGCCATAACAGGCGTTGGAGGCACCACGATCGGGGTAAGTCGTGGTGCATTCTCAGACCAAAGTACCATTTACTACAAACAATATATTAAATTAATAAAGGACTTAGCCAATTCTTCCGAATAAAACCGATCTTGAATAAAGTATTTACTATTCACAAAACAGTATCTTAAAATTATAAATGTGACTTAGCCAAATTATGAGTACAAATATATATTAAAACAAACAGATTATTGTTTTTTTTTTTTTTTCAAAATCAGGTATCTTAGCAGAATACAGTATCTTAAAAAATTCAATAAAATAATGGCTTAGCCAAATTCTGATCACAAATAAATATTTTTTCAGAATACAGTATCTTAAAAAAAATTGCTTAGCCAAACACTGAGCAAAACAAATAAAATATATTTCAACCAAACAGATTTTCGTTTTCCAGAAATAATCAATAAACCAATATACCGAATTCTGTCTGTATGTAAAAATCAATAAACCAATAAACCAATTACAGAAATAATCAATAAATCAACTTATATATGCAAAAGAAAAATATTTAAACTAAACAAGTCTAGTGCAGTAGTTGTGTAATCCAGAACGGCACTGCAGAAAAAATAACAAAATGACATAATCAGAATGGTTTTTTTTCAAACAAAATGCAGCAAAAGAAAATGAAACAGAACGTTCTTGCCAAAAATAAATAAAAACAGAACAGAACGTCGTTTTCGCAGCAGAAACAGAACAGAACATTCTATTTGCAGATTTTATGTAAAAACGGAAATGAAATAGTACTAACGTAGGCACAACCAGAAATAATACTTGTAATCTGGAATACAGATTAAGTGCAGCAAGAAAAAATATTTTACAGTGCAGCAGAGAAAAATAATTTTTACAATTCTGCAGCGAAAAATAATTGTTTTACAGTACAGCAGAAAATATGGTTTGCAAACTTGAGCAAAATAATTAAACATACAATTATAATTCTTAAGAATGTTAGAAATTTTGCTGCTTGTTAAATATAACAATTCATGTAGCAGATAGACATTTAACACGGTTTACGAGAAAAAAACCCGAGAAAAGTCAAACATTTTGCGAATCCAAGTCTTGTCATTAAATAGCAATCTCTTAAGACAATTGTGCCCTTGCAGTGGTCTTTGAGTCTTTGGCAATTTGTCTCTCAGGATGAAATGATCTCCCAACAATCGAAAGCACACTTCGTTTGTTGGCTATCGGTGCAGCTTGTTTGTAAAACTCTGTCTCTCGTATGAAATAGGAAATGAATAGTATATGTAAAATTTGTATATTAAAATGAGAGAAATTGTGAATGCTATATAGACACACTCATATTTGTGTCTGATCATGAAGCTTAGAGGAGGATAAATGTACGTTGGCGAGCAGTCATGAAAGCTTAGGAAAGGAGTCATGTAATTGTGACGATCGTAGCGCTGGAAAGGTTATTAATCTGTTTATGGTGAATAGACACGGTCGCGTCCTAGCTGGAGAAAGATGCATCGATCCAATGGTAACTTGTTTCGCGGGGTGATGTTTGGAAGCGATTTAATTCGCTCCTTAATGGTTTGAAACCCGATATATAATCTTCATCTCCTGTGGAGAGAATACGTTCCATGTGGTTAGCGAAAAACTTTGTGGGATCGGACAATTTTATTCAAGTAGTGATGTGTGCTCAAACCCGTTTTTCCGACCAAGATCTTTGATCGACCCCACAAGGGGAACAGTAAGGGTTGGTGAATGCAGGAGGAGATGACAAATTCGAGTTTGTTTAGAGCGAGAAAGAGGTATGGTTTGCTTATACCTTTCTCATCATCACCTCCATTGGTGTCGGCTCAGAATCGCTCTACTTCTTCTTCTTCTTCTTCTTCTTCTTCCTTTTTCATCATCACCTCCATTGAATTACCATTCGGCTCTTCTTCTTCTTCTTCGACTCAGAAACTGCCTTCTTCTTCTTCTTCTTTTTTCATCATCACCTCCTTTGGTCTCGGCTCGGCTCTTCTTCTTCTTCTTCGGCTCGGCTCTACTTCTTCTTCTTCTTCGTCTTCTTCCTTTTTCATCATCACCTCCTTTGGTCTCGGCTCGACTCTTCTTCTTCTTCTTCCTTCTCTCTCACTGTGGGATGATTCCAATTCCAATAAGTTTGATAAATATCAATTCATGACTATGAAATAATTTTAAAAAATAATAATATGAAAATTAGTAACACGGGTGTCGCATGGCAGGTATTTAAAAACTAAATTATTAAAAACAATTTAGTAACATGGGGATGTATTAAAAAAAATGAGAAATTGGATTACAGGGGACAAATCGCAAAAATTATTTGCTAGAAGTAACCTTTAAAATGCCATCCTTTCCAACAAAAATGTCCCTGTAAAGATAAATCTTAATGTTTTAAAAATCGAATTGGATATTGAATCGGAAAAATTACTGATTCATGGTTTATTGATTGAATCACGGTCAAACCGGTGACGTAATAAATATATAATTTATATTTTATTTAAATTTTAATGAGTATAAATATATATTAATAATATTAATATATTTATTCTATTTACATAAATAAATTACTATTTTTAAAATTGTAGAAAATATATATAATATTTAAACATGAAAATAATATTAAAATGGAAGAAAACTTATAATTAGTATTAATATATAATATAGTTATATAATAATTTTTTGTTAAAGAAAATTTATATAATACTTAAACATGAAAAAAAAATATTAAAAATGGAAGAAAATTTATAATATATGATATTGTTATATAATAGTTAGTGTAGTGGTGAAGTGTTACAGTTGAGAGTGAATTGTCTCTAGTTCGTGACCCTAGGGAGTTAAATATTGGAGTTTTGTTTTCATAAAGCCAAAATTAGAATCTTACATCAAAATTTGATAGAAAAATTATCATATTTATAAACATTCTTCAACCAACTTCAATTAAAACTCTAGCGTTGGTTGGGCTTGAGCTGTTTGGCAGCCTTTATTTGGCCCATTTTTCTTTAAGAACAAACGAACGTCCGATTTGCTAAGAACCGTCCGGTCCAAACGGTTTGAATGTCCGAGTCGGACCGAAATGGCAGCTGGTCGACGATTGGACCGGTCCAATCTGCCGGTCCGGTTTCAAAACAATTAAATTCCATGTGCATTTTGTCTCATCTCCCACATTAAAATTATAAGTATTTTAGGGACATTTTTTTTTTGAAATGATGTTTTTTGTACCTCTTTTTGCATTTTAAAGAAAGAGGTTATGACATTTTATCTTTCTATCAATTTATTCCTTTAAATAGTTATTCCACATGGGTCGGGTTTTATCTTTGTTTTTCGTGATATCGTCATCTTGTTCTGCGGCATTTGGTTTGTGTCGATCTGTCATGACGTTTTGTTTTTAAATCGTTTGTTGTCGGTGGGTGATTGAAGCAGAGACAATATATTCCATCAAACAAAGACAATATTAATCAGATTATGATCGTCAGTATGTTACAGAATTAGAGTCATAAGTATTTTAATCACCATATTATTATCAAATTTTTCTTGTTGTTGTCTAATAACAAAATTAATTAATTAAAAATATCTTTTAGGCACTGCTATGCTATCAAATAATGAATTGAGTGTCCCTTTTTTAATTCTCTCTCTATAAAGATTGGAGATGAGCGTCAACTTTAATCTTGTGTTGGTCCAAGTCATTAAGTTTGTTGGTTGCAATTACTAATTTGAATTAGACGTTAAAATTAATCACATGAATATGATTCATTTAAATGATTGAATGATACTTTTAATGGGATGAAAGCAATGACTACAAAATTTATGTTATAAAGATTTTTGGATAAATAAGGGGAAAAAATAAATAAATTAATCAAACACCCCACCGCCTACAACCTTTGGTTGTTATTCTGAAAAAACTTAAAAAAAACACTAAAAACACAAAAAACCGTTTGGTTAACCAATTTTTTGTGTTATGAAAAACACAAGAGCACGGAGAACACTAAATTCTTTATGTTTTCAAAAACTATTATTAAGAACAATTTTAAAAAAAAGTAACTAAAAATGGAAGCTCATGTTGAAAATCAAATTTACCCTTTTGGTCTGTATTAATGAGCTTTATTTATACACAATGGATTCCATTGAGTAACTTCATTCCTAACCTCTAGTATTTTATTTGTTTAATATTTTTTAATCCTGTATTTTTGTCAAAAATCTTGGGAGACTCAATCATCTCCTATTTTTTCATTAGATCTTCCCTTCAAAATGAGCCAAGCTATCAAAAAGTTTTCATCATCAAAAATCCTATTGACCACTCTAACTCACCACCTTCCTTGTACTTCTTGCACCATTAAATTAATTCTCCATAACGTATGATTAATTCTCCATAAGGTATGGTTCAAAATGTCTAGCATTTACTGGATATTACCAGTCTTACGAAAGCAAAAAAGATCATTTGCATAGAAAACATAATGAACGAAGCGATTTTTAGCTAAGTGTTCATTGTAGACCTTCTACGTAATTTCGGGTATTTTGTTAAAGCAAAAAGATGTAGGTCCCGATGCGAAAGCATGACTTATGCGTTGCCATGACCCATTGCCCATCTATATATTAATTGCATATCTATGATTCTTTCAAGTCTTTCTTGCTCTTGTTGTTGTTGATATGTGATTCGAATTTAGTCTTTAGACTAATGTAATCCGAAGGCACATGGCGCCAACTTCTATGAAAAGAAATGTTGAGAAAAAATCTTTGGAAAAGTTGTGATAGCAAAAGGGTTGGATCGATAAGCCTAGCCCCATAGCCTACAACTAATCCCACAAAGGAGGTCACGGGGGCTTGTCCTATTAGTCTCTTCTTATGCTCACGTATTTTGGTCATATCAACATACTATAAGGTTAATTCTTTATTCAACTGTACTAAGAAGTTATACTTAGATTCATAGTAAAGCTTTATCCTCGGCTTGTGATTTTTTACCGCAAAGGTTTCTACCATAAAATCTTGGTGTTTTTCTTTGGTTTCGTATTTCATTATTGTGTCATTGATTTCAACATTTGTAATTAATCAAGCATGATGGCCACCATCTCAATCTTATGTGAGTCAAACACTTTGGGGGTTTGCAATGAAAAAGAGAAACATGCAGGCCCTTCTTATTGAGTAGTGCTTCAACACGTGGTATTTCAGTTGAAGGTCATTTTGATATTTAGTTTCACCACTTCTCCACGTTCTGCAAACCATTCTCATTTCCTCATCCACAATCCACCAACCCATGTTATGTACCCATGTCTCCAATTCAGTAACGTGTGAACCCATGACTAGTTATCAGCCTATTTAATCTGCTTTGATTTAATTGATGTAATTAAGATGATTATTGGAGCAAAATAAAAGTTTCAGTTTTGCACTCCTATTCCTTTATCTTCCTGTGTTTGTTTTATTCTTCAACACTTCTAAGATTCAAACAAGCTAGCTCTCTCAGATCTTGCCAATCGGCTTTCGTCTTAGTATATAGATTTATGAAAAATAACTAAAAAAGTAATTCTTTTAATTAAAAATAATTACCTACAGCTATTGTTTACTGAGATGAAAAAGGGCAAAAGGACAACAAGACTGGTTCCACTCTCCAATTCATATGACTTTCATTAGTCAAAATCAATTGCTTCTCCATTGTTATGAAACTTCATTTCTAGGTCTTTTTATCGTGACATCAATGTCATGATGTTTCTTATAAGTAATTTAAAATCAATAAGTCTTCTTAAGGTTATGTTTGGTTCTTGAAAATTTTGAGGAAGATATAAAGGAAGAAAATGAGAGAAATAGTAAGAGCTAAAAAAGGAAAAGTAAAATAATGCTACTCTTTAAAAATTTCTAAATGATTTATTTTAACATAAAACTATAAATTTATAAATGATTTTCTTCCATACATGCTCTCTTTAAGAATTTCTTAAACAACCAAACATGAGAATTTTCCTTTAACCCTTTTTCCTGGGGACTTTCAGGAAAAGTCTAACTGGAAAAAATTGATCCTAAAAGTATGAATTTTGCAAATTTTTTTTTGTTTGATATGATATCATTTGATAGGAAGTCTCCTGCTCACTGACCATTCCGTTTATGGAGCTGATTTAAGTTTAAAACCACCAAAATTGAAGTGGCTCCACCAAAAGTTGGGAACATACCATGCTGCTGGTAAGGAAAAAAGACGTGTGGTTTTGCTTCTAGTAAAGTTAATTTTCTCAAGGATCATTTGTTCTTGTTTCTGCAGAGGTTATATGAAATTTAGCTAGGAAGCACGGACACGGACATGGCTATGGCGATACGACATGGTGGAACATGGCAAATTCCAAAAAACTAGGACACGACATAATAAAATAATAAAAAAATAATTGTCCTTACAAATATTATCCTTAGAAAGCAATTTAGATAAATAAAAAATAAGTGTTCAAACATTGTTCTTACAAATATTCAAATACTAACATAAGTAATACTAAAACTAATTAAGTTATTAAATATGATATTTTCTTATAAATGTAATTGGCATATGATATTTAAAGGTCATTTTAATTAAAAGATTGGCACAATTTTTAGCCCTAATATGTATAGTTGTGAGACAAAAACCTAATTTTGAATATTTAATTTAATAATTATGATCATTATCCGAAATTCATGTTTTAATATGATCTTAAATAAGGTTTGAATATTTGAATAATTGTAAAACCCGGAAAAAAAATCAATTTTTCTGAACAAGGGTAAAACGGTAATTTTGGTTGAAAACCAGAAATTTTCTAGATCTCGGATGACAAAACGGACTTTATCGTTCACATTTAATACCCGCTGAATCTAAATTCACGATCAATTCGTCGGATTAGAGATAGTTAGATTTCGTATTTTTCGAGGCGTATCGTGATCATGATCTTACGCTGTGAGAAATCCTGGAGATGAATAGCATGCGCGTGATAGTCGTGGTGTGGCGAAGTGACGCCCATGACATTTGCATGGATGACTCGTATTGGCCAGTAATGTCCAAATGGAGAAATAAAGGGAAGAAAGTCAAATGGAGAAATAAGGAAAAAGGAAAATGAAAAAAAAAAAAACAAAAGTGGGAGCAAACAAAAGATAATTCGTTGGGATAAGACCAAGGAGAAAAGAAAGAAAGAAAGAAAAAAAGAAAAAAGAAAAGGGCATGGCATGTGGGAGAGTAGGAAGGTGGGGAGAAAAGGGAGAATAGGAGGAAAGCAAAACAAAAGGGAGAAGAAGGAAAATAGAAAGAAAAACGGAGAGAGAGAGAGGAAGAAAGGGGGGAAAAAAGAAAATGGAGATTTTCTTGGCATTAAACTGTCCCGACTCGACGGTCCAGAAGAGTAAAGTCGATCCACTGGCAGCAGCTACGTGGGTACCAAAATTTGGGAGTTTCGTCAAACCCTAAGAGGTAAGAGATTTTCCTACTTTGATTATTTCAAGCCTAAAAGTCATTTAATGACATAGGTTTTCTTTGGGGCCGTGATTGGCAGTGTGATTTAGTCCCAAGATTTTGGGACTGAATATTAGAAATTTTTAGGACTGGTTCTGGACAATCCCGGACTGTGTTGAGATTGCGTTTTAATCCAGGATTGATGTCTTCGGGTTTTGTTGTGTGTTTTGGTGTCACAATGATTTGATGACGAATGGAACCAAAAATGGTTCATAGTCGTGAAGACGAAAGAGTCTTACTGTTTTATGGAATTCGAGATTGGGGCCATTTTGTGTGTTGTTGCTTGATAGAATAACACGCTGTTGTGTGAAAAAGTTCATGTTAATATAGGCTTATATGATGTATTAACATGATGGATGCACGTTATGTGGAAACAAATATAATCATCCATGTTTTTGGAAATGTTGCATGTAGCTCTCATTATGCATATAACATGACATAGCATGAAATGACATGTTTGCATTTCATATGCACGGGTGAAATTTGGGAATATGAAATTTGGCTTAGATGGAGCGACCCGTTTGACCACGTTTTTAGAGGGTGATTTAGAAAAATGATATTTCGAATAAAATTGATTCTATGTTGACCGGATAAACCGTGGCCCATTCGGGTTGAACTTGGCGCTTGGATTTTAATTTAAAATATATTATTATTTGATTACATATAAATAGAAACTTCATTAGCCCTAGGCCCTCTTTTGTGTTTGCCGAAAACCCTAAAAGCTCTATGATGATGGGAGCTCATAATGGATGAACAAAGAAGACAAAGGCTCAGTTCATCGTTGGTCGTCACCACTCTCATCAACGAAAAAGGAGACCTTTGACCTCTCATCGGCGAATAGATGACCAAAGGAGACCTCTGATCTGGAAGCAAATCTCTTGCACATGGAGCCTGAAGGTAGAGATATAGGTGAGATTCAAAAAAAGTATTTGATAATCACAAGTTTGGATGACAAAGTTAAAAAGCAGGACCATGCAAATTCCCAAACCCTCCCATAATTACACTCCCAGCGTGTGCGGAGAAGAGTGAAGTGATATGGTGGGGAAGAGTAAAGTCTCGGTCAGACTGACCGTAAAGAGGCAACGGGCGTGTGAAGGCGACGGGGTTCGGATTACGGTCATCTTGTTTGAATCTGGAGGTGGTGTGTAGGAGTCGGGACGGTGTTCATTGAGGTTGTGTTCGGACCTCTTGTGCAGAGCTTGGAGAGAACCTTTGCGGGTGAACCGGTGGAGAAGGCTGCTTTGTCGGCGTAGCATACATGGAGGATGTGCTCAGGCGTCGCCCATTGGTAGTTCAACTAACGTGGCGCTCGCCAGACGGAGGGTCGCCCAGGCGTCGGCCATCGGCCATTGTCTGCGACGGCATCGCGGTCACGCAATTTCCCTGTGTGGTGCAGTTTCCACTACGGCACCCCCTTAATCAGTTAGATTGGGTTGTATCTGATTGTGGGTTTTAATTAATGGATGACACTACTAGTGAAAATCCAATGAGTATTTTGGTAAAAACAATAATTTTGATAGCAATATGGGTGATGGACAAATGGTAAAATATAGTTCATATGTATTACATTGAATTTCAAGCAAAAATATTAAAGGAAAAAATTTACATTTTTTAATATGTTATTTTTTAAAGTATCTATCCTTATTTCAATATTTTGGTGAGAAATGAAGTAATATCTTCAGAATAATTTAAATTTTTGGGTTGGAAATGATAAAAATTAAGGCAATTTTATATTTTAATATTTTTAAATTTTTTGACTCGTTTTGATACCAACGACCCGTCTAGTAGGGTTGGGGTAGCTAAAAGCTGGCAGAGATAAAGATGGAGCAAATTGGCCGGCCCGTTTTGGCAGTGGCCCAAATGTTTGGGCGAAATGGTAGTTGGCCGTTCTCGGCTCTATGCGGGGACATCGCGTTGAGTCGGGTGTGTGTGCGTGGTAATGGTTATTCAGATGCTTGGTGAATGTGTGGTAAGCTTCGAGAAAATGGGACAACGTCTAAATTGAGACTCACGGTTGCATAACATGAAAATAAATAAATACGTGTGTTGGGCGAAGCAAGATGGAATTAGATCCCAAGGGTAGAAAGACCCAAAATTTATTCTTGGTAAGGGCTTATATGTATCGGTGGGTAGTTCGAGAAAGTGTCGGGCGTGCGAAGCCTCTGGTGAGACTGCGGAAATCCACTGCATGAAAACACGAGTTTGAGTAGAAATTCACATGAATATTGGAGGGTTGTCAGTAGGAGTAGGTCATTGGGTGAAACACCCGATATTTGGTTTCCACACCCAGTGTGTGTAGTGTGAAGTCGTGAGACTCGGGTTATGGGCATGAGAGTCTTATTTCATGTTTTTGTAGTGCATATTCATATATGATTGCATTTTAATGGAATCATGGTTTGATCATATGGGTTCCATTGCATGCTTCATTTAGGATTACAGGAGTAGCTCTTGAAAATTTTCTCTTTGGCATTATACTTGTCTGTGGAAATCATTTTCGATTCACGGAGGTGCACGGGGGCCAAAACAAGTCGAGATTAATTGTGAAAAGGCGGTCTGTGGCCTATTCTTCATGTTTGTAAGTGCAGTTGAATAACAGTTTTGTTGATGTAAATAATAAGTTTTGTAATAAAACTTAGTTTTGGACTTGTTAAATTGTGGTGTTAACCATTTAAGATTTTAAAGCGCTTGAGAAATGAGTATAAAGAAGACCTTGATGGCCAATTGCATTTGGGAGAAATTTGGAAGTCTCTTTGGGGAAAAAAAAAAAAAAAAATTGGGCTATTACCCATTTTGCGGGTGGGTCGCTAATGAGCTTGTCTTTGAATATGTAGCGACACGGCTCAGATGGATATGTGACAGTGTCTTCGCGTACAAGACTGTTTAGGCCTGCAATGAGCATGCGGGCAGGCAGGATATTCAACCACGAAAAACATAGCATGCCTTATGGGAAAACTGTGCGCGAGGAGGCCACAGGGCATAGGTGCCCACTGTTGTAGCCGCTCTCAGGTGTCTTGACAAGAGGGGCCAGCCAGGTGCGATGGACGGGCCCAGCTGCGCATGGCCAGGACACAGAGCTGATGACGAAAATCGCAAATGCGCGCAACCGGCGTTGTGCGTGAGATTATGAGACGCGGGGCGGCGCTGACGAACGTGCACTGACGGCGTTTTATCACCGACGGATGGATAGGGTGGGAGCCCTTGTATCGCGATAGAGAAATTTCATGTCATAACAGAGTTGGGCCGTTTTGTGTCGCGATAGGAAATTTTCTGTCGTGATGGAGCTTGACCATGGGAGGAGGTTCCCATGTCATAGTAGCGTGTCTTGTGACAATGTCTTGAGTGTGCATGTGGGCATCATGCGCCTCCCGGACTCTGTCGCTAAAAGGCGCTCACGGTGGCAGGCACACGCACATTCTGGGAGGCTTGGGCGCGGCCGGTGTGCGCGCGGCGTGCGACGGGAAGGCGGGAGCGCGACGGATCACACATGCGGCGGGGACTTTGTCGGCGAGAGATTTCTTTGTCGCCCAGCGGACTTCTAATCATTAGCAAGAATAGGGAAAAAATTGAGCCTGAATGGGCGTCCCTGATAATTTTTCATTTATGCGATTTTCATTTTGGCATTTTTGGCATTAAATATGAATTTTTTTGATAACTAAATATGAATATTGTATTTAACACATGTATTTTTGCGTAATTTGGTCATTTTTAGACTTTCTAAAATATTTTCATCAAATTTTATATAATTTTTGTTTCTGCAGATATTTTTGTAAAAATATCCATATATATGAAAAAAGGCCAAAGTGAAGAAAAGAGCCAAATAAATTTTAAAAGTTATGATTTTTTAAGAATTAGGGCCGGATTGTAATGTGTTTTGTGAATGTTATCCCATAATTTTATAAAAAAAAAAAACTAAAGAAAAAAATCCATGAAATATGTCCAATCGCGTCCTAGTAGTTTCCTAACTGTGTCCGAAGCCTTTGACTTCTCATTTGGTCAATGACATGCCACATGGCGTGTCCGACACGTATCCAACATGTGTTCGACATGTGTGCCTTCCTTGAAATTTAGGATCATTGTCTTACTTCCTTGAAATTTAGGATCATTGTCTCACTTCCTTGAAATTTAGGATCATTGTCTTATGCTTTTGCACCATTGTCGATTTCATCAGATTATGGAACTTATAATTCTAGTTAGAATAACTAGGTGTTAGTCTAATCATATCTTGACATGTTTCCTAAATATATTGTTTCTTTATTCTTTTTATTTTTATTTTTTGTCTTTTTTTCAAGTCGTTTTTCAGAATGGTCTAAGGGAGTGTATCCTTGTTTGCACTAAGAGGAATTTACCAACTCTTTATTAATGTTGTTCTTTATAGTCTATCTTTCTACTATGTCAAGCGACCAACTCTCTAAAAGCAAACGCGGTTGATTTAACATGAATAGCATGTCTTTAGCTCCCTCACATATATTTATACCCACACATTGGAGAGCAAACAAATCAAATAGAATCCTTCATAGACTTTTAAATCAACAAATAGGGAATAAATTGTAGAAAATTAATTCGAACCTAAGACCTCCTGCCAAACTAGGCTCTGATGCCATGTTAAACGACCAACTCTCCTAAAAGTTCAAGGTTGTAGGATTTGAGTTTTAATATGAATACTATGTCTTTAACAGGAGTGAACATCCATATGTTTTCATAGATGTAATTATCGGTCATCTCAATGAATAAAGGAGCGAAGCTAGGAAGAAAGTATATGGCCTAACGTGTGTTTTATCTTGGTTCTCATCTTCCTTCCAAATATCCTCTTTGAACTACCCCAACTCCTTTCCTCTACCTTGGTTGAAGTCGATCTTTTCACCACTTTAGTTTCCTTTCATCTCTTAAATATTTCAAACATGACCAAAATGTTGGCCCTCAACCAAACATGATAAATCTCATCATCTAACTCCCAAAGACTTAAAAATGAACATTAATGAATCATATATTTGCATGGTAGGGACCTCACCTAGACATTAGTATAAATCAGATCAAATGAAGGAACACCAAGTAGATAACAATGACTTTAGTTGTACAATATTCAACAATTAAACTTTTATAGAATTTTGGTAGATGAGAGAACTACAGTTCTTTTAGGGACAAAATGAGTCATAATTTTTTGGTCATTAATGTTAAATGGGCAATAAAAAATCCATGCTTCTTCTCTTAGAAATGATGATTTTTTTTCCACTCTAGGCTTGGGTTGGAATTCGGAAAGTACTCATGAAATAAAATAAAGAGGAAAAAAATCTGGAGGAAACTAAAAAAATAGGTTTAAACTTAATAAATTAATTATATATGTTTATTCAAACTCATTTTATTTGTTTATCTCTATTATATATAAAGATTAAGAAATTTTAAAATATCATAATTGCAGAGGGCCTCGCTACAGGTGGAAAAGTGTCTTTCCCCTTCTTTTTTGAGGTACATTCCAAATGTGTAGCCATTTTTAGGATACAAGCGACTTAGGAAGCGAGAAAAGAGCGGAGTAAGAATGAAGTAGTTTTAATAGGCGTGCGGTGTAGGACCCACTTATTTATATTTTAAGATTTAAGCTCTGGCTGTGAGATGAAATATGGTTTCGAAGAAAGGATATATGGTATTTGGATTTTACGGATATACTCGGATATATGAATTCTATGGGTGGATATTTTACATGAATATCGATATATCACAAATTAACTAAAATACTTTAAAATTCATGGAAATATTTTCTAAAAGTGTAAAAATGACATTAATAATCAAATATATATATATATTGAAATTACATTACAATAAGCTTTTAAAATCAAAATGAAGATCGATGTGGCTCCATTGCAAAATTTGTTGGGGATCTATTATCTTGATAAAGACAATACTCATGGACATGGTAGATAATATTGATTATAGAAGTTAAACATGCTATACATAAATGTCTTGGCTGTATCCTGACTTCATAGATGGATATGAAATTCGGGGTTCATCCACATGCTCGTTTCAATTATTGTACTTATTTATTAATATATTATTAATGAAATATTAATTTATTAATATATTATTACTAAATTAACTAATTTAAAATAAGTGATATCCTTATAAAGCTGTGACGCCCCAAACCACAGGGTGTCAGTTGAAACTTACGTCGACAGGAACATCTATTATTTGTCATTATCAAAGACCCATGCTAATTATGAATCATACTTGGCTCATAATAATACTAAGTAAAAACCAATGTTTTATACAAAATGATTTATTTACAATTGTCTTTTATTACAATTTATACAAAGCTGGGTCTTGTGCCCAGAATTTTACAAAATACAAGAGAGGGCCATCTTGGCCGTTTCTTCTCCTCTAAAACCCAGATGCGTCCCATCCCCAATGCGTCTTCAATACCTGAAAAAGGGGTCCCACGACGGGGTGAGCAAAGCCCAGTAGTGGAATTTCCCTACTTGGGTTACTCCCCACCTAAGTGCAATGCAATGGCACACCAAACATACAACACATGCTAATATATCACTCATGCATATATTAACAAATTTAAATCCCATACATCATGTTGTCGAGTTTATAAGAATAACATAAAAATTAACTCACATGAGGCTGAAGCCGCAATCCGGCCGGTTCATCTTGGAGCTAGCCCGCTAAAATCACAATCAACATGTTATTTACTCATGGCAATAACACAACATCACCTGATCATGAAGCGGTCAGGTGAATTGTCCGACCATTCGATTTATTGCTCACGGTCCGTCTTTTGGGCAAAATCCACCTGACCATACAGGCCTCGACAAATCTCCATTAGATTCACATGTGCCCAAGCAAAGTAAGTAGTAGGAGAAAAGGCACTACGCTTGCGGGTTGTCGAAACTCCCAATCTGAGGAGGTGCACGTGTAGTCCTTGTAGTGGGAACACTTTAGCTAACGTATAACCGGCCAGACGGTCAGATCGGCGGGATTTTAGAGAGAGAGTGAAATTCTCTCTGCAAAATCCCACACTTTCCCTCTCTCTTAGTTTAATATATATTATACCTCACCCTCTCCCCTGATCCATTTGGTCAAGATTGAGACCAGAGAAAAGTCTTACCGATCTGCGTATCCAGTTCATTGGTTGAGAGGATTACACCGCCCTCCTCTTATCCAACCACTTGAGATTTACTCTAATGGCGTGATGCCATGTGTCAATGTGAGCCCAGCCCAGGCTCAATGTTTGAATCTCCCATAGCTTGACACGTGGCACCTCTGGGCCACTCATAGCGTGCGAAGTGTCGGCGCTCCTCTACGTCTTTCAGCGTGAAATCCGTATCTCGAATTGCGAAATTCGACGTGGTAGTATTAGATTTGTGAGACTGGTCCCGGTGAAGTCGGGTTCGTCGTCAGATCTAGAAAAATTTCAATTTTGGCCAAGTACGTTTTATCGTATTAGAAATGCGGATTTTAGGGTCTCGTAAACTATCACAAAGAAAAAAAATTGAGTGAAATGAAGATTGGATATGGGTAGAGAGAATTTGTTATCAAATGGAATGATTTTAGAGGCATTTATAGATTTTTGGGTCAAAATAGCTGATGGTAAAAATCTTGTAATTTAATTATAAACCGTTGATTTAATTTTGTGCAAATATAACAATTAGATCTTCTTTAAACTGCTAGGATCAATCCATAACTATCGATCGTCAGATTTCAAAATATGACGGCTTGATATACCTCCGATATATCTTTATATATCCCGATTTATTCTCGATATATCCCGATATATCCTCATTATATCTCTCGGAGCATATCCGGATATATCCCGATATTTTACCGAAAAATTAAACTACGCGCACGTATGCCATACTCTATATTTCCACGATATTGGTCCAAAAACCGATATATCATTATATTACCATTTTTTTCACTATTTTTCGCTTAACTGATTATCGGCGGCCGATATCAAGCTCGACTTGTTTATATCCGATATATCGGTGATATATCAGATATTTTAAACTCATAATACAAGAGAAAGGAAATATTGGAAGAAAAAAATGCTGTGAATGAGTTATTGCAGAAAATATTAAATTTAAAATGAGAAGTAAATAATCTTTTTTTTTTTAGACGGCGTATTTTCAACCTTTTTTTTTTCCGTAAATACAATTAATAAAACAGCCTGTAACTAGTAGAATTTGTGACTATTGATCATGAAACCATGCATGTTAGAATGCTGTATAGCTGGGAAATGGGTCGCAAGCCAAAATGGGTCGAGCACTAAAAATTAAAAATAATATTAAATAACAATTTTACAAATTTTATATTTTGTAAAATAATGTTTCTCTAAAATGCTTATAGTTTATTCTTATATTCTTCAAAGATTGTATAAAATAGATTACTTTAGTTATATTTATTTCTTTTATTATATTTTATACTAGTATTATTTTATTTTATTAAAAACTATTATTCAATAACTATTATTTTTTCTATAGCACTATTTTATATTTTCATAATAGAAAAACTAATATTTTTAATAATTAGAAAATATTATATAGTTATTAAACAATTTAAAATAAATAAATGGCATACAAAAATTCGCCCAAGCCCTAATGGGGGTTGGGCTAATAGTTCTAGTTATATCTCGCTACCATTTTTCTCATCCCAACCTCAAAAAATTATAAAGCCAAAGTGATCGACCATATCGGTCGTACTCATTATCCCACCTTTAGCATGCTGTGATGTCTTGTGTCGAAGTCTACCTAAATGACTTTATCAATTGACTAAAGTCTACCCATTTGAATGGCATGGAAGACTCTGGTCACGCCCCATCCCCTAGCTGTGGCAGGAGAGGGGACGCCACGCAGGACTGGGACTCTAACTTGATTTTTCTGACATTGGTGGGCTCATTTAAATCATATAAATCCATAATGACATAAACTTGTAAAACTACCACCGTAGTGGTGTTTAAATTAATTTTACATATATCGAGTCTCATTTACTTGTATTTACACATGTTCCACTATTAAGGTAAATTTCACATTTACATTTTAAAACAAATTCATGGACTTACATCAAAAGACTCCTAATGCTATGTTGGTGACCGCGAATGTGGGATGTTCGACGACTTTTAATACTCACTCTGATGAAAATGTACCGCAGCAAACTTATACCTTAGTGGGCAAAAATATAACATAAATGACCACATCTAGTGGTCCTCAATTGTAGTATACTTATAACATAATTCATATATCAAAGTTTTCATATCTCCCGTGGAGTTCATAATAGAGATTTCAGGACAGAAGGTACCCATACTGAGAGCTTTTAATTTCATATATCATATTATTCATGTACACAACATATAAGTATTTGCCTGCATAGACCGGTAGCAATGAATGAGAGGGACACTACACAATAGGTACCCAAAGGTACAATGCAGTATTGAACAGAGGTGTCGAAGCATAGTACGTGTCCGCCCACGTAACAAAAGTGTCGTAACACTATGCAGGAGTGTCAGAAGACTAATAGAGTGTCAAGCACTAATCGCAGAGTTCAAACCCCAATCAAAAGTGCCATTCATTCATTATTCTACCCAAAGTGCATAATACAAACTATGCGTACTATTGAGCTTATTGTATTGTTCTTAATCACATTCTTGTATTTATATAACACACGCAAATAAGGGGCAAGAAAACAAAGTTTGCCCAACGCTTCGCCGAGGCGGTGAGGTTAAGAACATTTTACATATAACTTGTATACAGGTACAAACCCTATCATTCACTTGTTAGGATCCTACATTAATCCAATTGATGGTTTCTAGAATTAATAGAAGAAAGGAAATAAAAACGGGATTGCAAGTTTGCCTAGGTGAAGGTCTTCGCCAAGGCGAGGTAAAGACTAGGAATTTTGGGGCCTTGGGTTTGCCTAGGTGAACTGATCTTCACCTAGGCGAAGATGTGTAGAGCAGGAAACAGAAATGGGCATTTTTGCCCTATTTCATCTGACAAATTTCCAAAAAAAAAAAAAAAAAAATCAAATCAAACAAGCCACAAAACCCAACTCAAACCTACCAAAAACACATTTATGGAAGAGTTAGGGTTTTCCTAACCCACACATAAACAAAGAGGGAGTTAGGATAGTTTCCTAACAACAAATGGGAGAGTTCCATACCTGGATTTCTTGAACTTCTCAACCAAGCTTCCTTCTTCTTACTCAGATAAGGATAGGTCTCCAAAAGTATGGAGAGAAACACCAAAAATGGATTTTCCTCAAACCCGTATACCCTAGTTCTCCCAAACCAAAAGCTAGCAAAATGGAAAATGCCCTTCTAGACAAGTTATTGTCTTTATCTCATTTCGTTTTTAATTTTACCCTTGCATTTTAACTTTCATCCCATTTGCAAATCAACTTATCATATTTCTACTTTTAACACATAATCTTCTTATCTTATGTCCTTTGAATCCTCATTTTACAAATTATCATTTTACCCTTTTTCACACTTAGTACTTAAATTTTCGAAAAATACAAATTTACTTATATACCCTAAACATGTCATAAAACTATTAGGGTATAATTTGGGGTATTAGCAATCTCTACAGAGCTCTCTTCACAATTATTGGAACCAAACGTTTCATCAAACTCCCACAACTTCAAGGCATGATGATCAACTCTAAGGAAACAACCTGCTACACAAGAATGAAAAAGGTCATTCAAAGAAATAATGATTAAGTCTTCCACAAACATTTACTCTTCTTATATGGAAATAATTTGTTTATTTCTTTAAAATTATGCAATTTTTTAGAAGTGATTAAGCAGTTATGTTTATTTTACAAATTTTATGTAGACTTTATATTTTCTTATCAAATGGGAAAGAACAAGATTTGTTTATGTTTTCAACAAAGACACAAAAGAAAATTAAAAAAAAAAAATTATGCATTACTAAATTCATTAATCTTAAACTCAACATGAAATTTCTCTCGTAAAATCCCCCTTAGTTAAAAATAATAAAAAATAATTACCTACAACAATTATTTATTGAGATGAAAAAGGGCACAAGACTAGTTTTACTCCACCTCAAAATAATATTTGTACTTTATAAATTAATTCTTTAAATTTAAATTTCATAGATTTGAAAAATAACTAAAAAGTAATACTTTAGTTAAAAATAATTACCAACAAACAATTATTTATTGAGATGAAAAAAAGGGCAATAAGACTGGTTTCTACTCTCCCATTCATAAGATTTTCATATGTCAAAATCAATTGCTTCTTCATTGTTGAAGAAAGACTTGAGTCTTTTTATATTGGAAAAAGTGTATTATAGGTACAAGGCGAAGGCTTATATAAGCTAAGCTATACAAATCATTAAAAAGGAAAATATATACTTGCCATATACATATAATCTAACATCCCCCCTCAAACACATGGTGGTTTAAGAGAAACCATTTTGAGTTTGGAAGCTAAAGCTCGAAAAGTTCCTGGAGGAAGGGGTTTGGTGAAGATATCAGCTAACTGATCCTGAGAGGAAATAGACTGAAGTGTGAGTGCACCTTGAAGCAGATGATGACGAATGAAGTGACAATCAATCTCAATATGTTTAGTACGTTCATGGAAGACATCGTTATGAGCAATTTGAATAGCACTTCGATTATCACAGTGAAGTTTAGTTGCAATGGAACAATCAACACCAAGATCCTGCAATAACCAACGTAACCAAATAAGTTCAACTGTAGTAGCTACTAGTGCTCTATATTCTACTTCAGTGCTGGAACGAGCAATGACTGTTTGTTTCTAGCTTCTCCAAGAGATAAGAGAATCACCCATGTTAAAAACAATATCCCGTAGGCAGACGCCCTCAGACGCCCAAACCCGGGGTCCTGCTGACCACCGTCAACTCAAGGGAAACTTGTGTGTCTCTATATCATGAGATTCCATACATGAGTAACATGACCCAATAGGGCCCATCGTTCATACTGGCCCACAGCTACAAAACCATACATTTCTATAGATCAAGAGTTATTACATTACCTTAATAAAAACATATACTAAAACTGGGCCTGTCAATATATACGCAAAACATGAATCAAGGTCACAACCGCCTTACCTTCATAACCCGGCCTATAAGGAGCGCCACCGCCTCGTACCGCCCCGTACCAAAGGGGGTCCCACGACTCAGAGCCAACTCAAGAAATAAATCCTACAAGGGCTATTCCCCACCTAGGTGCACATGCAAATGATCATTTCACAGTCAAACCAACAACCAATTCGTGCATACATGTTGTCCTATCATGGAAAAAAAACTACATGCATGTATGAGACGACACTCTACATGCCCCATGTACCAAGTCAACCTCTGACCTACCACCTAATGCAAATGCCAATGGGAAATCGTGACTTAGTCGTCCCGACCATCTCACAACCCGTATCTGGTGTGGATATTTATTTAGTCGTTTCTGTCTCTTTCGGCAAATGTGAATCCTTCCGTCTCACCGCGGGTCTCTTCCACACCTCCGACATTTTTCGAGCTTTCACCGATGGATACGCTGTCTAACTAGGTTTTCAGGCTTTTCACCTGAGGGGGTGTCTATCCCCTACTTGCTACGCCCGACACTATTCATTTTCCATTTTCATTTAACACTGTGGAACTCAATTGGACTTCGTCCCATTCCCAAGCCCACACGATTCAGCACCAAACGCAGTGCCAAATTAGTACCATGTACACACACCCATGTAATGTGGTGTTACCGCACACCAATGCAATGCAATTGCGGCTACTACACTCGGGAACCCATGACCAATGTAATAAGACCTCTACAATGGGACATTCTACATCGTAATCAAAGCAGAAACACTATGTCTAATGCACACACCATTTCATATATTTAGTTCAACATCGCGATACATGCAATCATGTTAATATTCTGCACATTCAAATAAGTACATCACATGCTACGCACTACATCTTTTTCTATTTATTCGTACTTTATTCATGTCATCAACACATCATTCAAGCATGCATTAACATAATTCCAGCCATTACTTAGGCAAGTAATGCACACTAAGTATTCCCAGTCGACATAGTATGTCAATCATACAAACTTAACGGCTAAGTAATTATTTCCATCTTTATCACAAAGTGGCTATATCATATAATTTCACATATTCAAAGATGTTATTCAATTTATGGCAATAACACATTAGCCATTCGGCGTTATAATCCTACATGTTGGCCTTGAAAATAATTTGGACTTAGTCCAGAAAGTCAAGTTTTTGTAAATACCACACAAAAATATCCAACACGCACCTCATCAAATACGCAACTCTTACATTTCAGATACAAAACCGATCTAAAAAACGGTCTTAACCCGCACGTAATTCATTCCTCAACTCGTCTGCGACCCAAATTTCAATGTTCAGCCCACGTTTTGGCTGGAGCACTTTATTCTATTAAATTCTAGACTCAACGGTAGCTTCCAAGAGTTAAAGAACGCGCAAATGGGTTCTGGATTTTGTTATGGCCGTCAAGTTGATGTCGATTCACAAGGGTGTATAAAATTGGGCACACCCCCGTCACATTATGCTCGATTTTTTTTTGAAAATATAAATTTAAAATTCACGGTTTTATACTTCTTAAAATAATTTCGCTCTTATTTTTCACATACATACACATTCAAACACATGTGATATGCAACGCCATTTAAAATATTAATGATCAGAAACGCACCTTCCCGCTTCTCTAACAAGAAGGGTTACAGGCCCACAATGTCCTCGCGCTCCCATGTCACCTCCTCGACTCCTCAGTGCTACCACAACACCTTTACAAGCCTCACGGTCTTGGCATGCAAACCTACTTACATTCATGATACGCACTGTCCTAGGTCCGATCCGTCAAGATCAACAATGCCCGCCCCTAACCTAATTTATATGAGCTGGATCCGGAGTGTACTTCCGAGCATGAGACGGAATTACCTCATGAACACTGACAAAATCGTGGCAATGCTAATCGACACAATCGCATTCACCCTCTCGAAAGTACCCTAAGGCCCCAATGTACCTAGACGACAACTTCCCTCGCTTAAGCAAATCCGATCACTCCCCTCAGGCATCACCTCAAGAAGACATGACTGCACGCTCGAATCCTGCAGAGGTCGCCACAGATATATGCGTAACCCATGCCGACTCCGGTGCCAAAGAAGGAGACAGCCTTCGGATCATACCCACCTCTCTGAGGTGTCTCTAATCAAATCCGACCGCTGATGGAGCCTCTCCACCTCCGTCCAACATATCTGATCGACATGGCTCTACAGAGAACCCCATGTAACATCCAATACTAGCCCGATAACCAAGTATTGTAGGCCAACCTACTCAAGGAAAGTGCTCCCAACTACGCTGAGATCCGTGACGATGCCCACAAGATGTCCCTAAGATCCGGTCAGTCCACTGGCTGACCACATCCGTCTGAGATGGCGTTTACTCATCGACAAATCGTGGTCCCCACGGCCTCGAAATCTTCTAAAACTGAGTCAGAAACTAAGGATCTCGATATGATACTATGGAGACTGGCACTCCATGCAACCGCATTTATCTCCTCGTGATATACAACTGTATAATTCCTCTAGTGTGTCATCCAAGACGGGCCGTAAATGCGCCGACTTGGTGAGTCACCCACTATAATCCACACCGCATCATGCTCGCTGACGTCTATAGTGAGTCACAAAGTCCATCGTGATGCTCCACTTCCACTCCACTATCTCCAATGGTCGAGAAGCCCCGCCGGCCGCACCAAATTTCTGACTCCGGCCGCACATGAGACAATCGCCGGACAAAATCTCGACATGCCTAGTCCCGCTACAAAGAATAGTCGCACGCACGTCACGACACTCGTACACCGATGCACAATTAACTCCGGAGCAAATGGAACCCCTGAGATCTCCTCCTCAACTACGACCGGGGACCACAACTACCCCCTATGTGACGCCCAAACCCGGGGTACATTGACAACCCGGCCAACCCACGGAATACCGCGGAATGTCGGGTAACCCGACACCACTACGGAAAATCGAAAGCAAGAGTCTCCTTTGCACGGGGAGTCTACCCAAGGTACAAACTCGTCCCAACAATTACAATGACCACACAGGTCCAAAATGCTTAGTAAAATAATGGCCACTTGGGCCCCTCAGATCAATACTCACAAAATATATCCCAACCAACATATCATGGTTCAAGAGTTTTTACATTACTTAATACAATATATATTAAACCTAGAATTTTAATACATGTATACAAAATAATCACAAAGCCACAACTTAGCTTTCTTCTCAAACGGCTCTAATGAGTGCCGCTTCTGGCCAGCTTCCTTGTACTAAATGGTGATCCTCGACAGGTGAGCAGCCCAAAGAGAGATAATTTCCTACATGGGTTACTCATCACTGGCGCACATGCATGGCGAACAATCACATTCAAGCAATTTCATGAACCTACTCAAATGTCTACATGACCAATCCCATGTCCCGATTCCTCACCGACTCCCTCACATATGCCTAAGCCGTATGCGAGTAAAAATATCCAGTTTTCAAAACAAAATCTTTTTATTCTCGAAAACTCACTTTCGAATTTCAGAAAGCATTGACTACCCTCCGAGTCTAACGTGTCGAGAACCTTCTCAAACAATTCACGGCTCCGACGTGCAATTGTTGACCATCTCCCAACACAATTCTCCGGAAAATCATCCATTGAAATTCCTTTCACAAACATTTTCATTTTTGTTTCATCATGTCACGACTCTACTCCTAATATTCAGTAAGTGCCCCAAAGGTATATGGAATGCAGATGCCAATTCCAACGATTACTGGCGCTAATATATTCACATGCATATTAACATAATTAAATCACATAAAACGTGTTATGCAAATTCACAAGCAATTACACAAAATTCAAATTTCACGCTAATTATCAAACATCAAAGAATTCATTTGAATCACTCAACCAAACACATTTTCACACAAAAATAATTTCGTGTTACTATCTGGTGAATATGAAACCTCAAGCCATCGTCACGACCACAATAAATAGAATTTTCCACTGCTCCAAAGCTTTGAGATCGACTTATGGCTAAAATAAGCCTGTAACATTCTAACCATTTCATACGGTCTTAGACAAAGATTACAAGCAGAAAGATCCCTACCTCTCGTCACCTTAACTCCACTAAACTGTTCACGCTGTGAGCTCCTTATCACAGAAAGAGCAACTTTACTTCTTGCTCCATCAGAGAACCGGCCATCCACGTCGGGAATCCTAGAGCAGGCTTCACTCTCTCTCTCTAACCGACCGCCAAGCTATCGCATCGCTTTCCTTTGTCAAGACGCTTTTGGCTTTTCAAATGCGTGAGATGACCACTAATTCCAAATTTGTCATATTATCTCATTAAACTTCATTTAATACCATCCATCCTCAAGTCTTGGATTTTTCACACTTGTCCATTTCATCATCTCTACTCATGCAACATATTACATGAGTACATGTAAGAGAAATGACTTTGTCACATCACACAAAGCCGTTTACGGCACCCACACCTGCCTTGAAAACGGAATTCGACTATCCCTGACCGACGAAATTCACATGTGGTAGCGAGATTTCGCGAGATGATTCCAACGGGTGGAAACTGGCTTTCATGGTCCGAGATTTAGAAAAATTTTTGATTTTTACCGAAATTACGATTTTGCTATTTTTCAGAAAAATTGGAATTTTCTCGGGTCTTACATTCTTCCCTCCTTAAAAAGAATTTCGTCCCGAAATTCCACGCACATACGCATCCAACCACATGCATATGTAACCTCACCCAACTCCAAGACCGTGTCGAGTATGACAACCCGGTTAAGGTCCCAATTACTGACAACCCGATGGCTATCAACTCATCCATGTCAAGAATGACATCAATAATTCAATATGTTCATTTCACCCTATGGTCCACTACATGAAAGCAGACCACCGAGATCCTCGACCACGACGACACATCCGACTCGAACTCTCACTCCCTACATCATAGGAAGAATTTCCCATCATCTCTCTAAAGGCCTCAACTCTAAGCTCAAATCTATCACGCCACGTGAAACAACACTTAACATGATGCAAAAATAATTGCGTATAAACGACTCGTATTTCAAATTTCCGCACGACGCGTGAGACATCGGGTCCTCGACATCCCCGCCAGGCTCGTGACGGACCTGACTCCACACTCGCCCCTCCGCCCATCTCGCGGTCGCCGGCTGCGCTTCAGATAGCACCCCGCGTGAACAAACCGTTCCGATCCATATTAGGTGCGTGAACGAACCGCACTTCCTCGCCCTATGGCGACCGGATCAGGCTGGCCCCAAAATCCCGATCCCCGATCCGGGGTAATCCCGCTCATATGTCCAGTCGCCGCAATGGTAGCACACCATCCGCCACCGACCGGGCAACCCGATCCGCCCCGACCTCGGATGGTCGGGCTTTGAACTCGCGAACTAGAAGCCCTGCTTCTTTCCCCGAACCAAGAAGACCGATAATTTTTCCTCTCGACACTAGCACTCGATCCCGAGTGCCCGAAAGCATCCGATTCTTCTATGGTCATCATTCACCATAGAGTCCACTCCTCCCCTAAACAAGCCTTAGAACATTCCTAACCATTTACATGGCTCTTAGACAAAGATTAACACAAGTAGGAAAAGATCCCTTACCTTCTTAGAGCTTTAACTCCACTAAACCTGCTCCACGCAGAGTCTCTACCGCAGAGAGCAACTTTACTTCTTGCTCCGCTGAGGAACCGACGGTCCTGACGTCGGGAATCCTAGAGAGAAGCCATACTCCCGCACTTCTAAAACCGACTAGCCAAGCTTACTGCATCAAGTTTCCTTTGTCGCATTACTTTTGTAAGACCCAGAAATTCTTAATTTATAAAAAGGCAAAATCGTACTTCGATTACAAAGTTGTTAATTTCGTTAAACCGTAATTTATTCTTTCAGATCGGATGACTAAAAGGATTTAACGTTGAATCTGTCTCGTGAAATTACCAGCATGTAAAATGCGCCGAATTCGACAATCGTAATTTACATCGCCGAGGCACGCCGGTGTCAGAAAACGCATTTTCGGCGCGACGAAAGTCACATATAACATGTACTCATGTGCCATAAGTGGTATGAGTAGAGAAATAATGAAAATGGACGGTCGAGATAGTGCCGAATGTCAAAACTGGGAAAAGAGGGACAAAATTGGCATTATAGGAATTGATTTAAGTCACAAAAAGACAAAAAAATGCTACAGTGCTCATCTCCTCAAATTCAAAAGAAGCAAAATGTGGGGGAGCAGAATTTTCACGCAAAGAGCCGAAATGCAGGTTTTCAGAGAGAGAGAAGGTCCGATTTCTCTAGAAATACGCGATCCGACTCATTTGGCGCCTCTGATAAGAAGGAAGCTACTCACGCGGAGAGGGTCATGGTACCATATTTGCGAGTTCTTCAACTCGAGAGGCAGCTTCTCCTCACTGGGCTTTATTCCCTCTTAAGTACTTTTACAAATGTTCGAGTCGAACGAGGTCAAGAAGCGCTTTGATCGGGTCCTAAACCTTGTGACCTAATTCAATATGAATTTTTGAAATCATTGTGAATGACCACCACGGCCGGGTTTGGGTAGCAAATTGTGTTTTTCCACATAAACCATGCGCTGATTGGAATGAGGCCTAAATAGTCGGAAATGCGGTTCACAAGGTGAACTGGGAGGACCAGGATTTTCTGTGAGTAGTAACCGAGGTTTCACTATTCCCTAAATAAAGTTCTCAAAATATATATTTTTGTGTGAAATGTGTTTGGTCGAGTGGATTCGTTGAATTGTCGGTTTCATCATTACCCGCTGAGCTAATTTTTTGATGTGTTTGAAATGATAATTATACGCATGATTGGTATGAATGGATATTATGTGGAGTGCATGTTTACATATTGTACAGATTAGACTATTGAAATATACATGTATTCCATAAGCACCGAACATCCTAGACTATAGGAGTTAGTGTATGAGACGAAGTTCAGAGAAAATGTCTTATGGGTCAGTTTCCAAACTAGAAACACTTGAGGGTAGTCCAAACTTAAAATATCAATCGTCGGAGACGGCCCAATTGATATACATCGGAGGGTAGTCCACATACAATATCAATCGTCGGAGACGGCCCAATTGATATACATCGGAGGGTAGTCCACTAAATATAACATCTGAGATGGTCCACAATTTATAACATCGGAGGGTAGTCCACCAATAGAACATAATATTCTCACACAGTTTAGGCGCAGTGTGATGGAGCTTCAGAGACGGATCTCGAGTCACAAACATTCAAGTAGGATCATGATTGTTGAGTACCGTATGTTTATTTTGGTCACCGTGACCGCACTTAGCGGAGAGAGCCCACTTAGGGTGATTCCACTACCGAGCATTAGCTCACCCTATCATGGGATATGGTTTGTGCAATGAGCGTGAAGTAGGGACTATCGTCCTGGGGTGGGATTGAAAGACTGGAAGAGTTTCTGCTCCGGCTTTGGTTGATGATATATACATGCAGCTGAAATGTCTAAATTTAATATATATATTGTATATGAGTGAAAAATATTGTAACTCTTGTAAATTCATTTGGTATATAGTTGATCATAGTTAGTATGTATTATGAGTATCGCTTAGGCCCAAGTAGCCGTATTACTCATGTGATTGATATATTGATATATTGCATTATTCAGATGTGTATATGCAGTGTTTTGTAATTGGGGTAGAGCTCCCGTACAAAGGAGATCACTCGATTTTCGTGAGAGTGGTGCCTGTCACCCGACATTCACGAGTATCAAAGGGCTGGATTTAGTCACCTGACCCCAAGCCAAAGGCCATGCTTTTGGCTTTTCAAATGTAGGAGATGACCACTATTCCAAATTTTGTCTTATTATCTCATTAAACTTTCATTTACTACCATCCATGTCCTCAAGTCTTGGATTTTTTTTACACTTGTCCATTTCCATCATCTCTCTACTCATGAAACATGTGTCACATGAGTACATGTAGGTGACTTTGTAACACATAAACGTTTATCAAGACTACTAAATTCTGCCGAAAACTAAATTCGACCGTCTCGGAATTCACCAAACAGAATAGATTTCTGCAAGATGATTCCAATCTGAAATTTGTTTCATTATCCTGAGATCTAGAAAATTTGGACTTACTAAAATTACGATTTTGCCATTTTTTTAAACGAATTTCTAGAACTTACACCCTATACCAAGACTACCATCCGTGTGGACGGGCTGCTTCTTCGTCGTCGGTAGACTGGATCGTATCATCCCCGGTGGACACTGGGCCCGTCTCCCGCCTCGGGACTCTAATACCGCCAGAGAGACGGCCAGAGCCATCGTGACTCCGCAAGGTACCAGCTTGCTCATCGCATCAGAAGTCCGAATCGCCCATCGTCTCGAAGACCGCTTACTCCCAGAAGCTACTAGCTAATACTCCCCGTGACTTCCGACTTAAAGTGCACGCCCATCACATTTGCCTTATCGATGGTACGCAGCAAAGTCAGAATCTCAAAACTCCATCCACCGCCGCCCTCATGCTGAGTTTTCACAGTGAAGATGATCACTTTTATGGTATGAAAAACACTCTCGAATCGGCCACCATACAGATAATACCGCCAAGCCTTCAAGGCAAAGATAATGGCTGCCAACTCCATATCGTGTGTCAGGTAATTCTGCTCGTGATTCTTCAACTGCCGAGAACCATAAGCCACAACTTTCCCGGACTGCATTAGAACACATCCCAGTCCATCCTTCGAAGCATCACAAAGACACCGGTGGTATCTTTGTCCCTTTCCCGACTATTAGAATAGGAGCTGAAGTAAGCCTCTTCTTCAATTCCTTGAACGCCGTCATGAGTCATCCCACACAAATCCCCTTCCGAGTCAATCTCGCCATGTGAGCCGCAGTCGGAGAAATCCTCTATAAACCTCCCGTAATACCCGCCAATCCCAAGAAACCCGTATATCTCGAAGACCGCCTTGGCCTCCCAACTCATCGCTCAACCTTCCCAGTGTCACCCCACACGCTGAAGCCGACACCACGTGTCCCAAGAAACCGACTTCGTGAGTTAAATTTCAGACTTTGGCTTAAATTTAGAAGTACAATCATATCTTCTTTGGGTAAGTCAGGGCATTTATTTCCTTGGTGATCTCTTATGTTTCACTTCCGATCGAGTAGATCAGATGTCATCAACAAAGACCACTAAAATTGATCTAAATAGGCTGGAACACCCTATTCATGAGATCCACTAATGTCACGGTATTTAGTCAATCCAAAGGGCATCATCAGAACTCAAAGTGCCCATACCGCAATTCCGAACACCGCCTTAGGATGTCTGGCTTCCCCTAACTCTCAATCGATGGTAACCAAGTATAAGGTTCATCTTCGAGTAGACTCACTCTTCTCAAATGATCAAACAAGTCATCAACTGATAATGGATACTCTAAGCCATTGTAACTGCTCAACTATCCGTAATCGACATAATCAAGGGTCTTATCCTTCTTCTTCGCAAATAGAACCGGGAGCGCCTTATGTGAAGTGCTTGGTCTAATGTGAAAAAAAAAAAAAAAAACCCTTGCCCAAGAATCCCAGATCCGACCTTGAGCTTCAGAATCTCAACCCACACGTGAAACCCCTAGACAATCCACCCTTCTCAAAAAGGCAAAATCGCATCGGTAAAGTCCAAAGTTTTTCTAGATCTCGATGATCAAACGGACTCTCCGATGAAATTTTTCATAAATTTAGTAACCACGCTGAATTTCGCTGGATTCCGAGGTGGCCTGATTTCATGTTTTTCGAGGTGGGTAGTGCCTGATGACACATGCAGCAGTTAGGGGATGTGCCATGGCACCTCTTTCAAAAGTGTGACACTTGGCATAAAAGGAATGGCTCACATTGAGCCACATGGGTGGCATGATTCCATGGCTCATATTAAGCCATGTAGTGATGATGTCATAAAGAGGATTTAAGAATAAAGAAATAAGGATGGGAAAAAGGATAGCCACACATTTGGCTTGAGGAAGGAGGGGAGGAAATTTCCTCCTTTTGACCGAATGAGTGGTTGCTCCAAAAAGGGAGAGAAAATGACCAAAAAGGAGGAGAGAAATTCAAAGAGAAAGGAGGAAATGGGGAGAAAATGAAAGGGGAAATGAAAGGGAAATGAAAAAGAAAAGAGTGCAAAAGGAGGGCGGAAAACGAAGAGGAAGAAAGGAAAAGGAGATGCAGAAGGTTTGTTCTCACATTTCTAGAGAGAGAGTGTCTTCCTTCTCTCTAGGTTTCTGAACGATCCGACCGTCGGATTCCTTCGAGACAAGAAGGGAAGTTGTTCTACACAGAGAGGACAACGCGTGGACACCGGATATGAGGAGTTTCGACAAACTCCATGAGGTAGGGGTTTCATCCTACTCAGTTCTTATTACACTTTATTTAAGTGTTTTGTGATGTTTGTGTTGATTGAGGCCTGAGGGTTATTGATCTGGGTCTCAAATATTGGAACCATGTTGGAATTTCTTTGAGACCCATTCAGGCAAATTGTAGCAGCTAGTGGACCGCTGAGAGCTGGGTGATACTTGCGAAACAAATTATGTTTTGTAAGTAGGAGACCGAAAATGGGGAGGGAATCTGTTCCACCAAGAGGAACTGATAGAAAGAGTGGGCGCCCGTGACAGCCCACTTGTTGTCAGACTGTAAAACACCTGGGCCAGATGAAATGGACCATAAATGTTCATGTGTTCTGCATTGAATCGTGGATGTGAATGGTTTTGGTATGAGGAAATAGATAGGTTAAGATACACTTAATGTGTTAACAAAATGACAATTATATGGAATTAAATTGTGTTTGTAAGCCATTGAGATGAGATTATGATCTCGTCAAGGGAGCTTGAATCAAGGATGATTGATGTTGAATTACATGTGTGTAATTGTAGTTGATTGAAATATGCATACGATATTGTATAAATGATTTGAAATGGTATAATGTATTTTCTTATATAAAATCGGGTACTAGAAGAAGCGTGAGTGCATGACATGGTATTTTTGTAAACGGACATGGTTGCAAAGGAATTTCACAGATGATATTCCTGAGAATCGGGTCAGAGATGGGCCAAATGATCACTGACGAGGACCATGACTGTTTCGGAAAGCTCACCAACCAATTCGCCTCGGAGGGTAGTCCCATATTTTTACCGACACGTTCGGTAGTATATTTTCAAGAACAACAAGTTTTGTTTTGAAAATGATTATTTTCTCATACGTATTAGGTAAGTGTGATTAGCTGCTGAGGACTCGTGACATGTGGTGATCATGTAGACATTCAAGTAGGAACATGTATTTACTGAGTGTGTGTTTACTTTGGAGTTACGACATGCACTTAGTGGAGAGTAAATCCATTTAGGGTGATTCCACTCACCGAGCACAGCTCACCCCCGTCGAGGGATTATATTTTTCAGGTACGTGGAACGCCTATACATAAACTCCAATTAGAGATCGATTTTGAAGAAAAAGCCGTCAGGGCTTTGATGTTTTGATAATAATGTATTAGAATTGTAAATTTTAATATGTATTTGTATTTTAAAGAGAAATGGCACTCTTTAATTAGCTGGAATATAGTTGGGATATTTATTTTGAGTATTGGTTTATGGGCCTAAGAGGCCATTTTTACTGTATGGCCTCGTGATACGAGATATATAGATTTTCCAAGAAGTTGATTTGGTAGTCAATGACTGTTTTAAGGCCACTGCGCCATCCTATGTGGAGTCATAGAATGGGCGACGACTAAGATGCAAACCCAATGCGGAAGTCTACATCCCTGGTGTAATCCCCGTAGCCAGTCTGTAAAACATCCTCAGACTCGCAAACCACACCCGAGGTGCATCTATCCCGTCTCACTGGGCCCTTCGTGGTAAGGCTAGCTAGCCAACCCGCCAACTCCGCCCCATGCCATCATGAATAGTACATATAGGTGAAGCATCGTGTGCCTATTCTGAAACACAACACAAGTACCGTCGTGTAGGCTGTAATCTCATAATGCTCACAATCTATGAAAAACTCGATGTGCCACAACTACCATCCCGAGGATGACATCTCTAACCCATGTCCATGACCCGGTCCACCACGAGTAGAACCCAGGATCCTAACTCACATCCCGACATATCCGATCAATCTCGCCTTAGTCTCATAGGGGAAGAACTCACATATTACTACATTGGTCTGGCTACCTTAACTTCTAAGCCCAATACTCTCACACAAGATTTAATAATAAAGTGAACGTGGATGCACTTGAGGTCAAAATAACACCCTTCCCACAAAGTGAAAGAGTATAAACGCATTCTTGAATCACCGACTCCATCTCGCGCCTCGCATGTGGAGTAATCTACAGAAATGCCTCGAGTCCCCGGGCACGGTCTGGGCGGGCCCCATCTCGGCCCTCACCCATAACAGCATCCTAGCCCGTTTATGCCAGCCAGAGGTGCTCAGACAACACCCCGGGATTCACACTGTCTCCTTCCGACCGACGAGGGTGGAGGAATAAACTGTGTTCGCGCATGTCCCACTGATGACTGAGACTGCGCTGTCCCGAAACCCTAGGATCCTTGTCTCCGGGGCAACTCGCTTCATGTCCAGATATGGCAGAACAACAAACCGCTTTGTCCCGCCCGACCGGGAGCTCCTAGCCTGAATTCTTGGCCCCGATGGCCGCGACTAAACCTCATAACTAGCTCTCGCTTATTTCCCGAACTAGAAGAAGATCATCCTCCTTCCTCTTGCCACTAGCACCAGATCTCTAAGCCCAGGTCCCATCTCTCACCAACATCAAAGCCGTATCGACCATCGAGTCCATATCTTGTAGGTTATGTCCTATAATCTTGCTCCAGATGGACAACTTCAGCCCATCCTCGAACTTCCTGACCTTGGCCATGTTAGTGGCCGCATAATCATCCTTAAACGCGTAAATCTCTTGTGTGAATCAAGGCCGTACTCGAATACGCCATCGTCTTCTCGTCTCACCAAGGAACCTCGGCCTTCACATTCTAGTATAGTCAAAGTACTTCTATGAATAGTCTCGCGAAAAAATCATCCTACAAGTCATAGCTCCCAAGTCCTTGAGCCGTGACCTACTCCCACTAGATCTGGACTCACCTCGTCGGAATGAAGCCAACGTGAATCCCAGTAGTATTTGCGATCTCCATAGCCTAAAGAATCCCATGATCTTAACCAATGGTCATTACCATCGGGTCCTTCTCTCGTGAACGTCAAGGATGATGTGCCTTGAACCTTGGAGGCCACTCGGCACCTCCTCGACTTTACCCAGACGCTCGTGGAGCAAAGGCTATCAGAGGCACCCATGGCCTCTATGAAGGCCTCCATCGATCAAAAACAAGCCAAGGTCGATCACGCCTGACGACTCCTACGCCCGGGTCCCTCTACTTGCCATCTACACAAGTCAAACAACAAGTTTAGAATCATTTTCGTGTCCTACATTAGCGCACATCTCCAATCCAATAGTGCACCTAATATCCGAACCATCTGCTCGCTTCGAACTCCTGCTGTTACGCTTTTCAACCCTAGTGTTCGTGATTTCCTATATACATCCTACCACGATATAATTCACGTAATTTGTAACACACAATCACACACATACAATCAAAGACACAAGAAAACACGCAATGCATGTCAGTGGATCTAATCTCATTCCGTGGACTCTGTAACCTCACCCAGATCTCAACAAACTATGATCTGGATGTCAATTTCTCGAGCACTAGGTAATTCTAACCCAAGCTCCGACACCAATCTATACCAAGATGTGGTGCTCTTATACCTGAATGACCATGGCCTAAGCCTAAGTCCCTCAACCCCTGTGTACTCAGATACCCATGCTGATACCGTGTCGTGATGCCCCCAAACCCAGGGTCCCGCTGACCACCGTCAACCTTGGGAAACTCAGGTGTCTCATATCATGAGACCCATACATTTAGTAAAATGACCCAATAGGCCCATCATCCATACTGGGTCTCATACGATTACAAAACCATACATTTCCCATGTATCTAAGAGTTATTACATCACTCTTAATACAAAAACATATAATTAAAAAACTAGTTCGCTCTAATATATACACAAAACATGAACTGCGTCACAGCTCGCCCGTCAATCCCGCCCCAAGGAGCGCCTCATTCCCGTCTCGTACATGTCCTCAGACTGAAAGGAGGTCCCAGCACTACAGAGAACCCATTATCAGTGAGCTAACTAGTAGAGATAAATCCTACTGCTGGCTACTCCCAACCTAGGTGCACATGCAATGATCATTTCACATCAAAACCAACAACCAATTCTGCATGTATGCTGTCCTATCATGGAAAAACTACATGCATGTGGCTAGAACGACACTTACATGCCTCATGTACCGGGTCAACCTCCCACCCACCACTCCAAATGCAAATGCCAATGAAATCAATACCGAAATACTCCATACCCCATCCCCACAACTCGTAGTATATGTGATATTTATTTAATCGTTTCGTGTCTTTTCGGGCAACAAAAATTTTCGGGGTCTCACTGCGGGTCTCTTACACCCTCCGACATTTTTCGAGCTTTCACCAATGGATACGTTGTCTAACTAGGTTTTCAGGTTTTTCACTTGAGGGGGGTGTCTATCCCCTACTTACTGCGCCCGACACTATTCGTTTTCCATTTTTATTTAACATTGTGGAACTCAATTGGACTTCGTCCCATTCTAAGCCCATTACCGATTCAAGACTCAAACGCAGTTACAATCGCATTCACGTGACACACACCCATGTAATGCGGTGTTACTGCACACCAATGCAATGAAATTTGTGTCACTACACTCAAACCCATGACCAATGTATGAAGACCTCTACATGGACATTCTACACTATACACTATGTGTGTGCTATGAACACTCATGTCTAATGCACACAACATTTCATATATTTAGTTCAACATCAACATACATGCAGTCATGTTAATATTCCACATTCAAATCGCACATCAGCATAAGCATGCACTACATCTTTTATATCGCCGCTTTATTCCGTCAACACATCATATTCAAGCGCGTATTAACATAATTCCAGCCATTACTTAGGTAAGTAATGCAATAATTCATATTCCCAGTCGAGACATAGTATGTCACCATACAACCCAATGCATAATTATTTGCATCTTTATCACACATATATCACATAATTTCATTCAGCATGTTATTCAATTTAAGGCAATAACACACATTGGCCATCCTCAATTAGCAATCCATGCTTGGCTCGAAATAACTGACTTAGGCCGTAGTCCAGTTTTTAAAATACCACACAAAATATCCAACACACAATTCCTTGCTCAGGCCATATGCAGCCCCAAGCATTTCGTGTATACAAACCGATTCCATAAAATGTAGTTTCGAACCCAGAACACTATTCTCAACTCGCTCGTGTGGACTAGCCCAATGTTCAGCCCATGCTTGGCTGCTGAGTAATTTCATTCTATTAAATTTTAGACTCAACCGCTTTCCAGAGTCTTAAGAACGCAAATCGAGTTCCTAATGGGAAAGTTAAGGGTCGTCTGAAGTTGATGCGGCCGATTCACAAAGGTGTGCGGAAATTTGGGCACACCCCCGTTTTCCATTATGCTCGGAATTTTTATTTTATTTTTTAAAAATTTAAATTTATAATTTTCACGGGTTTTACATCGACATCATGGGATCACCGCCTAATTCAGATCTGAGGTCATGCTCAAGAGTTTGAGGAATGGAAGAAAATGAAGGATCACCAAATATGGTGCCTTTCAAATATCAAGAATCCTTTGAGAACAACAAATATAATGAGGAGATCTATGGGGTGTTTATAAACGGACATACTACATGAACTCCTATGTAAACATCAGGCGAGTAACAATGAGATAAATTAGACTCTCAACAAGCTATCTCAGAGAGAAAGACTAGATAAATGATTCACCATCATGAGAATCGAGGTGATTGTTATACTAATAGGGAAAATAATTATCTTGCTATCATGATACCGCTCGAGAAATCAAATCGAAAGTATAGTTGGCCTGAGAAGATAATAACCATCTGCAGAAGAAGAAACTTTTAGACCAAGAAAGTAATTAAGAGGGTCTCAAGTTGGGGCATTTTGTATCTAAAAAAAAAATCTGGTGGCAAATTGGATACATCGGGGCATTTATGGACCTTATCCCGTATTTCCGTGCTTTAACATTGTCAGGCAAGCATTAGCTGGTCATTTCAAGATGAATTTAATGTTTCATTTGCAGGAGTTGCCTGCTTGCTGCTATCCATACAAGCTACTTGAGGATTTCCATTTCAAGACATGGAAATTTGCGTTCTTTCCAGGATTATTTACATTTTGCACACAACAAAACCTACAGCTAAGGATTATACGTATCATTTCTCCTGTTTGAGAAAATGTATATATCAGGGCAGAACTTGAGCAACCAAGGTTTTATTTTACTTGGTCATTTTGTTTTGCTCCTGCTACCAGTAGCTTCTATTTTAGTGTTCTTTTTTTTTTTTGATAACTGTGGATATCTGGGTTAACTTGCGTACATTTCGACTAATCTCACTGGGTCTTGAAGTACTAGACGATGTTCTTGAACAGTGTAGATATGGCTTTTTGCTGGGCTAAGGAATTTTTTCCTAACAAATGTGAGTATATGTTCAAAGCTGTATCATTTGGGTAGTTATGTCCCAAATCAAGTCTTTTAATAGTTAAGAGCAAGCATGAAATATGTGTGAATAGGTGTGGGATATTCAAATCCACACACACACAAGCACACACACACACACACACACATATATATATATATATATATATATATTTTTTTTTTGTGTTCTTTGTGTTTTTAAGAACAAAAAAAAATTGAGAACCAAAGGGTTCTCCATGTTTTCATTGTTCTCGTAGAAAATAGTCTTTAAAAACGGTAATCAAAGTGACATTTAACCTCTTTCCAAAGTAACCTTAAAAATTTAATATTTTATCCAAAAAGAATCCCTAAAAATGACAAGATAAAACCTCACTTACATGATAGCCCAAATCTTTCATAAGCATTTTGTCCTATCTCAAGGGGTTATGTACCAAATCATATAGACACGGCCCTTTTGATTTTAAAGAAAATTGTTAAATATACAAATATTTTGTGAATTCATCCTTTTTAAACGTTATCCTTTTAAAAATTATTTTGTAAAATATAGTCAAACATCTTTTTAAAAATCATTTTGTAAAATATAGTCAAACGTACGGAAAAATGATATATGTAAAGAATATTTTTCCTTATGTTTTTTTTTTAACAAAAAGCATTTTCACCCCCAACAACCATTATATATGTTCTTTATCCACATGCCTAGCTCAGTTGGTTAAAGCGTTCAATGTTTAAAGGAAAGATATGAGGAGAGAGATTCGAGTCTTAGTAAATACAATTTACTAAATTGTATTAAAAATAAAAAAGATGTCCCTCATAAAAGTCAAAGGAAAAATGAGTAGAGAGGCATAAATATGTGTCAAGGTTGAATAAAGGGAGAGGTAATAGAATCTCCACATCTATCTGTCTTCAACATCATTAGCTTTTTTGCCTACAAGAGCAGGTAAAGAACCCATATCGTAACAGCATTGCTCCTACAATGTCACAAACCAATCCATTAAATAATTAATTAATTAAAGGTTAGCAACCATATGATATATCAACTTATTTTTCATATACAATTTTATATATATTTTTGCTGCTTTATATCATAAAGGTTTTGCATTTACTAAATATTATGTTTGATTCTAAATGAGAGCGTCATAATAAAGATAGATTCAAGATAGCGGAATATGAATTAATATAAAGTAAGTAGAATTAAGATTTAGAATAATAATAAGAAATAACAAAATAACAATACTTAATACAATATGATGGATTGTATCCTTTTGATAGGTACCTCTTTTGCTAATACAGTCAAACCTAATGTGAAAAAATTAATGAGAACTAATAAATTATTTATATACTATTTAAAATTATTTTACTTATTATATATGGTAGACAAAAATTTTAAATTTTTTTTTTTTGTACTTTTACAGTAAAAATCAAATATAAAAAAACTATTTTTTCTAATTTTTTTTTTCTTTTCTTTAATACTTTTTGAGAACTAAATATAAAGTTTAAAACTAAAATATAAATAAATAAACAGAGGGATAGGGTTTTTTTTCTTGAAAATCCCTGAAAATAAATAAATCACATAGTATGACAAATCCTGTCACTACAATTCCCTGAAAATCCCTTCATGTTAGTTTTTTTCTTTTTTTCTTTTTTTTTTTAATTTCAAGAAAAATAAATAAAGGAATTTAGGTCTAGGGTTCTTACTCCAAGTAGTAAAGTGATGAGGATTAGCCCCATCCCACTGAAGTTCCTGCTAGAAGATTTGGCCACAAAGGCTACCACTATGGCTGTTTGATGGTACCAAAAAAGCTCATCATTGCTGTTAGTGATAACTCTGCTGGGTATATTTGAATCACATGCCTCTGCAATTTCATATTGTTTGCCAATTTTATTCATTATGATCTTCAATCATGTTGAATTGCTAATTTAATATAAGTTCAAAACATTAATTAGCATATAGGTATGGCCTTGGTTATGCTCCTTAATGGTCATGAGTTCCCCTTAGGGTCACTGGAGGATTTACTCGACTGCGAACTTCATGGCTACAAGGGATTAGTTGAGATGCACACAAGCTAACCTAGACATGCATGGTTATAAAAAAAGGTGATTTGATTAAAAGGCCAGATTCAAAAATATGAATTTAGAATCTAACCCTCCATCAAATTTGTGTCATATTTTGACAATTTCTTATAACGATGTTTCTTTTAGAGACATGTAAAAATACCTAAAAGGACAAAGGGTATTTTTGTCTGTCTATAACGAGTTATTTTTTGAAAAAAATAAAAATAAAATAAGGGAAGGATTAGATTTGCAAATTTTAGACTATTTGATGTCTTTTAACCAAACATTTCAAAAATATAAAAAAGGTATAATATGGATAATGAAGATTTAGAACTTACCACCAAAATATTCAAAAACTAGTAGCTAGAACACCAACCCAATAGTCATGATCCAACAGAAACCATTACTTGTTGTCTCATAGCTTATAGATAACATAGCTTTCACACAACAGGCCTTCTATAATACCAGCCAAAAAGCTCCACCGATGAAATACCCAAACCCCATATATTGGCCTGCCCATTAATACTCCTAAATCTTAGCTTTTCTTGATGGAAAATCAGTGCCAACACAAATGTTATGGTTGGGACCATGTTTAGTGCAATGCTTTCATATGTTGAAGAAATGTATATGAAGGCCCATTGTCATTAGCATTTGACACAGAGGTGACTACATAAAAGCAAAAACAACATTAATGAAAAAAATGAACATTATGGATGTTGGTGTTATTGTAGTATGAATTAATGTACTCAACTGTAAGAGTCCCATAAGGAATGCATAGCATAGTATCTTGAAGGTGATAGGAGGCCTCTTGTTCCTGCAATCATTTCACAGATTACTACAATAATTAACTGTCACATCCCGCATCGGTACTATTTAAGTACGACTCCCCTTAGCCTAATAGATAAGCTGTGAGGACTTCTTGATCGACAACGGACAATATTTACGTTGTTGGGCGCATGTCATTTCATTAACTAAAAAAGAAAAAAGAAAAAAGAGAAAATTGACTTAAGCCCAAAGATTGATGGAACACAAACTGAGGCTCTTTCAAAGATATTCCAAACAGTTAGAATGTGCAGGTTTGACCAGGTTCAGTCGTATAATATTACAATGATGGCCAATACAAAATAAATAGATGTAAAAAAGTTCGTACTTAAAGGAGAAAAAAGAAAAAAAGAGAACTGTGAAGAAAGGGAGTAGAAGACATACTTTTCAAAGAAGAAAGAGAGAAGGGACAAGACAATGGTGGCAAGAACATGCTCATACACCACAATAATAAGAGTCACCCAATGCCTTTGGAAGCATGGTTATTCAGTACAGTCCGTGCGACCAGTCGATTAAGTCTCGCCTCGAGCCTCATATGCGCGCCGATTTGGATCTGGAGACCACGATGCCACTTGGTGAATCATTTAAAAATCGGATGAATAATAGGAATTTCCTAGTTAAATCGATCGACTCGGTAAAAAATTATAAATTATGGGTGATTTCATAGATCCAACCTTTCCCATCACAATCAAAATGCAAAAATATTATCGGACAAATAAAAAATTCCTCCTGAAAGCAAAAAAAACTTTGAATCTGAAATAGGGATTTCAAGTTTCCAACTAACAGCACGAAGATGAAGAGAAACATCGGAGGAGGGGGAGGGGCGAATGGGGTCGTCGTTGAAGGATGTCGAGGATGGAGGCGGCAGCGGGTTAGGGCGGGCGGGCGGGGGCTGCTCCCGGTGTCGGAATTTGTGTGCGTCATGTGGGTTCTGAGTTCGACGGGAAAGGGGAGGAAGCAGGAGAAGGAAACAGGGGAGGTGGGTTTATCGCAATCGCTCGCAGGGGGGAAAGGGAGACGGGGAGAAACATGGGAGGAGACTAGAGAGAGAAGATGAGACTTGAGGGTTAAAAAAACCAAAAAAATATCTTTTTTTTTTAATTTTATGTATTTATAGAAAATAAATATAAAATATGTTTGATAAAATTACGTTTTTACTTTTAACATGATTTAGGATTTTACTTTTAGATTATCATATTTAATAAATATAAATTTAATGGGTTTTACTTGTTATGCGATTATTTTTTTAAATTACATATTATTTATTAAATGTAAAATGTATTTATATTTTAAAATAAGATTTATGGTTATTCTTAGAAAATTTAAATATTAAATA
Organism: Tetrastigma voinierianum; assembly: GCA_016808115.1. Lineage (NCBI taxonomy): Eukaryota > Viridiplantae > Streptophyta > Magnoliopsida > Vitales > Vitaceae > Tetrastigma > Tetrastigma voinierianum. The sequence continues at coordinate 362,798 of JAEQBH010001455.1, forward strand.
AGCAAATATATAAATAATGAAATTTATTTGTTTTTATTTAATCTTTAGCATGAAATGATAAATATATTTTTAAATCTATCAATACACTTTTACAAATACATGAAAATTTATAATTACTGTATATATTTTTAGCATGAATGATAAATAATTTGTTTTGTTAAATTTTTAGCTTCCTTAATTATATATATATTTATAATAATTTATATAAATTTTTAATAATTTTTAAATATTTTAATAATCTTATTTTGCGTATCGCGATCGACCCGTCTAAATCTCGGGACAAGTCAAAATTGATATGGCAAATCTGCGACTTTAGACCATTTGGAAGCAGGAGATTCTACTAAAACCAAGAATACTGCAAGAGCCACTTCATTTAGAGTGAGGAAAATGTTGTAAACAATGGGTTTTTTCAATAAAAACAAAAACAAAAAGTTGTGTCTCACATGGAACAAAGATAATTCATAATGATTCAAAATTAGTGCCTGATTAAGTTTGCATTAATTCGTAGAATTATTAACTTGATACAATTAAGTTTGAATTAATTAAGTAACGTTTCAAATTAATTCTTGCAATTAAGTTTGGAGTAATTAAATAACGTTCAAATTAATTATGAGTGGTAAAACCAATTTTTGCCTATAAATACAAACGGGTCGATGTTACGAAGCGGTTTTCCCTACCTTTCTTTTGTAACTTGGGAATATCTATCTTCATCTTTGTTGTTCTGCTCCGAGGATTCGTCCTGGGCTGAAGCCCATTGTATCTGGGAATTCAAATTCCTAAGGACAGTGTTTCACACGCCTCGGTTGAGTTTGTTTTCTCAAGCTCTTCACTTTCGTTTGAGACATATGAAGTCTGAACTTCTTGATAATGATCTTCCGCTTTTATCCTTGCTCCCATTTCGCATTCTTGTCTTGTTAGTATTCCGGAGCATTCTCTGTTTGCAACTACAACAATCTTAGGAATTTGAACATGGACACCAATGCACTTGAAACCTTAGTGAGTGACTTTGGCATCATGATATGTTTGTGGATGAGGCGTGACTGTCAGTATAAGCCGTGGACACCCTCCATTGAAGCAGGGGACTAAACTCTACATATATCTAACTTGGATTATGGCGTCTTGGACAGGATATCAGGTAATTGAAATATCAAGCTTGATTTATTTATTTTAGTTGTGCTTCTTTGAATTTAGTTTTATTTCATATTATACGAAATCTTTAATATTTGATTAATCATTCTACGAAATGTCAGTGGTTTTAAATGTTTGGATCTATTATCTTTGGTTTTGGTACCCATTTGTTCATATCCTTCAGAAGATAAAACCATTATTCATGAGAAGGATCAGGTGATGATTTTAAGGAAAAATGGTTTCAAGAATTTGCTTGTGAAATTTGGGGTTCTCTATGGTTTTTAAGTTGAGAGGATTGTTTTCTAGTATACTTGTTTCTTGTAACCGGATAGGGGTAGTGAGCGGTTCCTCGTTTTTATAGTTAAAAATAAAGATGAAGTATTTGATATGTTCTTAAGCTATAAAGTTGGTAAAATCAACTTGATAGGAAGATCAAAAGGTTGAATCTTATAGAGGAGACGAATACATCCAAATTAAATGAAAGTTATTTAGAAAAGGGAGAAAGAGATTCATGAAGTGACTCCTCCTTATTCACCTAAAGTCGAATGGAGTTCTTGAAGAAAATAGGATTCTTAAAGAGATGATGAATTCTCTACTTGTTAGTGCTTGACACCTAATAATCGTAAGGGTGAAGCCATATTGTCTACATGTCATGCTGCGAAATAGAGACTTCACTCTGAGAAAAGCGGTAAGACACCATGGAGTCATGGAAGGTCATGCACTAGCCTTAAATGATTTGAAAGTGTGGGGTGTTTTGTCAAGGTTATGTTACCTGATCCTAAAAAGAGGAAAATAGGATCAAAGACTTCTGATTGCATGTTTATAGGGTATGCGAATAATAGTGCGGCTTATAGATTTCTAGTTTTGAAAAGTTATGTTCCTGAAAGCAACACTTGTGTGATAAAAAAATACATTATCATAGATGATATGTTGATCTTTGGCACTACTTGGTATGGTACATAGTACCAAGAGATTTCTAACTGCAGTTTGACATGAAAGATATGGAGTGAAGCTAAGGGTCATTTAGGTGTGAAAATCTATAGGATGGGTGATAGTATAATCTTTATCACAAGAACGATATGTTGAAAATACCTGAGAGGTTCGGACATATTAGGACATTTTGATGCAAACACAGTGAATTACCCTTATGATGCAAACCTCATTTAATAAGAAAAATAGAGGTGATCAGCAGGTGGTAGGTATGCATAGATTATTAAGAATTAAGATGCATTTAATGAAAACCCCCGAACTTTTCTAGACTGACATAGCATATACAGTGTTGTGAATTAAGTGAATATACACATAATCCCAATAGTCATTGGGTGTTAGCTAGTCTAAGGAAATACTTGGGGGTGCCATGAGCTATGGTATCCTATAGTAAAGTTTCTGTTTGTGTTGGAAGGATCTGACGATGCTACTTGGATCTCTGATTCGGATGAGATAAAATCCACGAGCGGTTATGTCTTTACTTTGGGAGGTGGTGTTATGGCCGTCATCTAAACAAACTCTCATTTCTTTTCTCTGTGGAATCGGAGTTTGGCTCTTGAATTTGTGGTAAAGAAAATTTGATTAGTTAAAGAACTCTATGAATTCCTTTAGGAATGACTAACACCTTGGTATACATGCATTGTGATTGCAATGACAATATCGATCGCTTAGAATAAAGTGTTTAATGGGAAAAACAAACATATTCGTCTAAGACATGAGGTAGTGAAACAAATGTTGAAAGATGGAATCATTTCCATTGATTATGTAAAGTCGAGTAATTTGCGAATCTAAGCTAAGCCTTTAGGAAGAAAATTAATTTAGCATCCAGTGGAATGGGACTTAAGCCAATATGAGGTGCGAGTGATGGAAACCCTGACCTTTGTGTTTGGAGTCCATGAAGAGGTTCATATGGGTAATAACAAGTCACTTGTCCAATCCTGCTAGCACCAACAAAATGGTCCCTTCCTATAGTCTTTAGAATGCATAATTTGAGAGGTTGATTAATATTCTTAATGATTTCCCTTATCACCTTAAGATTTGATACCTTATAAATGCAGTATGTATTTGATGAAATCACCTATATAAGTGTGGAGTGGGACCGCTCTATGAAGTGAGTATGACAAGATTTCCCAAACTTATGAATTAATCGGGCACGCGCATGGCCTAATCACACGCCTGATGTGGGTTGAGCGGCCAAGAATCGTGATGTGTGTGGTGTTGATGATAAGGTCTCTAATTTACGATTAAGAGTACTACGGTTTCATAGAGAGCTATAGAAAGCAGCGAATCTACGTAAGTTAAGCGCTGACCGTATGTTTGGTTACATAGTTCATTGAACACCAAACTTAAGGCATTAACACCTTCTTCCATATTCCAAACGATATGTTTTAAATACAAAGTTTTCTTTCTTTTGAAAAATGTGAAGTTATTTATGGCGTGGGTTTTCAATAAAAACAAAAACAAAAAGTTGTGTCCCACATGGAACAAAGATAATTCATAATGATTCGAATTAATTTTTACAATTAAGTTTGCATTAATTCGTAATGTTTCAAATTAATTCTTACGAATTAAGTTTGAATTAATTCACAACGTTTCAAATTAATTCTTACGAATTAAATTTGAATTAATTCGTAACGTTTCAAATTAATTATTACGAATTAATTCAAACCAATTTTGCTTACTAAATACAAACCAGGTCCTAACATTCTGAAAAAGCGGTTTCCATACATTTATTTTGCAACTTGGAATATCTACATTCATCTTTGTTGTTCCTGCTCCAGAGTTCGTCCTAGACTCACGAAGAGCTGATAATATCACGAAATTCAATTCCTAAGAGAGAGAGGGAGTGTTTACACAGCGCCAGTTGAGTTTGTTTTTACGAGCCTCTTTCGTTTACGAGGGCGCCATCGGTTTCGAACTTGTCGTCCAGTGATCTTCCACTTCCTGTCTTTGCTCCATTTTACCATTGCTTTGTCTTCGTCGTGTTCAGACCTTCTACAGGCTGCAGCTACAACAGAAAATGTATGCTTTTGATATCTGAAATCTCATTTCTATCCTTCTCTGCAGCTCCATATTCCTCATCATTCTTCTTCATACACTTAGATAATTAGATAAACAGTACTGGCAGTACCTCTTCTTCAGTTTTTTTCTCTTTCGTTTCTCACGAAGTATAGCTCCATAAATTAATAGACTTCATGTCGTGTAGGTGAGTTTGATGGTTGGGAGAAGGAAGGTGTTTGGTAGATTGAATGTTAGATTGAGAGTTAGAAGAAGTACACGTGATGTCTCCTACCATATAATATGCATCAGTGATTTTTTATTCAAAATTTTGGACTTTTTGTAAGGATGCATCGGGGCAGGTTTTTTTTCCAGCTTCTCTTTTCGCCTCGCCTGTAGGCCGTATGGGACGATATGAGAATAATGTAATCGGGTTTTTGGTGGGTTTGAAAATTTTCTCTCAATGGGGCATGTTCAAGTTTTATTTAGTCCCATCTCGACTTATGATTATATAAAAAAAATGATTTTATTTTATATTTTATTATATAATGATAAAATATTTTTAAATGAAATAAGGTATAAAAATATAATATCTTATTTACTTATAATATATATTAATTTAGATATAATAAAAAATAAAAATAAATATTAAAAATGCGTAAAAATAAATTAAATTAAAAAATAAAAGCTAAATGGAGCAAGTATGGTTTTTTCTCATTCCCTGCATACTTGCCCAGAATCGCCTCACCTTGTTTAATTTAAGCACATAGGAGATCGGAAATAATTTAAATTAATAAGACAGAGTTGTCTTAGGAAAGACAATGGGTCGTATTTGGGTAGGATTTTCGTTTTCTCATCCCATTTCCATTTATTATTTCTATCTTCATTCCCATCCACATCCATATTAGATTTAGATTTTTTTATCCCCATCCCCGCATCCACATCCATCGGAGGATCGGTATCCATACCCTACCAAAATATCATATTCCAATTTATGAAATGAATTGTTTTAGAAAATCATGAATATTAAATATCAATATAAATAAATAAATAAATAAATAAATAAATAAATAAATATATATATATATATACTTATATATATTTAATCGAGTACTGGTAGAGATGGTTAGGATATACTCGAGAGATCCGTTCCCATCCACAATTAAAAATATCAGAACTCCAATTACACAGATGGCTAATTTAGTCTAAAATGTTTCCCTCCATACCTTCCCTCCGTTGGATAGGGTATCGGATTGTATCAAGTTCGAGAAGGAAATTGTCATCCCTAAGTTGTCGAAATCAGAACCTTCCGTTTGTCATCTCTAACTTTTAGATCATAGATAGTGTTGGTGTGTGATGTCCCAATTTGCTAATTTTATTTATGTATGTTGTAAAGGGTGAGCACAAACTTCCCCATAGGTATAGGGAAGTATCTTCTTTCAGTTTTCATATATAATAATCTAAGGTGGCGAGAAAAAAGAATTACATAAAGGGTATGCTAATTGATTGGGAAGTGTCAATCTTTCCATAGAGAAGGCTGCAATTTAATCCATATAATTTATACTCCATTTCAATCATATTATTTGTATCATCATCTAATAATCTAGATTTTGACAATGATGAAAGGTTCAATAGTTACCTCTTTAGCGGTATCTTCCAGCACCGGTTGTCATCTTCAAAGTTTATTAAAAGAAAAGAAAATTAAATTATTCAAAATGCACTGTCTTGAAATTGAAGTGTAATAATTTTTTTTTTCAAAATGCATTTTCTCCTAGCATTTATTACCCTAATTTAAGGAAAACAGAGAAAATTCTTTTTTTTTTTTGGATGGTAGAAGAAAATTAATTTTCTTACTTCTTCCCCCTTTTCTTAATCCTTAATATAATAAACAATGGAAATAAAGGTCCAAACCACATAAAAACCCTAGCTAGTCCTCCTCTTGTTTTCTCTCTTCGTGTTCTTTTTATACTTACTATTTTCTTGTAGCAAGTGTGAGTCTGTGTCTTTGAAGCTCGATTACTCGTCTGGTACATATTAAGACCAGGCGGGACTATCAAGACGGGAAAGTCTTGAAGCACATCTGAGAAAGCTGGGGTGTCTTCCCATAGACTAGTTTCAAGGCGGCCCATCTAGAGTTTTAAGTCTCCCAGCTGACTGTCCTACCATATATGGGATGTTCGTTATGGATAAGTATACGAAAACGGAAAATATACAAAGTAGATATTTATTAAGCGGATTTTTCTAGTTTACAAATCCTTATTTCTTGAAAGGTTAATTCTTGTAATAGGAAGCGGATGTTTTATCCTAAAATTAAGAGATTTAATTCTCAGAATTAAGGAGATTAACAAACTATGCCTATATATCGGGAGAGAAGATCTCCATAAGGTAGGGCATAAAAAAATTGTGTTAAAACTCTACCTTCTTCTCCGTCTTTGCGACTTAATCATCGGAGCGGTCGTCATACGCTATAGGATCATAACTGCAAAGTTCATGTTGCATTGCGGATGCCTAGAGATTCAGACGACCATGGTTCTTACAATAAGGAGGGGTGATTTTTTGGCTATTCTTGGCTTGAAATCACCACTCTGCATCTCTTTCTTTCATGTTCTTGCTTAATAAAATGGGTTTTCCACAAAGATTTAGGTTTTATCTTGCTTTTTTGTGTTGTCATTTTATCGGATTTTGGTTTGTCATCGAAACATTAAGACGTGTCAGATTGGTGTCTTCTTGGCATTTCATCTATGTGGGCGATTCGGAGGGTAGCTTGAGATTTGATCCAATAAAAAAATATCAATTATGAAGTTTGTTAGTATGTTGAAAAACTAAATTATAAATATTCTAGTCACTATATTATCAAATTTGTAGGCTTTATCTTGATTTATTATGCTGTTAACTTGGATATTGTTTCATCATGTATGGTTTTTAGATATTTGTATCTTGGACTATTGATCTCTGCAAGGTCGAATCAATAATATTATTTTTCCTTTCAATATATATATATATATATATATATATATATATATATATATAAACAATGGGATTATGTATCTTGAATCAAGTACGAATCTATGAATTTAATACACACTAATGAATAAATTAAATTTATGATTGAAGCAATTATTTCTAAGGTATTTATGTAAAAATTTTCTTACATTCTAAATTCTGACCCAGCTAACTTAAGTCGGGAGGGACTACGTGCTAAATTGAAAGAATAATTTACTTTGTCTTATCTCAAATTATCCAATTAAATATCTTGTTTTGAAGGAAAAATAATTTTATTAGTTTCAAATTAGTAGCCAAATTGATATAATATAGAATCAAATTCGCTAAAAACCATAAAGGATGAAACAACATCCAGAGTTAATAGCATAATGAATCAACTTAAAGCCTATATATTTGATAATTGAGCCTAAATATTTGATATTACTATTGTAATTAGAATACATATGACTCAAATTCTATAGCATATTGATGACCATTGATTTGATTTGTTGTCTCTGATTAAATATGCTTTGTTTGTTTGAATCGATCCACACGAGCTAAACTGTAAGAAGATGGCCCAGAAAAGCAAGCGTCGTCTTGAGGCAATAATGAACAATCGCACAAGGCAACAAGATGACGGCGAAATCATGAAAAAACCCAAATGAAAACCTAGATTTGTAGATTTGTGTGGAATAATCACTTAATTGAAAAAGAAAATGACAAAAAGAGGTGTAAATGGAGATTTTAGGCCAAAAATGACAAAAAAAATCACGCCTCTTGGCTTAAGGAAAAGAGGCTAGTTTATATGATCCCACATCAACTCCACACAAATTTGTGTAGTGGTACTTAAGCTTGAGAGGTTTTCCCAACTATCAAGTCGATTTTTTGGGTTAGGTTCTCTGACCAGGCTTAGGTGCGATCATTAGTATTTTCATTGAAATTCGGTGCATGAGAATTGAAAGGGCTGATGTTGAGACGGGGTTGAAGTGAAAGCGCTATCCAGGCTGACCCGTGCATTGGCGATTCGACTTCTCTAAGGATGGCGATGATGATCTTACATCGACTCCACACGGGAATTGTGGGTGATGTAAGCTTGAGATGTTAACGGCATTAGACGAACTTTAGGTTGGGCTCTTTTGTTGGAGTTTGGATACCTATCATTACTTGAGAAAAAAATTGAGAAAAAAATGAGGCTAATTATCAATTAAGTAAAACTTTATAAGATTACATAATAAGGTCACATACTTGAGGTGAAAATTTATATGTGTAACTTTTAGGAGATATACCATAGTGATTTTATAACATGTTTAGGGTATAATAAAAGTAAATGTATATTTTTCGGGAATAAAATAATGCTAAAAATAAAATAAGTAAAACCTGAAATTAATACAAAAGTCAATGGTACATTGGTAAATTGCCAATTAAGGACCTAAATGACATAAGAAGAAAAGATTGTATGTTAAAGTAGGAAATTGAATAAGTTAGAATGACAAATAGACGAGAAAGGGAGGACCAAATAGCAAAAAAGAAATTTGATGTCAAAAAAAGGAAATTGGATAAGGCGAGCAGCCTTATCTTGCAGACCCCCAAAATATCCCATTTGGTGGCACTACGTAGAGGAAGAGAGAAAGAGGAGGAAGAGAGAAAGAGAGAAGAGAAGAAGAGAGAGAGGAAGAAGAAAGGGAGAAGAAGGAAGAGAAGTTCGAGGAGAAGAAGAAATCGAATGCGGATATGTAAGGAATTTTGGGTATGAATTTGTGTATGAATTTATGGATCTTGTTTGGAGGTTTGGAATACTGTTTTGTGTAGAATCCTTGTGTTTGGAATGGTTGTTTGGTTTGGTTGTGAGTCCTAAATGGAGGAAAAATTTGTATAGAAAATGTTGGGTTTTTTAGGGAGATGCTATCAGTTTTTTAAACGTGTTTTTTTGTTTTAATGTAACTTGACCGTCACTCATCAAAATTGAGTGATTCAAGTCACAGGTAAACTAGACATCGAAAAACAAATCTCCACGAAAATAGGTGTCTCCAAATTTGAATCTCAGTGTACTGTTCGTCAACGAAACTTCTGTTTGGTCAATTAGATTAGTTATGTCTGATTTTGGGTTTGAGCAGGTTTTGGTATTTTAGGCCATAAGTTGAGTTTCACTCATCAAGTTTAGTGATTCAAATTTCTTGGTAAACTAGACCACAGGACTGGTTTCTGAAATACGTGTATCCAAATTTGGACCCCATTGAACCCATAAAATTTGTCAAAGTAAGGGAACAATTCTATCCTTGAAATCTGTCTCATAACAGTCATTTGAACTGGAGTAATTCCGGTTGTTTAAATCATAACTTGCGTTATACTAGTCCAAATAAAGTGATTCAAATTTATGTACAGACTAGACATCTGGGAGAACAACTGTCATGAAGAAATTATGTCTTTATCATTCCTGGAAAATTTTCAAATATAGGACACAATTCTAGATTACGTTCCTAAAGCCGTCAGGAGTAGTTCGAATATTTGATATGCTCTCAGGAGAATTAAAATTCCAAATGACATGATTTTTGAACCATAAGAACTTAAGACATAGGGGTATGTGAATTAGAAGATCACTTTCCTCTAACAATCTTGTTTCTGAGGGTCAAAATTGTAGTCGAAAAATGGACTTGAGGAGGTACACCTCAAATTATTCAGGCATAATTGGTTGTAGAGTGAAATTGCACCAAAAGGCTATATAAATGTATTGTTATATGAAAAAAATGCATTATAGTTAGTTGATTATGATAACATATTTATAAAAGCTAAAGAGATACCACGTATAATTTTGTTATAGAAAAGAATTACAAGAAATACAGGTTAAATGTTTATAAGAGATTTGATAATGAATATCTCATAAATATACATGATATCAATAGGTATTCATGTATATGAGATATCTTTTTCTGATACCTAAAAGATTGTTAATAAAACATAATAAAGAAAGGCGGTGCACCTTGCTTAGTAGGGTAGTTGGATAGATAGGCATGCTGTAGGGATCTGATTTGCTACATCATACGGTTTATAGATGTGACGTTTGGGTCAATGACATAGATCCCGTTTGGGATCATTACTCTTGGCCAGATTTAGGAGTCATACGAGATAGAGATCAACTATACAAATGCATTGAAATGGCCACTTCGAATTACCTCTGATTGCTATAAGTATCCACTTCTAAGGTTTATGTCACGAATTATGAAACATAAAACAAATAGGCAAAAGTATATGAATAGGATGTATATGATATATATTGATGATAGTATACGATTCTAGAGACACAAAAGTAAAGTTTAAGATATTACGAAAAGTATATGAAATATGATAGAAATGAAATGATGTTATGAAAAAATGAATGCTGAAATGGATAAGTATGTATAAATGTTATATTTGTCATAAGTATGTGCATGTGTCACAGTGAGATGATTCTTATTAGAGGTCGTCCACGAGTATTATTCTCATTAAGCTATAAACACTTTTGGGTCATTTCATCCGTGTAGGTACCAGGAAACCAGAGGACACTGACAATCCACATTGTGGTCAAAAAGTCAACACATCACTAAATTTTAGCAGTCATTTGAGTATAATGTATATGTATTTTTGTTGTTTCTTTTTTGTAAGCAATGTAAATATTGTAATCTTAGAATGCTTCCATGTGGAGCTTGTATATATTTTGTAATCCGCTGCTAGAGAATATAGTACAAGTTAAATGTTTAACATTATATGAATGAATAAGCTTAAAGTTTATAAGTTTATAGTAAATAGAAAAAAAAAAGTGACACCCTCACCTGACACTGGGTGTCAAGTTGGGGGCGTCACAGTTTAGTGCTATCAGAGCCTATGTTTAGGCGTCTCTGGAAAATCCTAAGTTTAGACGATTCTAGGCGATTACCGCAGACCCTTCTTAATCTATTTAGAGTGAGAGCCGAGTTCCATGAGTCTGAATGAAGCGTTGCGAGGATATCTAGGATATGACTCGGGTATTAGAAAGATTAATAGCTCCAAAAGCCTCGATAGACATGGTAAGAATACATAGGGCTGAGGAATTCCATGGGACAAACATGGAAGAGTCCGATAAAGCAGAATTCTAGTTAGAAAAGTTACAAACAATATTGGAGGAAGTTAGATGCCCTCCCAATAAGAGGGTATCATGTGCAGTCTCACTATTGCAGAGTGAGACATGTGATTAGTGGAAACTAGCGTTGAGAAGTCCAAGGATTCCAAATCCCATGACTTGGGAGTTTTGTCCTAAGAGTTCGAGGCCCGAGAAGTCGTTGCAAGGATGTATAGGGGTCAAGTGGAAGCAGTTCACGAATTTGAAGCGCAGGAACTTGTCGATGGTGAATATGAAGAATTCAATCATCTCAGCAAGTATGCACCGGGGATGGTCCTCATTAAGGCATTTCGGTGTAGAGTGGTGAGGATGGAGTATGGGTTCCATCAGAACTATTTGGCATATGACTTCTCTCCGGCCATTGGATTTCTATCGGTTGGTCCAGTGTAATGAAGTAGCGAGTTAAACGAGCAACAAAGAAAGATTTCAAAGAAAGTTTTCTAGAGCCGTCCTCATGGAAAAGAGCTAAGGGAGTCTCATTTCAATTAGAATATAGTTCCACTATGAGAGGTGGAAGGAAAGGGTCCAATGTAGCACCTAGTACAGGTAGAGGTGCTTCAGTTGGACAGGGAGAAAGTGAATGCCTCATTGCCGAAGGCATTTGTGTATGTGGAATTTATTAATGAGGGTGCTTAGGTGTGGAAATCTGATCAGTAACCTGATGTCCCAGAGAGTTAGGGGGATAATGGGGAAGTGGCAAGGAAGTGGCAGAGGAAGATCAATTGCACTGCAGCCGGCTGAGAGATTGAGTAAGGTTAGGTTGGCCGGTCGGCATAGAGGATAGGAAGCCTGATCTTTAAGATAGTGGATCATCATACTCTGTGCTTAGCACAAACATATGCTATAAGGGCTCGTGAGGATCAGGATGCTCCTGAGGTTATAAGCTGAGTATGTTTTCTCTTCTGATGTTGAGATACATGCATTGAAGTTGATCCTGGTTCCACTCATTTGTATGTATTAAATTTGAACATGTGTTGATAGATACCCGTGGTGGAGACGTTTAGTATATGACATCGTGACTAGTCCCATTAGGGCATAGTATTAGCGTGAATAGTGTATACAGAAATTGCCCCATTGTTATATAAGCAAGAGATTTTCTCATTGATTTGATAACCTTACCATTTCGAGAGTTTGACTTGATTATGGGAATGGATTTAGTTTGTCTAAACATCGAGGCTATCATTGATTGTGGTCAAAAATGATGAGTGTTGGAATGCTCTGATCGGGCGAGGAGTGATAGTACAAGGCGTGGATCAGAGTGCAATATCCGATGTGATCCTACGCTATTAAGCTAGAGATTTATGAGGAAAGGCTGTGAGACATTCTTGGCCTTGATACTTGACTCTAGAGAGTCGGGGATTGATGTGGAAAAGATTCCAATAGTAAGGGAATTTCCAGATGTATTCCCTGAATAGTTAGCAGGTATTCCCCTTGAGATAGAGGTGGACTTATCCATAGAGATTATACTAGGAACAACCCCTATGTCTAGGGCACCGTACAGGATGGCTCCAATGGAGCTGAAAGAGTTAAAGAGTCAATTGCAAGAGCTTTTGGATAAAGGATTTATCCGACCCAGTGTGTCCCCTAGGGTGCACCTGTTTTGTTTGTGAAAAAGAAAGATGGCACCCTACGGATGTGCATTGATTAGCGGCAAATCAACAAGGTGACAGTGAAAAAAAAGTACCCATTGCCAAGAATCGAAGATCTTCTTGATCAGTTAAAGGGAACGGTTGTCTTTTCAAAGATAGACTTACGATCGAGGGTGTGCTCGATTAAAGTGAAAGATGTTGATGTCACGAAAGTGCATTTAGAACTTGATGGCCCATTTATGGAGTTTTGGCATTTAGGTTTACTAATGCAAGAAAGCATTTATGGATTTAATGAATAGGGCCAATTAAACCTATGTGGATCAATTTGTTGCTTAGTTTTTATCGATGACGTAAATTGTATTCTAAGGATACACGGGAACATGAACAGCATCTGAGAATAGTCTTTGGGGCGTTAAGAAAGAAAGAGGTTATATGCTAAACTCAGAAGTGTGACTTTTGGCTAAAGGAAGTTTCCTTCCTAGGTCATATCGTGTCAACTGAGGGAATATGAGTGGACCCTATAAAAATTGAGGTCGTTGTAAATTGGAAACCGCCTAGAAGTGTAACCAAGGTGAGGAGTTTCTTAGGCATAGTAGAATATTATAGAAGATTTGTGAAAGGATTTTCTATCATAGCTCGGCTCATCAAATTACTTTCGAAGGAGTAAAGTTTAGTGGTCGAATCAATCTTCGGAATAGTTTTGAGCGGGTAAAGAAATCTTTGGTTGAAACGGTGTGTGTAACCTACCTCAGGAAAAGAGTACACCTTATAGTGATGCTTCAGGCATTGGTTTGGGATGTGTGTTAATGTAAGATGGGAAAGTAGTGGCTTATGCATCCAGGCAGTTGAAGCCACATGAACAAAATTATCCCACTCATGACCTAGAGTTGGCTGCAGTAGTGTTTGCTTTGAAAATATTGCGACACTATTTATATGGGGAAAAGTGTAGAATTTACACCGGATCCTATAGAGTCTGTATTTGTGACTCGAATTAAATTTGAGGCGATGGAGGTGGTTAAGTTATTCAAAGATTATGATTGTATAATAGTGCCGGAAAGCTAATGTGTTAGCGAATGCCTTACTTGAAAGATAGTGACAACAATGTCACTTCAGCATAGTGAATGGAGATTAGCTAGGATGATGGAGCTTTATTATTTCAGTGTAAACAAATTTTATGGAAATGATGATAAGTGCTCAAAAATGATGTAGAGATGCGAGGAAAAGGTACGGATGGAGTCGAGATGGTGATAAGGCGATTTTTCGAGTGAAGGAGGCTGGAAGTTTGTATTTCCCGGAATAGATTATATGTCTTTAGATGATAAAGAGCTAAAGAAAAATTCTTATTTGAAGCTCATGTCACGGTATTTACCATGCGTCTTGGAGGTAATAAAGAGATGTACCAGGATTTCAAACAGTATTATTGGTGGTAAGGAATGAAAGAGATGTGATACGTGTCTAAATGTTTGGCGATGTCGTAGTCATTGAACACGAGTTCAACGGGTTTGTTGAATCCTTCCAATTCCTCGATGGAAGTGGGATAACGTACCATGGATTTTTGTGTGGGTTTTCCTTACGCAACAAAAACATGACTTTGTCTGGGTGATTGTAGATAAGCTCAAAAAGTCGTCCCATTTTATACCGATCTGAGATTCTTGTTCTATGGATCGACTAATTTGAGTTATATGTGGATGAGATAGTGGTGCATGGTGTGTCGTTGTCTATTGTCGGATAGAGATCCTGTTTACATCGAGACTACGGAAGGAATTACGAGTTAGCCTTGGGAACTCGGCCCAATTTCGGTACAACATTCCACCGCGAGCCAGGATCTGGGCGGAGTTCGAGAGGTTGATTGAGTGCTCGAAGATATGCTTGAGGGGGGATATGTAATGGAATTAACTAGAAGTTAGGATGAGTATATTCCATTGATATTAAAGAATTTTCCCTACTCTCTTGATTATTGTAAGGCTAGAAATTCCAATTTACGGAAAAAGAGAACAAATGTCAGTAATTTTAGAGTTACAAAATTGTAATTTAGTTAAAATATGGAATTTAATCTCTAGATCTTGGATGACAGAAACTAGATTTCACGTTGGAATCGTCTCACGAAATCTAAGCTGCACGTAAATTTCGGTAATTAAAGACAATCGAAATTTACCGTTTTCGAGCATCGAGGTTAGGTCTTAGTAAAACTGAATTTCGATGCGACGAAAGTCACATATAACAAAGTACTCATGTGTAAAGTGGTATGAGTAGAGAAATGATGAAATGGATTGCGAGATAGTCTTAGAATGTCAAAGCGGGAAAGAGGGACATAACGGGTATTAATAAATTGTTTAAGTGGGAAAAGACAAAACACTCAATAGTATTTGTGTTCCCCAAAGTTAAAAGCCAAAAAAAACGTGTGAGAGTAGGAGGGTTTTGCAGTGGCTGAGTTTTTTTGTGTTTTAAGAGGTGAGAGGTATCACTTCTCTCTAGAATATCGAACTAATCAGATGAGTCGCGTCTTCGAGGACAAGAAGGAAAATTTTGCTACATGCGAGAAACTGACGTGGAGTCACCGGATTTAGAGAGTTTCCTCAAACTCCGTGAGGTAGGAGGTTTCTCCTACTTGGGTTTTATTCTTCGTTTCACGTCTTGGGTTAATGTTTCGGTTGGTTGGGCGCCGCGGCCGTTTGATCGATTCAAACCTTGGGCCCAGAAATGTGGATTTTGAGACCCCTTTAACAGTCCGTATCGGTTTGAAGATTTGTTTTTGGGTTAAATGGTGTTGATTCTTTCAAAATCATGTATTGGTTTGTATATGAGGCCGAAAATGGTAGTGAAATTGGCGGGTTCTAGTAGGCAGACGATTGGTGATTTTTTTGGGAATAATGCTTAGGGTTTCACTATTTCAAGAATAGTGTTCTAAAATAAATTTTGTGAATTAATGTGTGTTTAATTAGAGTAATTCAAGTAGAATTGCTCGTGTTTGATCATTAGCCCACATGAGCTAATTTTGATGTGATGATATGAGAAATTACATAACATGATTGTGTGATTTAATTTTTATGTGAATATATTTTCATGTGTTATAGACTGTAATGGAATTGGCATCATGCATTCCATATGCACTGGGAGCACCCTAGGATGATAGGAGTGAGTGCATGAGGTGAGTCTAGAGAAAATGGTTTCGGAGGGTTGTCTAAAATAATATTGATCGGAGGGTAGTCTATACTAAAAATATCAATTGTCGGAGACGGCCCAATTGATATACATCGGAGGGTAGTCCATACATAATATCAATCGTCGAAGTCGGTCCAATTGATATATATACATCGGAGGGTTGTGCACAAACAAATAAACATAATAATTCTCATACGAGGCTTAGGCAAGTGTGAGGGAGTCGGTGAGGACTCGAGTGAGTTGTACGGGTTAGACATTCAAGTAGGATCATGCATTTGCTTGAATGTGTGTTTATTTTGGAGCATTACACTGCACTTAGGTGGAGAGTAGCCCACTTAGGGTGATTCCACTACTAAGCATTAGTTCACCCTGTCGAGGGAACATATTTTCAGGTACAGGGAGCGCACGAGGAGGCGGCTCGTCGTAGAAACCGCTATAGAAGAAAGCCGGGTTGTGGCTTTGATGATTTTATACATGTATTAGAATTCTCTAATTTTAATATATGTGTTGTATAAGAGTAAAACCTTTGAACTCTTAGAACTATTGGATATAGTGGATTCATAGTTGGTATGTTTTATAAGGTATTGTTTATGGGCCCAGTGGCGTTTATATGTTGTGATTATATATTAGATACATTTGGAGACGGAGTTTCACTCCCAGTGTTGTATATGGTAGAGCTCCGTACAAAGACTACGCCCAGATTTTCTTGAAATGTTAGGTCGCACGAGCATGCACAGTGTTCCGTAGGTTGACGGATAGTCAGCGGATCCGGGTTTAGATTAATCACGGCTTAGTATCGAGCCTAGGTATCTACGGCTTACCTAGGGCTTGAGGGGATTTGGGCTTGGGCCGCCAGTGCTTTGAGGTGTAAGAACATCACCACTAGGTGTGGTTCGATGTTGAGTTTTAGGTATGAGATTACTGAGGAAATCACGGGGCCACAAAACTAGGACCAGCTTTGCATGCATGTGTTTGGTGTGTTTTTGTGTGATTGATAAGTGAGCTTTGTGTGTAGTGATTAGCACATAGGAAAGACATTATGTGTTGGAAAAAAAAATTGTTAGGAGTTTACAGTGTGTAAACTGGAACAAAGAAAGTAATAAATGAAATAAATTTTAATCAATTTATTTGGTTTGTTAATGACAAAATAAAATTTTTTTAGTTGTATGGATGAAGTGTTCAAGTTACTGCATGTAGGAAGTAGCAAGGAAGGCTACTGATAGAAATGAAAAAAAAGAAAAAAGATTAAAGTTTAACTCACAAATTTTGAGTGAGTAAATAACAGGGGGTTAGGCTACTACATCCTAGGAGTAGCAGGAAATCTACTGGTGGATTTGAAAAAAAAAAAAAAGAAAGAATAGATATTTTTTTTTTTTTTTGTACAGGCGAAGTGGAATCAATCACGCCCAATTTCGATGCTTCCGGATGTGAGCTGGTTTGAGGTCGTGACGGGAACGACGGTGCGCGGGCGGGCGGCCGCGGCCTTGTCGGCGACCGCCACCGGCCGTGGCGCGCCCGTGACTGGGCGACACGCGCGGGCTGGGGCTAACGGGGCGAATCGCGACATCGTTTTGCAGGCGTCGCGACTGGGCGGAGGAGTTGGTGTCCGCGACTGTCACTGGTGTCGCGGCACGGTGGAATTGAGAGTAAGAAGTCATGATATTGACATAAAAATCGAGTTGCGGCTTGGGGTGGGCGGTTGAAGTCGCGACATTGATTTGAGGTCGCGCGACTGGGTTAATCTTGAGTGTTGCGACTTGGAATTTTGGATTTGCGACGCGGGGTTAGACAAGGGCGGCGAGGTCACGACATCATTTTTGAGGTCGCGACATGGAAAAATGGCGTCGCGGCGTAGCAGAGATGGGGCTGAGCTAATTTGAGGTAGCGACATGGGTGGTCGCGACTTGGATTTTTGGTGTCGTGACTTGGAAATCCCGCGTGGGCGGCTTGAGGTCGACATGGGGTATGTCGCGACATAGGGTGAATCCTCCGGGAGGTCGCGACCTAGTTTTGGCGTTGCGACCTGGCCTAGGCAAGGGCTGGGGCAGTCAGGTCGCGACTTGGATTTTTATGTCGCGACTGGGCCTGGCGTAGATTAGGTTGGTGTCGCTACGGAGTTTTGAGGTCGCGACTGGGGCGGGTGCTGGGCGTGTGTCGCGACCGGCGCGCCCCCGACAAGTCTTGGCGACTGCAGCGGCTGTCGCGCGTGACATCTTGTAGCGACCGGTCGGGCATCGCGCCTGCAATGCCAGCGACACAGACGCTGCGTCTTGCTTGATGTCTTGTATGACCTAGTTACGGAGTGTGCGCGTTGTACACCTGACCTAGTTTTGTGACATGACACTGTTCAGGTCATTGTTTGAATACTATTCACAGGGTTTTCAAAAAAGAAAGTATAAAATTTTTAAAAAATTTCTTTTGTATGATTTAAAATATGAGATATTTATATTGGGTTTTCTGTCATCGGCGTGAGTATGTGAAATTTTTTTCGATTGTATGAATAGTGTCTCGAGTGTGTTTGAGCCTTAGGATCTACTGCATCGAGAAATTTAATCTGCCATTGACTGTGTAGATGGCTAATTAGGCGGGGCGTGGGGTGGGTCCACGGGAGTGCTGATCGGGCCACCATAGGCATTTGACCGGCCCTTCGTGTTGTTCCAGACGGGCCCGGCTGCGGGGGTTTGTGGAGTGTTGCGACGGGCTGTTGTCGCCTGGGTGGCATAGTAGGTAGTCAGGGAGGTCCTAGTAGTAACCTCCATAGGTTTAGGGCACATCATCCTCCTACATTCTTAGGGGGAGGAGATCCGATCGTGGCGGACCATTGGTTCATGCAGATCTAGAAGGTGTTAGAGGCTATGGAGATTACCTACGACACCGAGTTAGACTAGGCGCGTTCCGGCCTAGAAGAGTGAGGCCGCCCGAAGTATGGTGGAAATGGGCAAGGACCTCACAGAGATCTAGAGCGATGACGTAAGGCGAGTTTGAATTTGTTCATGGGTAAGTACTTTCGGATCTGCGAGGGCATACAAGGCTCAAGAGTTCCTAGAGTTGAAGCGAGAGACGGCAGTTTGCCGATGGAATTTGCGTGGCTAGATTCACGAGTTAGCCCGATTTGCTGATGATTACATCAAGCCCCTTGACGGCCAAGGTAGGAAGATTCAAGAATGGATTGAAGTTGTCCATTCGGCCTACAGGATATGAATTCCATGGTTGGGACAGCCCTGACCATAGAGAGAGAGATAGAGGATGCTCGGAGAACTCGGGATGCGAGTGTTAGTAGCAAGAGGAAGGACAGTCAGTCTTCATCCAGTTCAGGAAAGAGGATGAGAGCTTCTGGTTAGAAGTAGGGTCCCGAGTCGGCCATCCGGGCCGAGGGGACAAATGAGAGTTGCCGGTCGGTGGGACGGATGGTGTCTCTTTACCATTAATCGGCTGGACACATGAGGAGGGATTGCCCCCGGAGACAGGGATCCCAGGGTTTTGGGACAGCACAGTCCCAGTCAGTAGCAGGACAGGAGAGGATACAGTACGTTCCTCCACAGCACAGTACAGGCCAGAGGCCAGTCTCAGTTTCAAGGAGCTACACGGGCACCTCACATTTCACAGGCAGGCCCGAGAGGCCAGAGTATGGGTAGAGGCAGAGGACGAGGCCCATAGGCAGGGACATCCAGGGTCAGGCCGTGTCTGCCATCACCTGCACCGGGCTGAGTCATCAGATCAATCGGTTATACATGGTACGTTTTTGCTATCTCGCCTATGGGCAAGAGTGTTATTTGATTCTGGTGCGTCGCATTCATTCATTGCTGCATCAGTTGTGATAGAGTTGGGCTTAGAGGTTGAGACCTTAGAGGAGCCTTTGTATGTGAGTTCTCCCCTAGGGATTAGGGCGAGAATAGGGATGATATGTCGTGGTTGCGAGTTGGAGATCTCAGGGACTCTACTCACAGTGGACCTGAGAATCATGAACATGTCAGAGTTCGATGTCATCCTGGGGATGGATTGGCTGACAGCTTACAGGGTTGTTATCGATTGTGAGCGTAGGAGAGTTACCGCCCACACGCAGGACGGTACTCGTGTAGTATTTCAAGGGGACAAGCATGATATTTTGCCCCAAATAGTATATGAGTCCAGTGTCGAGGGGACGGGTTAAGCGGGTTGGTAGCGAGCCTTACTGGAGGACGGAGAGACCGGACTTAGATCTACCTCGAGTAGTGTGTGGTATGTGGATGTTTTTCGAGGATGAGCTACGAGATTTGCCTCCGCAAGGGTAGTAGACTTGGTGTCGAGTTGCCTGCAATTGCTTCACCCATCTCTATGACTCACGTAGGATGTGCCGGTTGAGTTACGGGGAACTCGAGTCATTCACCGAGAGCTCTCTTGGACAAGGTTTCATTAAGCAGACACTTCACCATGGGGAGCTCGATTTATTGCAAGAAGGATAAGACCCTTCATTTGTGCATTGATTACCAGCAGGTTAAGCAAGGGTTCACGATCAAGAATGGAAATTTTGCCCATTACAGAGGATTGGCCCGATTTATTGATCGAGTTGAGGGCGTGAGTCTGTAGAGATAGACCTTCATACTTAGGTTACCATTAGGTGAGAGTTAGGGAGACGAGATATCCCTAAGACAGGCGTTTAGGGCCGTTATGGGCACTTTGAGGTTCACGGTGATGCCCTTTGGATTGACGAATGCGCTAGCGGCTGTTCATGAGATCTACCGTGCATAGGATATTCGACCCTATTTAGATCAGTTTAATCGTAGTCTTCGTGGATGACATCTTGATCTACTCCATCGAGTGGGAGCATGAGTATCGCGGTCGTTTTCTGATTGTTGAGAGACCATCAGGTTATGCGCCCGAGTTCGATAAGTAAAGTTAAACTAGCGAGGTGAGATTTTACAGGACACGTGGTGTCACCGACATCGGGAGTGTCGGTCGCCCGAGAGAAGGTCGAGGGCGGTGATGAGTTGGGAGAGACCAAGTCAGCCTTAGAGATCACGTGGTTTCTTGGGATTGGTGGTACAAGAGATTCAATGAGGACTTCTCCAGAATAGCAGCACCTATGACTAGGATTTCCCGGAAGGAAGTCAAGTTTGAGTGGGATGATCGATGCGAGGAGGCATTCCAGGAGTTGAAGAGGAGACTTACTTAAGCTCCCATCTTGATAGTCCTGGACAGGGGACAGGGGTACACAGTGTATTGTGATGCCTCGAGGGTCGGATTGGGATGTGTTTTGATGCAGTTCGGGAGGGTAGTAGCTTATGGTTCTCGTCAGTTGAAGAATCACGAGCAGAATTACCCCACACACGACATGGAGTTGGAGGCCGTAGTCTTCGCCTTGAAAATTTGCCGCCACTACTTATATGGCGAAGTTCGAGTGTACTTTCGGTTCATAAGAAGTCGGAAGTATATTTTTCAGCGGCGAGACCTCGACATGAGGCAATCTCACGAGATGGATGGAGTTCTGGGGATTATGACTTCACTTTGCATTACCATCCTGGTAAGGCAAATGTCGTGGCTGATGCACTCAGTCGGAAGTCACGGGGCGTTAGCTAGTATAGCTTCTCGGGAGTGGCGGATGCTCGAGACTGTGGGACAGTTTGGGCCGGTACGACGGCGAGCCGCAGGGTACGTGCAAGGGAGTTTAGTGGGCTACGCCGTCTTTGCGTTGACGAGTGATTGATCCGAGGACAAGAAGCGAGATAGTGTCCATCGGGGACCCGGGTGTCTGATCGAGGTATGGGTGATGAGGGTACGGACCGTCCGCTCAGACGGTAGTCTTGGTATAGAGGGCGGTGTGGTTTTATTTGTCGATTTGAGAGGAGATTCTCGAGGGAGTTTCATTTGCTCTCGATTTTCCGTGCATCCGGATGGCACGAAGATATCGGGATCTTCGCCAAGTCAGTATTCGCACCGGGAGGCGGGGATGAGACCGCGTAGGGACTTTGTTCGACGATGTCTCACATGTCAACGGGTTAAAATTTGAACACCCCGGAAGCCGGCCCGGGGCTGCCGGCCAGCGCTTTGGAGGTGGTTGGTGGAGTGGGAGCACGTGCGATGGATTTGCTGACCCACTTGCCCACGGACTACTTGAAGGCATGATGCGGTATGGGTGATAGTAGACCGGCTCACGAAGTCGGCACATTTTCTAGCTGTGCGGATGACCTTCGCATTAGAGAGATTCTGCCGGTTGTACATTCGAGAGATAGTCCGGCTACATGGAGTACCAGTATCCATAGTGTCGGATAGGGACGGGTTTCTGACACACTTTTGGAAGAGTTTCCAGGCTATGGGCCTGCGACGATGAGTACAACTTTCCACCCTCGGGCGGATGGTCGATCTGAGGAGGACTATCTACAGTGTTAGAGGACATGCTACGGTGTGCGTCCTAGGTCATAAGGGTATTTGGGAGGAGCATTTACCCTTAGTGGAATTAAGCCTACAACAACGAGTTATCGGGCGAATATCACGGATGGCACCATATGAGCGTGTATGGGAGGCCGTCAGTCACCATTATGTTGGGTGAGGTGGGAGAGAGTTCCATCAGCGGTCACGATCACGATTAAAGAGACACCTCCGAGAAGGTGAGCTTGATCGACAACGTCTTCTCGGCCGGCCGTGAAGAGCTATCTTGATGTGCGGCGTCGACCCCCAGGATTCGAGGTTGGAGATCATGTCTTCTTGAAGGTAATGCCTAAGAGGGCGTGGTCAGGTTCGGCAAGCGTGAGAAGCTATCGCCGAGATTCATAAGGCCTTTCGAGATACTCGAGAGGATAGGCATTGTAGCGTACCGGTTGGCTTTACCGCCCAGCATGTCAGGTGTCCACGAGGTATTTCACGTCTCCATGCTCCGATGTATCGAGATCCGACTCATGTGATGGATTGGGGACAAATTGAGATTGACAACGATGGGACATTTGAGAAAAGGGACAGGGTGTGCATTTTGATAGCCGTGATCGGGTTTTACGGCGCTGAGACCGTGAGGCTAGTGAGGGTACTATGGAGACACTATGGAGTGGAGGAGTCCATGTGGGAGAGCGAGGACACGATGCGGGCCACCTATCCCTTCTTGTTTAGGGATGAAGGTACGTGGTTTAGTTGTTTAAGATTTAAAATGACTGTTTACATGCATGATAGAGTGCACGTTGCATATGCATGTAGTGATTATCAGTATACAGATTTCAGGACAAAATTCCTTTTAAGGAGGGGAGAATGTAAGACAGAAATTCGATTTACGGAAAAAGGGCCAAAATCGTAATTTGTTTCAAAATTGTAATTTCGATTAAAAATCCAGAATTAATTCTCTAGATCTCGGATGGTAAAACAGTTTCACCGTTGGGGTGTCTCACGAAATCCTAGCTAGCACATAAAATTTCGGTCGAATTCGGGAGCGGTCGAATTTACACATTACGAGGCATCGCGGTTCGGATTGCCTTAAAGCGAACTTCGATGCGACAGAAAGTCACATATAACAAAAGTACTCATGTGCCATAAGTGGTATGAGTAGAGAAATGATGAAAATGGACGGCCGAGATAGTGCCGAATGTCAAAGCGGGAGAAGAGGACCTGGGGTATTAAATGGGTGTTTAAAGTGGGAAAAGACAAAACACTCAATGTTGTCTTCCCCAAAGTTAAAAAGCCAAAAAAATGTGTGAGAGCAGGAGGGTTTGCAGTGGCTGAGTTTTTTTGTGTTTTAGAGTGAGAGAGTGTCAGCTTACTCTCTAGAATGTCGAGGCGATCAGGCCGGAGTCGGCGGAGTCTTCGGGACAAGAAGGAAGGCTGCTCTGCGCGGAGGGCTTTGCGTGGAGTCTGCCGGTTAGGGGAGTTCCTCAAACTCCGTGAGGTAGAGTTTTTCTCCCTACTTGGGTTTTATTCTTCGTTTAAGTACTGGAGTTAATGTTTACATTGGTTGAGGCCTTGAGCAGCCGTTTGATGGAGTTCCAAACCTTGGGCAGAAATGTGGATTTTGAGACCCACTAACCGATCCGTATCGATTTAGAAGCATTTTGGGTTAAATGTGTGATGAATTGTTCAATAAATCATGTATTGGTTTGTATGAGGCCGGAAATGGCCGTGAAATTCGGGTTCACAAAGTGAACCGACGATTGGTGATTTTTCGGGAATAGTAATCGAGGGTTTCACTATTTCCAAGAATAGTGTTCACAAAATAAATTTTGTGAATTAATGTGTTTAATTAAATTAATTCAAGTAGAAATTGCTTTCGTGTTTGATCATTAGCCAGCGTGAGCTAATTTTGATGTGATGATATGAGAAATTACATAACATGATTGTAATGATTTAATTTTTATGTGAATATATTCATGTTTATATATTTGCATGTGTGTTATAAACGTAATGGAATTGGCATCATGCATTTCATATGCCTTTAAGAGCACCCTAGGATGATAGGAGTGAGTGCATGAGGTGAGTCTAGAGAAAATGGTTTCGGAGGGTTGTCTAAAATAATATTGATCGGAGGGTAGTCTATACTAAAAATATCAATCGTCGGAGGCGACGAATTGATATACATCGGAGGAGTAGTCCATACATAATATCAATGTCGTCGAGTAGGCCCCGTTGATATATATACCTTCGGAGGGTTGTGTGCACAAACAAATAAACATAATAATTCTCATACGAGGCTTGGGCGAAGTGTGAAGTCGTGAGGACTCGGGGGTACGAGTTGTGCGGAGTTAGACATTCAGGCAGGATCCATGCATTTGCTTGAATGTGTGTTTATTTTAGACGTGCCGCGCCTTAGGTGGAAAGTAGCCCGGCAGGGTGATTCCACTGCGGCGATGGCTCACGCTGTCGAGGAACATATTTTTCGGTCACACCGGGGAGCACCGCGGAGGAGACGGCTCGTCGTAGAGACCGCTATAGAAGAAAGCCGGGTTGTGGCTTTGATGATTTTATACATGTATTAGAATTCTCTAATTTTAATATATGTGTTATAAGATGGAACCTTTGAACTCTTGAACTCTTTGGATATAATTGGATTCATAGTTGGTATGTTTTATGGGTATTGTTTATGGGCCCAGTGGCGGATTTACTCATGTTGTGATTATATTAATTTATTTGGGACGGGTTTCATACAGGTATTGTATATGGGTAGGCTCCGTACAAGGACTCTGGGTTACCGTGAGAAATGTCGGGTCACGGGTATGCCTTAGTGTTTAGCGAGGAGTTGGCGGGTGAGTCAGCGGACCCACTGGGATTTGGGGTGTCCGCGGAGTTATCAATCAAACATTGGCATGGCACCATATGAGGCTTTGTATGGCCGGAGATGTAGAACTCCTGTGTGTTGGACAAAATTGAATGAGCATAAAGTGATTGGTCTAGACATAGTAAAATATACAGAAGCAAAAGTTTAGGTTATTCGGCAAAGGTTAAAGGCTGCCAGTGATCGAAAAAAGTCATATGCTGATTTGAAAAGGAAGGACATTGAATATGAAGTGGGTGATAAAGTGTTCTTAAAGGTATCTCCATAGAGGAAGGTGCTTAGATTTAGGAAGAAAGGGGAGCTGAGTCTGAGGTTCATTGGCCCATATGAAGTTTTGGAGAGAATCAGATCAGTGGCGTATCGGTTGGCACTCCTTCTAGAGTTAGCTAAGTTCCATGATGTGTTCCATGTATCTATGCTTCAAAATACCGCTCTGATGGGTCGCACATACTACCAGTGCAAGATGTACAAGTACAAGCAAAATTTTCATATGATGAGGCAAGGCTATTAAACCGAAGTATAAGAGCAATTCTGCGGAATAAGCAAGTCACAGTTAGTGAAAGTGCTCGACAACACCATGGCGGGAAGAAGCTACTTAGGGGCCAGAAGCAACTATGAGGCGCGTACGCAGCTCTTCGGTCATGTATGAATTTCGAGGGCCGAAATTCTTTTAAGAAGAGTTGTAACACCCCAAGTACCATGGCTTGATTTTATAACATGTTTATGGTATAATAAAAATAAATGTATATTTTTGGGAAAAAAAAATAATGCTAAAAATAAAATAAGCAAAACCCGAAATTAATACAAAGTCAAGGTACATTGTTGGTAAATTGCCAATTAAGGACCTAAATGACATAAGAAGAAAATGTGTATATTAAAATGGAAATTGAATAAGTTAGAATGACAAATGAAGACGAGAAAGGGAGGACCAAATAGCAAAAAAGGAATTTGATGTCAAAAATTGGATAAGGCCAAACATTGCCTTATCTTAAGACTTCAAAAATATCCGTTTGGTGGGGCTTGCATATGTAGAGGAAGAAGAGAGAAGAGGAGAAGAGAAAGAGAGAAGAGGCCGAGAAGAGAGGGAAGAAGAAGAAGGAGAAAAAGGGAAGAAGAGAAGTTCAAGGAGAAGAAGAAATCAGGTATGGATATGTAAGGAATTTTGGTATGAATATGGATACTTGTTTGGAGGTTTGGAATACCTATCTTTGTGTATAATCCTTGTTTGGAATGGTTGTGGTCCTCAATGGAGGAAAAAATTGTATAGAGAAAATGTTGGGTTTTAGGGGAGATGCTGTCCATTTTTTTTAAACCCATGTTCTTGTTTTGACCATAACTTGGCCCCCACTCATCAAAATTGAGTAATTCAAATTTCTGGGTAAACTAGACTTCTATAATAAAAAATCTTCTTGAAATAGGTGTATGCAAATTTGGACCCTAGTGTACCCATAAAAATTGTTCATAAAGGAGGCTGTTTTGGATCAATTGTCTGATTTGGGTTTTGAGCTTGATTTTAGTATTTAGGCCATAAGTTGAGTTACACTCATCCAAATCGAGTGATTCAAATTTTTGGATAAACTAGACTTATATAAGAATAAATCTTCTTTAAATAAGTATATCCAAAATTGGATCCCATTGGACCTAGAAAATTCGTCAAAGTAAGGGAACAATTCGGTCCTTGAAATTTGTTTCAGAATAGTCCCCTCAGCTGGAGTAATTTCAGTTGTTTAAATCATAACTTGAGTTATACTCATCCAAATGAGATGATTCAAATTTCTGTACAAACTAGACATATGAGAGAACAACTTTCATGAAGAAATTATGGTCAAATTATGTCTCTAACATTCCCATAAAATTTGGGCTTGGGTACCAATCATTGGTGCTTTCATTGAGAGTCGGTGCGTAGCGAAAAAGGCTACTTGGAAGATGGCTACCGGATGTCTAAGAGAGGGTTCGAAGTGAAAGCTATCCAAAGTATGACCCGTGTGTGGACGTCTGGATTTTTCTAGGGATGGGCAATGATACGATCCTACATCAACTCCACACGAAATTGTGGAGTGGTACTTAAGCTTGAGATGTTCTCTCAGCCCCATTGAGCCACAGATGTTTGGGTTGGGCTCTTTTGTTGGGTTTGGATACCTATCATTAACAGAAAAAAAAAATTGAGAAAAAATGAGGCTAATTATCAATTAAGCTTAAAACTTTATAAGATTACATAATAAGGTTACATAAAGAGGGTGAAGAGTATATGTGTAACTTAGCTACGAATTATCTTAATACTTGATTTTATAACATGTTTAGGGTATAATAAAAATATGTATATTTTGGGAATAAGTAATGCTAAAAATAAAATAAGCAAAACCCCAAATTAATACAAAAGTTAAGTATAAATTGGTAAATTGCCAATTAAGGGCGCAAGCTGTACTTAAGAAGAAAATGTTAGTATATTAAAGTGAAATGGAATAGTTAGAATGACAAATAGGCGAGAAAAGGGAGGACCAAATATAAAATGAATTTTATGTCCAAAAAATTGGATAGGAATTTAAACATGGCGCTATCTTGGAGCAAATATCCGTTTGGTGGGGCTTCACGTAAGAGGAAGAGAGAAGAGAAGAAGAGAGAAAGAGAGAAGAGAAGAAGAGAGGAAGAAGAAGGAGAAGAAGGGAAGAAGAGAAGTTCAAGGAGAAGAAGAAATCAGGTATGGATATGTAAGGAATTTTGGTATGAATTTGTGTATGGATACTTGTTTGGAGGTTTGGAATACCTATTTTTGTGTAGAATCCTTGTTTGGGATGGTTGTTTGGTTTTGTTGTGGTCCTCAATGGAGGAAAAATTTGTATAGAGAAAATGTTGAGTTTTAGGGGAGATGCTATCCATTTTTTTTAAACCCATGTTTTTGTTTTAGCCATAACTTGGCCATCACTCATCAAAATTGAGTGATTCAAAATTCTAAATCCAAACTAGACATCTAAAACAATCTCTAAATGAGTGTCATAGGAGAATTTGGACCCTAGTGTACCCAGAAAATTCATCAAATGAAGCTGCATTTTGGATCTCAGTCGATTACATTGTAATCGATTTTCGGTTTTGGAACAGTTTTGGTATTTAGGCCATAAGTTGAGTTTCACTCATCCAAATTTAGTGATTCAAATTTCTAGGTAAACTAGACTTCTAGAAAAACAAATCTTTCTGAAATAAGTGTATCCAAATTTGGACCCCATTGGACCCATAAAATTCGTCAAAGTAAGGGAACAATTTTGTCCCTGAAATCTGTCTTATAACAGTCCTTTGAACTGGAGTAATTCCGGTTGTTTAAATCATAACTTGAGTTATACTAATCCAAATGAGGTGATTCAAATTTTTGTACAAACTAGACATCTGGGAGAACAACTTTCATGAAGAAATTATGATCAAATTATGTCTTTATCATTTCCCATAAAAATTTCAAATATAGGGCCTTAATTCTAGATTGTTCTTGAAACCATCCGAGGAGTAGTTCGAATGTTTAGACCATATCTCCCAAATTAAAAATCAAAATGGCATGATTTTTGAACCATAAAAAAGTTAAGACATAGAGTTATATTGAGTTAGAATATCACTCTACTCCTAACAATCCCCGTTCTGAAGTCAAAATTGTAGTCGAAAATGGACTTAGGGTGCCTCAAATTGTTCATGCGAGAATTGGTTATGGGAAATTAGAAATTATAAGCTATAAATGTATTGTTATATGAAATAATGCATCATAGTAAAGTTGATTATGATAGCATGTGTTATGAAGCTAAAGAATACCGCGTATAATTTTGTTATATGAAAAAAGTGCAAAATCTGATTAAATGTTTATAAGAATTTGATAATGAATATCTCATAAATATCCACATGATATCAATAGTTATTCATGTATATGAGATATCTTTTACGATGCCTAAAAGATTGTTAAAAAACATAATAAAATGATTGCACACTTGGTAGTTAGTTGGATAGATATGCATGCCTATAGGGATACAGTTGCTACATCATACAATTTATAGATACTAAGAGGCCCTATTTGGGTCGATGACATAGATCGGTTGGATCGGTATAAGCGACCATTTGTTTGGGTCATACAGATAGAGTTCATCATCTCGTACAGTGATAGTACCTTTGGTACATCACAGTTCTTTCACGTGTCACTTCCTACCACACCAAGGTTTATCAGGGCATGAAACATAAAAACAAATGACAAGTATCTGCGAATGCGATGTATGATATATATGTGATGATAGTATCAAGTTACAAGAACAAGTAAAGTTTAAGATGACATGAAAGTATATGAAATATGATAAGAAATTAAACATGTTATGAAAAAGTAGATATAAGAAATGGATAAGTATATGTAAATTTTATATTTGTCATAAGTATATGCATGTGTCTAAAGTGAGATGATTCTTATTAGAAATTCGTCCATGAGTATTATTACTAAAGCCCCATATAAGTTTTAGTCTTGGGTGTTCGTCAGTGTAGGTACGAAGAGGAAACCGGAGGACATGACAATGCATGTTGATCCAAAGTCAACACATCACTAGGTGCCTTTAGAAGACCATTTTGGTATAATGTATATGTATTTTGTTGTTTCTTTTATGCTTGATGTAAATATGTAAATGTTGAACTTACTTCCATGTATGAAGCTTGTATACATATCATTTTGTAATCATTTGCCTCCCAGGAATATAGTACAAGTTAAATGTTTAACATTATATGAATGAACAAACTTAAAGTTTATAAGTTTATAGTAAACAAGGAAAAAAAAAAAAAGTGACACCCTCGTCGGACACTGGGTGCCGAGTTGGGGGCGTCACAATATGTCCATTGGATTTTACTAAAATGTTTTTGTTTGTTTAGTAAATCAAATTTCTTTCAAACAAACAAACAATTAATATATAGATTTACATATTAATGGCTCAAAAAATAAATATAGAAAATTTTTTGTGTGGATAACTTTCATGGTTGAATCAAGGGAACATCCATGGCATCATATTAATCGTCATCTCTCTTTCTTCCTCGATGTCATTGGATTTAGCCCATAAAATGGGCAGGGCCCACAATCACCAACATGCTCCAACAATACTACACACATCAAAACATCAAACAATTTAGAAGTTATCAATACCTCCTAAATATAAGATAACAAGTTCTATTTTTTAAGATAAAATTATGTTTTGCTTTAGAGAAAAATGCATACACATAAATATGGGTTTAGGTTTTAATAAATTTGAAGAATTTGAATAATAGGGATTCAGATTTCAATAGGGGCAAAGTCGTAAGATAAGTTTTGCAAAACTCATAAATATGGACTTCGGTCAAATGGTTTAATACTTTTACATTCCAATGGGACAAAGTATAGAACTCGAGTTTCAATACAATGAGAAACTTTTTTTTTTTCAATACAATTTCAACGGGACGAGTGCTCCCCTTTGGGCACTATATATATATATATATATATATATATATATATATATATATATATATTGTTAGATTATTATATATGTCAAGTTAGATTTATTATGTATGGTAATTTATGTTTTCCTTTCTTAGGGTTGTATAGCTAGCCTATATAAGGCCTCATCTTGTACCCTTAATTCTGAGTTTATAATATACAAAGACTCATCAAGTCTTTCTTCATGATATCAGAGTAGGTTCTCTGATTTTGTTTTTCATTGCTCTCACGATCCTGAGCATTACAAACCGCGTGTAAGCTATGCTTTTCTTGCGAACACCACCGTTTGCCAGTCTGAAACTTGTTTTCTTTCTAGTGAAAACCACGAGTTGATCCTTATTTCCTCCTTCGCCCAAGCCTAAAGCGAAGTTACGGGCCGCCGGAGTAGAACTTTATTGAGACAATCACACGATTAATGCGTAGTCCGGAACGGCGAATCACTGGCGCGCTGAAGTCGTAGCGTTATCCGCGTGTTGCTTGCACGGCTGGCGTTAGATCCGCAGCGAGTGCACTTCCCTTTTGCATTAGGTAGAGCTTACGTCAGCACCACGTCAGCCCCCAAATCCGACCCGCTGACCCGCACCAATTACCCATGCCTACGACCCGCTCCCACGACCTACTGACTGCGCCACGTCGGTATTGACTTTGCCACATCAACCCGTTGACCGTTGATAAAAAATTTGACCAGGTGCATTCTGACTTATTTTCGCGTCCTAATTCCATTTTTGCTGTCTGTTTTTTGATTCGGAATTTTGATATTCCAGGTGGTGAGATTTCTCTTCCGATTCATGTTATTTTTAATGGAGATAATTTTGCCTAATGGTCTCAAGCCATGCGTAGTTATCTCAAGGCCCATGACTATGGCTATATCTGCAGTGACATCTATTCAAAAAGTGGACAAAAGAGGCGATTCTACCTATGCCATTCGGATTGAGAGTTGAAAGTGCTAATCATCATATCATCACTTGGTTTTAAGTAATACATATATTCCATCCGTTGTTGATCAGCAGTTTGCCTTGATATTGAGAAGTTTGGGACTTACTTGTTACTTGGTATGTTGGACCGAGTGGTGCTCGCAACTTCAAGCTCACACACGAACTTTATCAGATTCGTCAAGAACTAGGTGAGCGGATTATTGTATATCATAGCCGGCTGAAATCTATTTGGGATCAACTAATTGCATCTGAACCAGTTCTCTCTAATTCTGCTGACACCAAATTGGTTTATGTTCACCATGAACAAGGACAACTGTTTCAGTTCTTAATGGGGCTTCGTGATGAGTTTGAATAAGCCAGAAGTCATATTCTCCATCAGGATCCTTTACCAACAATCTCACAAGCTATTCATAAGTTAGAAATAATGAAACCCGTTTTGAGGCCCGAACCGTTTATATCGAGCCATAGTTCTTTACTACGCCCGACCATTGTTCTGCTGATGTTACTCATGTTTTTCCCTACGCCAGGTTCGCACTATGTTAGTGCTAAAGCTGACCTATCTTTTAAAAGCGAGCTGCATCACCAGGCGACTATAACAATAAAAATTCTCTTCTTGTCTGCCGGTTTACTGTAAGAACAAAGGTCGTGCATTGAAACTTGATACACTCGTCGACGTATTCTTCAAAACCTTCTTTGCTTTGACCCGATCTAAATTATCAATAGGGACTCCATTTCAGTTTAAATTCTTTGCCTCATCTCTCTCCTAGCAGTCTGGGGATGGTTAATCATGTTCATCTTCCATCTTCTAGTGCATCCAACAACGCTCCTTATCCGATATGGTGCTGCCTACGTGGCTTCTTGATTTTGCTAACGCGATCATATGACTTCTTCTCCCCGATGTTGTACCTTCACACACTTCTACTTCTCCTACCACTTTATCTTGTAAATGGCTCTCCTATGCATGTCTCTACCATGTTAGTATTAATGTACATCTGCATTTTCGATGTTTACGATTCATTACTCGCTCATGAAATCTGCTACATTTGGGCGGCTCAACTGAACGGTTTTCTAAACCTTTTCCTCTTTAGGTACAGTTTGTGCGGGATTCTCAAGCGAGACGGATCTCGTTAGGACCGCCCGTAAGGTGAAGGGTTGTTTTGAGGCTCATCTTTATTAATTTTAATATACTAGTCTCTTGTACATATCTGCAAATGAGGCAGCTGGCTATCTCTTAGCTCATAGCATTCTCTGCCAATTCTAGTATCATATAGGGTTAAACAGCTGGATTTCTAGGGGTTTCATTGGAGTTCGATTCAATAAGGGTTTTGATTGTAGGTATGTGTGATTTGGAAAACAAAATTTGCTACCATTTAATAACAATGTTTCTCATGCTCTTTCTTCTTTTGATCTTGTTAATTACGATGTATGGGGCCCCTCTCTCATTTCTCCAAGTGAGTCATTACTTTATTATTTTGTGGATGATTTTTTCCGATATACTTGGATTTATCTCTTCCAAAAATCGTTTAAGACTTTATCAAATGTATGTGACTTTACCAGGCGATTTGGAAACATAGATTTTAAACTTATCAAAGTTTTGGAAAATAACAAATGGCACACAAATATAAAGCCCAGCGAATTTACACTCTATTACATCAATTTTAATTATTGTTCTTATTCCATCTTGTATTTACTTCTCAAAGCCAAAATAATGGGGCTGATGACTTAGTCAACATTCACATTATTGTTTGTGCTACTACTATTAACTTCTACTCTATTGTAGTTTGAGAGAGGATTGCTCTTTTGCAGTTACCATGATACAGTGTCTTCACCATTGTTCGAAATCAAACTCCTTATGATGCATTTGTTTGGTTCTTCTCCTCTATGACACTTTGAGTCTTTGGATATATACATTTTGTTCTTAAGATCATGAAAGAAACAAACTTCAGTCTCGTTCTCGCTTGTGTTGTTTTCTTGGG
The DNA here is from genome assembly GCA_016808115.1 of Tetrastigma voinierianum. NCBI lineage: Eukaryota > Viridiplantae > Streptophyta > Magnoliopsida > Vitales > Vitaceae > Tetrastigma > Tetrastigma voinierianum. The sequence goes on from JAEQBH010001455.1 coordinate 396,383, forward strand.
TATGGAATTGGTAAAAAAAGTTATAGGTGTTATGATCCCATTAGCAAACCTCTTTGTGTTTCTCGGCATGTGGTCTTTGAGACTTTCGAAATGTTTTACCAACTACCTCCATCTTTAAGTTCCATATTCCTCTATCGATCCTCTCCCTGGCCTTTTTCCTAAGGAGTCTCCCACTTCTTTGTCTGAGTCTTTCCCTTCTATTACTGATGTTCCTTCTCTTGCATCTGATGAGCTTCCCGCACCCAGTCATTTGTGATGCCCATGATACTACCCTAGCACCTTGGATCTGTTGGTCATCGACTCTCATGCGCCGTCGTTCCCCGCCGGGTAACTACTATTCCTTCTCACCCTTCATGACTTTCATTGCTTTTTCTGCTCTTGCCTCTCTCTGGGAACCTCAGACTTTTCATGAGGCTTCCTCTAACCCTTATAGCGACCAAGCTATGAAAGAAGAGTTAGATACCTTTGCATAAAGCTGGAACATGGGATCTGGTTAATCTCCCCTTTAGAAAATCTGCTATCGGTTGTAAATGGGTTTATAAGATCAAGACTCGATCGGATGACACTGTTGATCGCTATAAGGCTTGCCTTGTTGCTAAGGGTTTTACTTAGGAGTATGGGATTGATTATGAGGAGACTTTTGCTCCCGTGGCTCAACTTTCTTATGTCAGGACTCTTATTGTAGTTTATGCGGCTCGCCGTGACTACTCTTTCGGATATGGATGTCTAAATGCTTTTACGAATGGTGAACTCGAGTCTATGAAGCTTCCTCACGAGTTACTCTCACCCGCTTTGGGAGTTCTCCCACAAGTATATCAAACTCTTGTGACACTTTATAGTCTTAATAAGCTCTTGAGCATAGTTTGCAAAGTTAGTTCTCTTTATCTCTTAGCATGGTTTTTCGATGATTATTTTGATATCTCTTAGAGGCAGTCACGGTCATGGTATTACTAATGCTCCTCTTGTATGTGAGTAATTATGATTGTCACAGGTGATGATATGCAGGGTATTGAGGATCTAAAGCACTTTCTTGGTCGTCAATTTGAGAATGAAGATCTTCGGCCCTCTTAATTACTTTCTTGGTCTAGAAGTTTCTTCTTCGTGATGGTGTTATCTTACTTGGCTGATATACTTAAAATGTGGTTCTCGAGCAGGTATCAACGATAGCAAGATAATTGACACTATTAATTATATTGTCGCCTCGATTCTCATGATGGCGAATCACTATACGATGCCTCTCTATAGACAACTTGTTGGGGAGTCTAATCTATCTCCTTGTTACTTGCTGATATTTCCTATACGGTTCATGCCAAATCAATCGATTTATGGCTGCCCCTAGATCTCCTCATTATCTTTGTTGTTCATAGAGGATTTCTTGATATACGAAGGCCTTATATTTGATGTTCTTCATTTTCCATTCTTCATTAACTCTTGGGTATATTCGAATCTTTCAGTTAGGTGGTGATCCATTTGATCGTCGATCTACATGATATTGTTTCTTACGGGTGATTCCTGCTATCTCTTGGAAGCGAAACAAGCAAGTGTTATCTGTTCGACCTTTGGTAGAATATGAAACGCGACAACTACTATAAGCGAAGACTTATTTAGTTCACGTTGGTTACTCGGGATCTTGGTGTTGGCGTTTCCCACTGGCTAAACTTCAACTGTGATGTCCAGTGCTTCATTTCAAATTGCTCATAACTGATGTCTTCCTTGAACATCACTAAGCATGTGAGATTGATTGTCACTTCGTCGTCATCATACGCAGTACCTCACGCCCGGTGCAATTTCCTTTGAGGATCGTTTAAATCGATATCTTCACCAAACCACTTCCTCGAACTTTTCGAAACTATTTGAAACTAGAATGGTTTATTGTAGCGTGAGTTTGAGGGGATGTTAGATTATTATATATGGCAAGTTAGTTGTATGTATAGTAATTTGTATTTTCCTTTCTCTTGGAGTTGTATAGCCTAGCCTATAAGACCTCTGTGTACTTGTAATTTACAGTTTTTATAATATACAAAGACTCACTTGAAATTAACACCATATATATATATATATATAACATATATATATATATATATATATATATAAATTAATAATGTTGAAATATTTGATTGGCTAAAAAATGGAAGAAATAGCTGAAATTAAATAAAAATACCTTAGTGAGTGGAAGCCACAGCAAACAAAAGTCTCCAAAAGGAAAGAAAATCACAGAAAGAGGTTGAATGAGACTGCAAATACAGAGCCTTGTGTGAATGGCCCATGTTATCACATAATTTATTAGCCCTGCTACCCCAATGCACTGCACTTCTCCATATCATCATTTTTGTACGCCTTTTAATTTGTTATAAAAAATATTTCAAATAAAATTAATTAAATAAAAAAGTAAATGTACTAAATTATTTAATCACTATAAAAAAATAAGAATTAGTAAAACAAATTTGAAGAATTATGTGAAAAATTTTCTAATTTTAAAATTTTATTTTTTCCTTATTTTTCTTTAAGTTATATTTGGTTCCTAAAAAATAATTGAGGAAGAGCTAATGAAGTATGACTCATTGGTTAAAGGTTGGGCGGGGCACATGGAAGAGCTAGATTGAGGTGTTGTTTGTTTTTCTTTTGGCTTTTTTTTTAAAGCTAAATAACTTTTAGCATGTTTGTTTTTTAATTTTTTCATAACTTATTAATGAAATTTCTAAAAAAAAATTTGAATAGAAAAAGCCAAAATCAGAAAAAAGACATTTTCCAAAATAAGAAGCACCACCCTTGCGAGAGAATTATATCGCTCATTACCAATGTTAGAAGCAGAAGCAGAGCTTATCTTATGCTTTTAGAAGTCTTTATTTAACATTAAACTAAAAAAAGTTATATTCAACATTAAGTAAAAAAAACAAACGCCATGTGAGTCTCCATGTAAACATAATACTACAATAATGTAAAGTGAATAAATGTTAAAAAAAAGAAAAAAACTGAAGAAAAAATAAATTTAAAATTATCAAAAATTACTTTTATGCATTTAAATTCATTTTGAGCCAATAAGATTTAGCTCAGAGCTCAAGTGGGCATAGAAAAGGTAGGAGTCTAGGGTTTGTGAGGAATTACTATAATGTAATGCAAAGTGATTAGATATAAAAAAATCATTTTGGCGTTTTCGGTTTACAAAAACTGATATTTGTTTAAAAAATATAGTTTATTAACTTATTATTGTTGTAATAAAGTAAAATAGGAAAATCATTTTCTTTTAATTCTCAAAAAATTCAAGGAAAAGAGGAAAACAAAAAGTGAAAAAAATTTAAAATCAATTGATTATTTTTATATATTACTTTTTATTTTTAAATTCTTTTATATATAGATGAAGTTAATTAAAGGTTTATGATTTTTTAATTAATTTGAAGTTTATTTATTTATTTATTTCATTTTTTAATAACCAAACATGGAAAAAGAAAAAAAAATTAATATTTTTTCCCTTTTTTGATGTATTTTCTTAAGCCAAACATGATGATAAGGAAAATTATTTTCCTTTTGGCTTTCGAAAATTTGAAGCTAAAACACAAGTAAAACAAAAATTTTAAAATCAAAAATAAATTGAAAATCAAAAAAATTATACATAAAAAGTTTCACATTTTTTTATTATTTTATATACGGATGAAATTAATTAAAGTTTTATAATTTTAATTGGTTGAGTACAATTAATTTTTATTTCTAATAATCAAATATTAAAAAAATAATTTTTTTAAAACATCTATTCACTATGTATATTACATTGTAGTATCTTGTTCTTAGTTCTTACTAGATTCAAGGATCTCCCTAATAGCTTCTACTAATTTTTTTTTTTTTAATATTCTTTTTCCTTTTTTAATCCTCTTTTTCTAAGGCAAACATGATGATGAGATTTATGATTTGCTTTCATACCCCAAGAAGTAAAGTAAGCAAGACAGAGCTAGCTGAAATGAAGCTTCCAAGAGAGGATGAGACCACAAAGGCTGAAATAAGGGTTGCTTGGATGGTTCCAAAGATGATGCTCAGCTGTGTGATATTTCAGCTGGATACATCTTAATCACATGTTTCTGCAATATCAAATGACACACTTCAATTTCTAATTCTATATATTTTTCTTTTTATTTGAAAGAGAAAAAAAGCAATGTAGTTGTATTGAGCCTCTAGTTAAAGATGCCTAAGAGTGAACCAATCAATATACATAAAATTTACTTAAAATGATTTGTATAATTAATCTAATTTTCATATATTTTTATTTGTCTATCATGCTTACCTCAAGTGGTAAGGCGTTCAACGTTTAAATAGGTAAAGGCATAGGATGGAGGAGTCTTGACTTGAGTTCGTAAGAGCCGATTCTTCTGTTATTAAAATGTTTAGATTTGTAAAAGCTATTATATTTTTAGTTTTATCTCAAATTAATAGGGTTGCAACTTCTTCTAGTTGGATTAATGGTTGACGCAAGGCGTTATATCAAATCAACCAAAATCCGTATTTTGGTTGTTTTGAAATATTATCTTTATTTTTAGATATATTTTTATTTCTGTTATTGATATACCAGGATTATATTTCTCTTTCACTGTATTTTTCGATAATAGTACATTCGATATACCACTCTCCCATATCTGATATAGAAAATGTTTCTTTACTGGGAATTTTATAATTTATCATTATCAATAAATCAGCTGCACATTTTGTTCTCTGGATTAAAATGGGTCTTTGGATTGAGACGTGTTATTTTGTTGATAAATCATGTGTTGATCAATTGCGCTACATGCTGCATCAGGTGGTATCAGAGCGGGTTTCTCCCAATTGATGACTAATGTTGGTGCTAGTGATGGCAACCAATCATAAGACGATGATTGGGGATTGTCAGGCTGTTTGGAGATCGATTAACAAGCAACAACAATCAATAAAAAATTTAACTTAGTACTTGGAAACAATACAACCCCAATTGCAGGCGTTATTGAGGATCAATGGACAAGGGCATGGAGTGTGATGAGGAGCAGGTGGGAGGAATTGTACTCTTCAGACCCACTTTTAATCATATTCCAAAATATACGAAATTGAAGAAGGCTAAGCATGGATTTGATGACACTAGATAGGGGATCATGAGCTACAGTGAATTTGTGAATCCATGTGATAGACAAAGAGGAGGAAGGCATTAGCAAACAAACTACAGAGGAGACGACGAATATAAACTAAAGGTAGATATCCTTAATATTAGTGGTGATCTTGATATTGAGGGGTTTTTAGATTGGTTGATTGAGGTAGATAGGTTCTTTGAATATACCGAGTTTCCCGAGGACAGAAAGGTTAAATTTGTTACTTATAAGTTAAAAGGGAGAGAATCAGTATGGTGGGATAGATTGAAGGAGATGAAGATGAGAGAGGGGTGTGGTCGGGTTCAAACACAGCGTAGGGTGAAGCAATTATTATGAGGTAGATTTTTGCCTTCGGACTATGAACACTATATTTTTTATGCTTATCAAAGATGTACGGTAACCAGAGGGTGAATGACTATCTTCTTTGAATTTTGAAATTGATAGAGAGGAATCGGTTGCTAGAAGTGAGAGTGCAAACCTGAGGCACAAGCGGAGAGGGAAGGAACTTTCTAACTATTGTTCATGACCCATCCTCACTTATGGGCGAGTGTAAGGAGACTCGAGAAGTGCATTTGATGGTTGTGAAGGGAGAAGTAGAAAGTAGAGATTTAGCTAGGGCTCAAATTTCAGTGGAGGTGCAAACTTTATTGGTGGAGTTTGATGATGTGATTCCCAAGGATCTAACGAAAAAGTTACCTCCCATGCGTAACATACAACACCATATAGATCTGATTCCAAGTGCTTCTCTTCCTAATGTTTCTCATTATAGGATGAGTTCCAAGGAGAACAAAATCTTAAGGGAGAAGGTAGAAGAGTTGCTAAGCAAGGGGCATATTTAGGCTAGCATGAACACATGTGCGATACCAACTTTGTTGACCCCTAAGAAAGATGGAAGTTGGCGGATGTGTTTTGACAGTAGGGCGATCAACAAAATTATCGTTGGATATAGATTTTTTATACCAAGGTTAGATGATATGCTTGATCAGTTAAGTGGAGCGTTGTGTTTAGCAAGATTGACTTGAGGGGTAACTATCATCAAATCAGCTGAATTAAAATCCCGAGTGATGGGTGGAAGACAACTTTCAAGACAAGGGATATCCATAGCAAGCTTCAATAAAGAAATTATGGATCGTACCATATTATTAAGAAGATCAACAATAATACTTGTGTGGTTGACTTACCAAGTTGGATGTGGATTTCAAAGATCTTCAATGTTGTTGATCTTACCTTGTTCCGCCCATATATGAGTCTTGGATATCTAGAAGTAACTCGAGGACAAGTTCTTTGCAAGTGGAGGTGTTTGATGCAAGGCGTTATATCAAATCATGAAAATAATTGCTACCTCAAATCAATTTTATTTGTTTAAACTCATCAATATAAAGATTACATAATTTTTAAAATAGAGTAGCTATTTAAAAGGACAAAAAAAAAATTGCAAATCTAACTCATTTTCTTAAAACCCAAAAAGAAAGGATATTTTTACATCATGCTGACAAATTTATCCCTCTAACCACCATACAACACAAGACTTAACCCTTGAGTTTGCTCAAATATAACCTTGCGATGGTTAAGTCCAAACTAAATAGCTAATGTACCTAACCACAAACCTAGACTTAAGCCCCTTTAAATTTTTTCAAATATAACTTAACGATGGTGAGTACATGTATAGAAGTTGTGTTAGAAACCGAGGACTTGACACCACTTCCAAGTTTGTTCAAATGCTAACGATGGTTAAGTCAGGCATGTATGTAGATTTGCAATATTTTTGGTTTTAACACGTTGGGGTAATTTTTTGTCTAAAGTGGGGATATTTTAAGGTTATAAAAGTATAAGGGGTTAGTTTGCAAATAACTTTTGTTTTTATCCCCTTTAAACCCACTCCTCTTTAAAATACTTAAATTTCTAAGTAATTTTTATTTATATTTGATTTTCTTTGAATTTTTTTATAAGACAATTAAACTTAAACTATTTTATTTAGTTTTCTTTCTTTCCTTATTATTTTAAATAACCACACAACCTAAATTTTTTATTAGACAACTAAACATGAAAAAATAATTTTCTTTGGCATTTTTTCTTTTCTTAATAATTTTCGGAAACCAAACACAACCTTAGTTTTTGCCCAACTTCCCTCAACTTATTTTACGGGTCTACCACTACTTTTCCTAGTACTTCAGGGTCTCCAAACATATTGAAAAAATATATTAAGTCATATTCAATAAACCAACTAAGCATAAATCAATGTTAGAGTTAATTGCCCGGGTGTAATGAAGGCCCATAGCCCATTATTTATATTATTAAGATTTGATGACCCTTTTAGATTTGAAATACAAATATGTTATGTATTTTTTTTAGGGTTTTAGAGCTCTATAAATTTAGAGCCACCATACTCCAATCTTGTACCTTATTTCATAATAGTAGATTTTTCTCATCCTTTGCCTAGGGTTTTTCCCTACTTAGGGTTTTCCATGTAAATCTGCATGTTCATGTTTTTCGTCATTTTTTTTCTTTATTGTCTATTTGTTTGTTTTGTTTTAATAGGCGAAGGTATCAAGAAGCATCGGGAAGCAGTCACCGACAATGACATCAATTAGAAATTCACAATATTCCACTATTGGATCGAAGCATTAGATTTTCATTATGGTAGGTAAAGATGCGTGCTATCCTCGGTCAAATGAATCTTGATGATGCACTATTAGGGTTTGAGAAGATGCCCTCATCATGGACAAAGGAGGAGAAACAACGTAAAGATAAAAAAACCCTATCTCATATTCATCTTCACCTATCAAATCAAATTCTACAAGACGTTCTGAAGGAAAAAACTGTTGTTGCATTATGGATGAAGTTAAAGAAGTTATGCATGACGAAAAACATACCAAGTAAGTTGCACTTGAAGTAGCGATTATATTCTCATCTTATGGTTGAAGGTATGTCTTTAGAAGATCATTTAACTACCTTTAAGGAGATCATCTCTGATTTAGAAACCATGGAGGTTAAGTATGATGAAGAAGATTTAGGGTCGATTTTATTGTGTTCGTTACCCCCTTCTTATTCGAGTTTCATGGATACTATTTTGTATAGTTGTGAAATCCTTACTTTTGATGAAGTATATGATGCCTTATTTTCAAATGAGAAGATGAAACATCTCATGGTAAGATCTAAGGCTCAAGTAGAGGGCTTTGTTGTTCAAGGGAGACACATAAGAAGAATTTTGGTGGTGTTGTGGGGGACAAAAACCTACAACTATTGCAAGAAAAAGGGTCACATCATATCTAAATGTTATAAGTTGCAAAATAAGAATAAGAGAGCTTTTGAACAAATTGGGAAGCAATAAGAAAATTCAAATGAAGCTAGTGTTGTAGAAGATAGTTATAGTGATGGAGACCTCTTGCTTGCTTCTGATGGAGACTTAAAACCTTATGAGGATTGGATTATTGATTCAGGTTGTACATTTCATATGTGTCCTAATAGAGGGCGGACCAACATATGAAACCGTGTCTACGAGTGTTGTAATGATGGGAAATAATGCATCATGTAAGATGCCCTATTTATTTATTTAGTTTTAACAATTAAGCTCACAAATTTTGTTCTAGGAAATATTGTAAAACTTTTGAGAATTGTTTTCGAAAATATTGCGTATAAAACAGAAGTTGGAGATGTTAGGATCTTACGGTGAGAACGTTGCCAAAGCCATTGGCAAGCGAGTTGCTCACTAAATAACGAGGTCCAACCAATGACACCATCATCTTTGTTTTATCAGCCTTAGATATCGGCACAACCTTGCCTTCCCATAACTCAACAAATCACCCAAATGCTCCCCCCTGTCAGTTCCAGCCCCATATCTTTGCTTGGCTTCCATTCATGCTCCAAAACATAAGCTTTTTGTAATTTGGAAAATCGGTGCCAACACAAATGTTATGCATAGGTCAAGTTCAAATGCAACACTTTGATCGTACCGAAGAAGCGGGTGTAGCGACATTGTCCATAGGCGTTTGAGATAAAGTAACCCTACGTGACATTACAACATTTAAATAATATAGAAAATAAAACTAAGCGCTCAGGGATAAAGATGCGCCGTCTTGGTATGTTTGGTCATATGTCTTGGCCCTTTTGCTTTTTTGACGGTTCAATGTTGCCACATGTTTTGTCAAAAGTAACTCAAATATGACTCTAGCGTCAACGAAGTGAGCAAGTTGACAAGCGGGCGCGTCTAATCTCAAGTTAAATGTATGCCTACAAAATCTGCTCAATTATGCCACGTGTGGGCGACACGTTAGCGGCGTCGCGCGCTGTTTATCCATTCATTCCACTCTATTTAAGTATGAGGCTAACATTGGACCGAGTTTAAGGGCCAAGTTAGACTTATGGACAAACATTATGGACATTTTTGTACATTATCCAAAAGGCTCTATTTGGGTCTTGAAAAGTTTCACAAAATTAAGTCACTAAGAATTGTTTTTTATTTTATTTTATTTTTGCAACTGGTGAATTTTGTTTAAGCTTCAAAGTACAAAATAAATATTATAGAAAATTCAAGCGTGCCAAAAAATGAAAGTGCTTTAAACTATGTGTACCTAAACCAAACTTTTAACCAAAAGAAAAGTAGGTTCTCTAATTCCCTTAACAATTTGCCTATAATCTAAGAATAATTCCACAATTACAAAAAAGAATAAATTGAAAGCCGAATAAATTAACTATGAGAAATTAGAAAAAAAAAAAACTGAGCTTGACTAGAAATTGAAAAGAAAAATGCTGAAATTACTAAAATTCCTACGAATATAGAATTGCTAGAATTAACAAATTGTCATGTTGATCTTTTGAATTTGATTCTTCGGTATTGTTGATTATTGTTAATTGTTCTTGATCCTCTAATCTCGCCTTTTATAGAAATCACCACATCTCACTGGTGTGCTCTTATTCTCATCCTAATACTTGTTCATAATTTTTCTCATCTTTTTCACATTCCCATTTTCTCTACTCATTTCCTGTTTTGACTGTTTCACCAAATCTCACTGCCTTAATTTTATGGGCTTAGGCTTTAAAAACTTAATTTCATAAAAATGGGTTTTGACCCACTGGGCCAATAGTAACTATTTTTTAAAACAATTTTTTCTTTTGGTTTTCGGAATAAAAAATTAAGAAAACACAATTTATAATTAAAAAGAAAAACCAATTTTTTTCTTCCTCCATTTCAGATAATATCTTTTAAAAAGTAATGTAGATATAGAGGAATATCAAATTTGCTTAACTGCAACAATCCCAAAGGAATGCATAGGATAGAATCTTGAATGTGATTGGAAGTCGCTTAGTCCTGCAAAGAACGGCATAGAATATGAGAGATAGTTGAGGTAATTTTTTTCTTTAAAAATAAATATTTATACTCCATAAAAAATTATTTCTCTAGAACCCTTTTAAATTATTTAAGAAAAACTATTTCAAAGGAAAATTATCAAAAACATTTTTTTTTTAAATAAATTATTTTTTTTTTAAGTAATTACATTATGACATTGCATTTATGGGCATGAAACTTATGCCCTTAAGAATATGTTTGGTTCTGAAAATGATAAAAATGCAAAGGAAACTCAAGCATAGAAAGAAAAGAAAAATGAAGGAAAATAAAAATATAATTAAATCTCACATATTATTTGTTAGCCCAAAGGTCAATCGATCGATAGGTTACTAATGGACTGTAGATAACCATGTTAATTTAGACGAACAAGCTAGTTGGCTGCGAGTCAATCGATAGGTTTGATCCCGAAGGTTGGCCAGGTTGTCGGTACGATTGCTGTGTCAGTATAATTTTGACCGTTTGGGTCCAAAAAAGTTGTTTTTCATTTTTTTGAACCGGTAGAGCAAGATCGACCGATCGATGTGATCGTCTGACCGGTTTGCTTGAGTCTGCGTTAAATCTTGCTGACAACTAGTTTATTAATGGAACTAGTAGACTAATTGGGTATAGAATCTTTGCCAGTTTAACCCTATAAATCCTTGGTTAGAGGATGCATTTATGAAGTATGAGATACATTACATTAAAACTCTCAACTGTTATTTATCTTGCTCATTAATTCTCAATCTTATTTCTTGGTGCATTCATTTTTCATTTGCATATCCTAGAGTGCACCTTTGATTTCATCATAGCTTGAGTTGTATTTGTTCAATCTTGTGAGTTAGAGAGAGTGTCTTATTGTGCTTTATAGTGAAAGCTTCAAGTATGCATAGCTTGAAGGATTTGTGAAATGCTAATTGAACCAAAATCCCAGTGTTAAAGAAAGAAGCTCGGGTTGGACCTTGAAACTAGTAGAACCCCCACCGGTTGAAGGTTGAGGAGAAGTGGACGTAGGCAAGGGTGTACCGAACCACTATAAATATGGAGTTTGATTTATCTACTACATCTCTCTATGTTTAATGATTTTGTAGTTAAATTTGTAGATTTCTTATTGATTTGAAAAAAGTTTTTGAGAAAACCAATTCATATATTCTCTTGATTTAATTTGCTAAGTCATATTCAGCTTTCATTATTTTTACTTACTACATAAAATAATTTTTATTTGTTTTAAATCATCAAGATAAAAATTAAATAATTTAAGAATTTATATGTTTTAAAGTAATTTTATGTATGTTTAATTTTCTATAAAAAAAATATTTATTAGACAACCAAACATAAAAAAAATAATTTTCTTTAGCATTGTTCCTTAATACTTTCCAAGAACTAGACATAACTTAGAAGTCCAACATCTCCGAGGTAACCCCTCATTACTTCAGCTCAATTTAATACAAGTAGGCTTGTCGGCCTTTTGCACAAGAAAGAAAATGAGAAGGAATTATTAGGTTAAGAAGGTTCTCATTTGATTTATTTAAAATTATGATCGAAAAACTTGATTAAGAAATAATGTCACCATTAAAAAATATTTAATAAAAATGACAAAATATTTGATAAAGGAAATTAATGACGTAATGTGAGTCATATCACGCAGCGTAACTGGAAATGCTCAAAAGGTTTTATTGAGTGCTACACAAGGTTTGTTAGGCCCAGTTTTATAAAATATTTTGTCATTTTTTATCGAAACTATTTCTAAATCAGGGACACAGAAATTTAAGTATTTTGATAATAATTCAAATAAATTGTGGACACCTAGAAGATATTTTCGTATGTGAATATGTGAACTAGTTTCGCTTATCAACAAGAGCTGGTTCAATTCTGCTAAAGGGTTGGCGGGGAACATGGAAGAAATCACACCTCAATCTTCTTAAAAGAACAGAAAATTACAATGTTTTGATGCATAACTATAAAAACAAAAACGAGGGCTTTGGTTCTATTTTAGAAACTATTAGCTGAGAACAGATTTTTGAAACACAAAACATTATTTGAAGATTCTTTAAAAATCGTTTCCACAGGCTTAATTTGAGATTTCCATGCGTTACATGTTAAAATAAAAAATTAAAATCAACATGCTCGTTACTGTTGAAAATCAACACTGGGAAGTCGGCACTAACCACCACATACTTCACCCCATTCACACCTCTATTTCAATAACTCAACTATGTATCCTAACATCTAATGATCGCTTGCAACACAAAACAATATTTCAAGAAACATGAGGATGAGAAAACATTCAGATTCACAAATATTTCAAATATCCAATTCTGATATGCAGTATCATAACTGAGGCTACCATTCTTCACTATTTAAAAAATGAAATAACGAAAAAACCAACAAAGATTTATGTTTTAATATTTAGATAAGTAATCCGAACTGAACTGTTATTTAACAATATATAAAATTGTAAATATTTTTCAACATATTATACAAGGTCAATGATCCATAAAATGATTTTAAATTTCTTTCATTATCAAATTTTTTTTTTCAAATTACGATTACGACATCGATTTCAAGTATTTTATCATAATTTTTCAAATAAATCAATTCGACATCAATAATATATTTTATACTCATATTATCCTCATGTTTTGTGTCGTTTTTATATAAATAAGTCATATAACGTTTCCTAAATATTCATCTTTTATAACAAATACAACCATCAACGGTATACGAGCGGAAGTGGTTACAGAACAAGCAAGGAAAAGAGCAAAGCAGTAGTCAACAATGTATGCCGCAACATTGTGCTATATGCTACGCCATGGAAACAAGAATTTTGAGCTGACAAAGACTAAAGACGCGATATCACTGTTTGGATGCCACAACATTACTGTTTGGATGCCACGACATTGAAGCAAAGAAGAATTGAGCAACAAGAACCAGTATGCCACAACATCACTGTTCATATGCCGCGGCATCCAGAGAATTTCTAGAGTATTCAAGCTCTATATAGCTACAATGCCGTGACATTGGACTACATGTCGATATCATCAATTTTGATTTTAACTCATAATTTCACTCCATTTTTTAGCGCCTCATTTCCCAAAAAATTTACTATATAAACACTTTATTTCTTGGTTTTTAGAGAAATATAAGATCAATATATAGTAGGAGAGGAATAAGTCCTGCTATTAACTCTTAAAGGAGGAAGATTGAAGAAAGAGGAGATTTTTTTTATGTTTTTCTTCTTCTTGGTCAGATTTCTTCTTATCATGTTTTGATTTTATTTTCTAGGATTTTAGATGTAGTTTGTTTATGATTTATGTATTTGAACACTATTTTACCTTCTAATTGATCTTTGAAGCACATTTCTATTAAATGTCCTATTCTATTCTTCATATTTATTGATGATTGCACATCATTGACATATTTGTGGTTCAATTCAAGATCCGAGAAGTGAGAGTTGAATTAGACATGTTAGCATCACATTTCACCTTGATGAAATTCTCATGGGTTTTGTATGGTAAGTAGGCTTCTAAGCCATACGCCTTAGGGCTTTGGGGTTGAGTAGAGATGCAAAAATCTAAGTTCTATGGGTAGAGCAAGGTTATTGAGAGAGATTCACACTGAGGTAATGAGGAGGTTTTACCATCAATAGTGTTGAAACAAGTGGTTCCCACCTCATGTGTACCGGTTACTACAGTCCCAACTCGCCCTTTCTTCGCTCCGTGAGAGCTCCTGCGTTTATTTGACCTGCTTAAGGAAAAGTTTCTATATCCACAGAGTACCTGAGGTCCCCTGTCTACGAGGTTAATCCGGCTGATCCTTCAACGTAGTATTTGAGCTGCCGCTTGAGAATGTTATAAAGATTTGAAATGGATTTTCATATGATTGTTTTAATGTTTTATTTTAAAATTTCATAATTATTTATGCATTTAAAATCATATATGCATTACATGACATATGAAATTTTGAGTCTGACAGAAATAGGTCGCCGAGGCCAATTCGCACCAGTGAGAGCTCCTAAGGCATTAGTACCACCACCCGAAATACCGAGGTTTCATTTATAGGAAATAATACTAGATCTTTTGAGTTGGAAGGTCTAGGCAAAAAGGAGTCTTGGACTTAATTCTGCAAGCAGATTACATTCGGCGACAGAGAAATGAGCGGGGAAAAGACGCTAAATGCGGGCAAGAAATTAGGTCTAGTCCATAGATCAGACCACAAGAAGGCCGATAACCCACACACAAGAGATGCCAGTAGTAGAGGCCGTAGCAGGATGAGGAGCATAATGAATCCTTGTAAAGCACACATCAAGGACAAACGGAGTGGGTCAACATGGGTTCAGTGGTTCAAGTAAGCAATTAGTGGTTTTATGGATTATTTACTAAAACCTTCAATTGAGTTATATTGGCGCTTTAAATATTAAATTGACATGATTCTAGGTTGATTTTACAAGAAATTCGAAAGAAAGAATGAGATTATAAGGATTGTCAATTTAGGTCAACCTTGATGTTAATGGAAGCCATGTTGTTTGATTGGTTTTAATTGATTTAATGACATTACTTAAATGTCAAGGAATTAATGAATTAATGGAATTAAAAGTTGAATAGAAAATGAGACAGAGGGTTAGCCAAGAAAGGGTTTTTAATTGGAATGCATTGGTTTGATTTATTAAGAAACTCAACGTAAGATTTAATGCACTATCAAACAGCACTTCTGTTGAAAGAAAATGGAAGAAATAATTAGGTAACGTGACACCACCTAGGAGAAGTATGAAAGTTGAGCTTCCATTGATTTTAATCAATTGGAAGTGACAATGCCTAATGGAATGTGCGTGTTAGAATTCATGTTTTAAGAAGAAGAATTGATTAAGGTATAAATGTACTTTTAAGTAAGGTGAAGGGCATTATGGGTTTTTCACTTTATGATGCTAATGGCTTGATTTAAGGATTGCAATGATGTTGTCATGAGCCTTGATTTAATTGGAAGTGAATTGGATAAGTTGAGAATTCATGATGAGGATGTTCCCAAGACAAAGATTCAAAACACAAGACGGCATTTGAGTTTCCTAAGTCATGCCATTTGACTTACAATGCCCTAGCCGCTTTTATGGATCTCATGAACAGGATTTTTAGGCCTTACTTAGATCAGTTTGTTATCTGTTTACGGACGATATATCGACCTATTCGCAAAGGAGAAGAACATGCAAGAGCACTTGAGGATAGTTCCCGCAAACAGCAGGGGAATGACGGTTATATGCCAAACTCGCAAGTGTCATGGTCGACGCGTCGCCTCGGGACATATAGTTTCGTAGAGGATCTCAAGGGATCCGCAAAAGGTCGGTTATATTGAATTGGAAACCTCCACGAGTGTTACAAGGAGTTTTCCGGTTTGGCAGTGGTATTACCGTAAGTTCGTTGAGGGATTTCTAAATACACACCTTGACTAGACTGACAAAGAAAGAGGAACCGCTTTACGGTCGAGGTCGGTCACAGAATTCTTGATGTGAATCTAAAGGAGATTGACCTCACCCAGCGACTTACACTTCATCGAGTTGTGGATGGTTTTGCAAGAATCAGGATGCCCTTTAGGCGTGTGGTCTAGTTGTGTATTAATTAATGACAGCAGATTTATATTATGCTTCAGCAATCGAAGAAGCATGAACAGAATTATCCCACACACTCCACTGAGCTAGCAAACAGAGTATTTTCCTCACGGATATGGAGGCATTACTTATATGGAGGCCCGTAGGGATTTTTACTGATCATAAGAGCTTGCAAAGATTCGCACGCAGAAGGAACCGGGAACATGAGACAGGAAGATGGATTGAACTGATCAAGGATTATGAATGTACCATTGAATATCATCCTCGAAAGTGAACTTGCAGCGTATGCTCTTAGTAGGAGACCCATGAGTTCCACATCGCACTCGAGGGTCGTGGCATCTTCTCGACCCAGAATTGAGGTCCTCAGTGAGACTGAAATTCGATGTGATTCGTGGAGCACTCGTTAGCCACATTTCATGCACAAATTCCGTATTGATAGACGGTGATTGTGAGAGCTCGCATTCAAAGATCCACAGACAGTGAAGTCAGAAAGTGAAGTGAGTCCGGGCAACGAGGATTTGTCATTGAGAGATGGCACCGTGGGTCATGACGAGGTTGTGTGTACCAGGAGGTAGGTGATGTGAGGAGAGAGATTATGGAGGAAGCCCATTCCTCCACTTCTATGCTATGCATCCCGGAATAAAGATGTATCATACCCTAAAGGAACACTACTGTGGAAGGGTATGAAGAGGGGATATTGGCAGAAATTGGTTTCGTATGTTCCCTACATGTCACAGAAAGCCGAACATCAGGCTCACAGACTATTGGATAGCCACTCCTGATTCCTCGCTGAAATGTGGAGAATCACTATGGATTTGTGGTAGGACTTCCACGTCGCCGACGCTTTCATGATACGATATGGTGATCAGAGATAATCGACGCAATCAGCCCATTTCCTCACCTATCAAGAATAGTGATTCATTAGGATAAGTTGGCCCACCATAATGCTAGAGTAGATTATCGACCGCATGGTACGCGCCCATTGTTTCGCATTGCAGATCCTGTGTTTACTCTCACGGTTTTGGCCCGGGCCATGTAATGCCCTCGTACTAAACCCGCACTTTCAAGACGGCTTTTCATCCACAAACGGATGGCCAATTCGAGAGGACTATACGTGACTTTAGAGGATATGCTTAGGGCATGTGTTATGGAGTTTAGAGGAGCCGACACCCATCTACCCCCGGGATAGAGTTTGCATGGCTGGTCACGCTTTATCGTGCCGCATCGTACGGCCTCTGCGAGGCTCTTTATGGACGGAAATGTTCGAACTCCGGCCGTTGGGACGAGGTAGTTGAAAGAAATTAGTAGGTCCTAAACCCAAATGACTTGGTGATAAGATCTAAAGCTATAAGGGATAGACTGAAAATTGCACAAGACTCCATAGAGTGCTGAGGCGACACCCAGCAGGGACCCAGAGTTCGAGGATATGGTATTTTCGAGGATTTCAAGGAAGGGCGCACAAGATTTAAAACGGAAAGCTGAGTCCATGATATATTGGGCCATACAGGATTGTTGAGAGGATTGGAGAGGTGGGTATATCGATTGAGCTACATCTGACCTCAATCGCATTCACGATGTTTTCCATGTTTCTATGCTCCGCAAGTACATACCAGAACCTTCACTACCATAACTTGCTCATTTCTGATCCGATTTGAGTGATTCAAGTTTCTTGTTAAAATAGACTTCAAGGAGAATCAAACATATAAATGGCATCACAAATTCGCTATAAGTGGCCTAAAAAATTTACTCAAAGTAGGTCATGTGTTTCACTGTCTGCTCGGGCTTTTTGAATATAGGTTAGTCTGTTTTGGATGTAACGAGTTTAAATATTCCATTTGGGTGTGATTCCAATTCGAGAAGAACCCTTAGCACCTTAGTTTAAAATAGTACAAAGATAATGTCAAATATGAAGTTAAGACCCTGAAAATGAGTAATACAAACTGTCCAGTGTAATCGTAAATGGACTAGTTGGCATGAAAAATTCCATAACTTTAGTCGATGATCCGATTGATTGATCTCCAATTCTAAGTAAAATATTCAGAGGAATAAGAATATAGGAATGAGTGTGTATGGGGGATTAAATTGGAAATTAATGTAGTTGTGGTTTTCTGAAAAGGTGAAAAGGACTATTGGAAGGGAACGGGAACTCGAATGAAGCAAATGATTGAAAGGGATTTAATCAAGGGGGAGTTAAAATGATGTTTTGCAAATTGAGTTTTAAAGTTAATGATTTTGATGTTAAAATGAAAAGTTTAATGTAAATGTTTATATTGCCTAAATGAAAAGCTTGATGGTAAAATGAAAAACAAGAATGTACATGTTTATCTTGCATCAATATATATATTTATATTAAATTATATATGTATGCATATGTTAAGGTATTATGAAAGTTTAAAAATAAAATGTAAAGAATGCACATGTATATTTGCATATATATATGAGTTTTCTATGATAAAGTAAAGGATTTAAATGGATTTATAAATGTATTTTGATAAATGTTTTACTTATGGTTACCCTGTCCTCATATGACTCAAGCGATCGATATCGACCGAGTACCTTTAAGCCGCAAGGATTTAGAGGGTGCTATAGGTTACTAACTGATGGCGTAATTGTTGCCTGTAGTGAATATCCTTACACGATAAGCGCCTATGACTGAACCCTATGCAAAGCGCGGAGTTTCTCCGCACGTAGTGGTTATGATCGAATGTGACCATTCCTCACCGTCAGCATCTCTAAACCGGTTTCGTTGTGTTTATCCCCTCGTTCCATCGTAAAGAAAAGAAGAAAAGAAAAGAAAGAAAGTCTAAGGCATAAATGGGATTTTTAATTGTATAAAAGAAAGTTTACAACATAAATGGATTTTTTAATTGTATAAGTATGTATACTTTGAAAAGAAAGTTTAAGACATAAATGGATTTTAATTGTATAAGTATGTAATACTTTCATATACTCGAAATGTTATCTTAATGAAAATGTACACCACTGGGCTCCTTTTAGCTCATTCTTTTCTGTGTATGTTTCAAAACATTTTAGACCCAGATGTGTGCGCCGATAGAGGACCTCCTGTAGTGAGTCGAGCCATCGGCGATGACGATCAGGATTTCATTGTATATACATTTTGCATATTGTATATATTCATTTTGTCATGTATATATGTATAGATGTATATATTTTGGAAAAGAATCACGCGGGCTTTGACTTCAGTGGGAAGAGGTGTTTGAGGCGGCTCACTAAGTCCCGCTCAAGCCCAATCTTTTTGATAAAACAAATGCATGGAATTACAAGTTTGAAATGTTTTGATGATTGAAATGAATAAATGTATATATGTATATATTGTGTTTGATTGGGTTGTGGACGAGGAGTCCAAACGGAAGTTGAGAAGTTGAGGATTGAAATATTAGGAAGTGTTTTTTAAATGTTTTGTGTTTTGTAAATTTGGGAAAGTCCGAAAAACAGAGGAAACTCTAACCAATTTTTCTAAAAACTGAAGAACTCAACCTAGGTCCACCAATTCTTTTAAACATCATATAATTTGGATGATTCCATGTTTATTTTCCTCCCACTGGGTTTTACTCTCATAATCCCAACCATTCAAAGGTTCCATGCGTTTCAGACAAAACCTGCACTGGGGAAAGATCTATTCTCCTCGCCTCCCAAATCCACCACGGCTACAAGGCAAAGACATACCTGATTTTTGGACTTCTCCTCCTCCTTCTTCTTCTTCCTCTTCTTCCTCCTCTTGGCTCTCTTCTCCTCTCCTACGTGAACCCTAGCTTTTGGGAGACCAAAATATGATTTTGGCTTTTGTTTTTCCCATTTTTATATTTTAACATTTCCTTTTAATTTCAAATAGCTCCTATCTCTTTAATTTGCAACAGAATCTTATTTATTTCGTATTGTGGCCCATCTCTAACTTAATTACGCCTTACATATCCTTTTGCTAAATGACAATCAGACCCTTCTTTAATACCATAATCTGGGCTTTTACCAAATTATCATTTCCTACTTTAGTCTCCAAAATACTACAATATGACACTTGGTACTCTTATACATCTCTACAGTATCATGTACTGTACACTCTCTCGGGACGAGGTGTTACATTTAGTTAGTCGTTTGGGAGTAAATTGGATTATGATGCATAAAAATTAACCAAATGAAGTCTAAGCCTCTACGTTTTCCATATTTCATTTCACCTATTTCACATTTTAGTTTAGGATTTCATTTTATTAGTTGTTTTTATTTTTACTTTCATCATATACTCTCATCTAGATAAAATTAGGATTATCCCAATTTCAGTACTGAGTAACCTAATCCCCGTGAGAACGATACTCTTACTTTCCACAGTTTACTACTTGAAGCGACTCGCGTACTTGCACAAATAGGCGTATTATTTTATATACATTCACGCCTACCAAGGACCCGTAAGATAGTTTTCCATATGCGAACTAGTTTCGCTTGGGGCCAATGAGGCTTGGCTCGGTGGTAAAGGGTAGGGCAAGGCACATGAAAGAACTAGGTTTGAGTCACTTGGTATCAAAATATCAGAATCCTCAGAATGCCAAACAATAAATTAAAACAAAAAGAAAAAAATAGGACTTGTTTGACTCCTGAAAATTGTTTGTGTTTCTTAGAAGGATTCTTAATGTTTTTTGTGTTTTTCAACACAAAAGATAGGAATTAAATGTGTTATCCTTGAACCAAACAAGCCCTAGTTTCACTTGAGGATAATGGGTCCCACCGCAATAATTTCCCATTTCCTGATTTCAAAAAACTTGCAAATCGTATCCTTCTGAATCTGAATGATGCTGAAAGTTTTCACAAAAGTCAAACATCATGAAACAAAAACAGAAAACACCATCTGCCATGATTTTTCAACTTCAAGATCTGATTTCTATTGAAGAACTCGAAGGTATAAATAAATAACGTATTAAATAAAATTATGAAGAACTGAAAGGAAAGTAAATTAATAGATCAAAGATGAAGCGATGACTTACTTCTCCAGAAAGAAGGCGAGGGGAGAGAGGACGAGAATGGCGATGAGATGCCCATAAACCACAAGAACAAAGGAATTGGCGCCGGAGGAGACAACAGATTGGAGGAAAACTAAGCATATAGCAAGGCAGAGTTTGTTTAGAGAGAGGAAGAGGTATGGTTTGCTCACATGGAAACCTGCCTCACTCTTTCATCATCATTCCATTGTCTACTGCTTCTTCATCTTCATCTCTCCTCCCTGCAAATGGGCGTGACTTCACAGAGAACACATTTATATGTTCTCTCACTGGATGATTCCACTTCAATAAGCTTTGATAAACATCAATTCATGACTCACTAAATATTTTTTATTTAAAAATATGAAAATTATTAACTGGGTGTCGCATGGGAGGTATTTAAAAGCTAAATTGTTAAAAAACAATTTAATAACATAGGCAGGTATGCTAAAAAAAAAAAGGTCAGATATTAAGAAAATAAATAAGTAGGAAGAAGTTTAGACACACATGCAGTTGGTAGACAAACTACTAAAGAAAATAAAAATGACAAAACCAAACATGAGAAATATGGTTGGTACATCAAGCTTAGCCTATATTGTCAGATCTAATTGTAACATAGTTTGACTCTAAGATTAAAATATTTAGATTCTACAAATGTTTTAAAAATCAGATTGATGACTGAACCAAAAAATTTTATTGGTTAACGGTTCAATGGTTGGACCGATGATGTAAATATGATTTATATTTTATTAAAATAAAAAATAATTTTTAAAATTAAAATTAATAATATTTATTTCTTTATTTGTATAAATATTTAATATTTTAAAATTTATTAGATAAAATATATATAATATCATTGAAAATAGGAAATGATTTAAATTTAAAATATTTCTAATTACGAATAATAATATTCGGAAATAAAAATTATAATAATATCTATTATATTTATATAAATATTTTAATATTTAAAATTTTATTAAATAAAACATCAAATATTAAATGGAAAACGGGAATATATATTGGCATGTTTCAACAACAAACTAAGCATAAGTTATAGACCAATGGTCTTTGTAGGTAAATGTGAATCCAAATATCCTGATCGAGTCTCCTTGTGGTATTTTAGAGTTTTATAAAATTTTATTTCAGGTACTCAATAATATCTTTGTCCCACATCGATTGGGAATAAAGCTAAAAGAGTCCTTTATATTGGTTAGTTGACAATACCCGTCAACAAACAAATGCTTTGACCTGCGATATTTTTTTAAACCAATCAGCCCATACACTGGGAAGGCAATTTTTAGTTGGTTTTGAACTGCCTGTTCATCCGGCTTGGTTTTTATGGGTTGAACCACTGGTTCGATTACTTGATTGGCAACCGCTTATAAGGGTGGATCTGACCGAAAGCCAATCCGCCGATGGTCCAACCGTAGGACCGGCGTTTTGTTTTTAAAAGAAGATTCATACTCTCCCATCGTATAGCAGAGAGCATTGCTCTACCAAATTTCCTAGTTCTACTCACATTGTTGAAAAATATGGATGGATGGAGAAAAGAAACACACTTTAATATCATTTTTTATAATAAACTCTTGAAAATACAAAAGAACTCATATTCTCTTAAAAATAGAATAAGAAGAACACAAGAAAACTCAAACAAGTTTTTGGGACTTTGTCCAAAGACTCTATTTCCTCATTCTAGAGAGAAATCTTTGAGGAATTTGAATGAAAATAGTCCTAGGATTGATAAAGTTTTTTCACTTTTCTGCATAAGATTTTAAAATAAGAAAAGTTACGCTTATAAAACACTCTTAGAAATTGAAAATTGTGGTTTCAAAGAAAAGAAGACTCTTTGTTTTCCTTAACCTCTTACGATTGTAACATTCTAAACATAACATATGTTTACCCACACATTAAACATATATTTAATTCAAATATTACAAACTTAAGGATCTTCTTCAAACCTGCTAAATTTTGTAACAATCCAATACTTTATTCACATGTTTAATGTACACATTTAACATGATTTACTCTCAAATGTTAAAAACTCATGGTCTTCCTTAACCTATAAGTTTTGTAACATTTTATATGTTTGATCCACTCATTAAACTTGATTTATTCTCAAATGTTACAAATTTATTTTATCATTGAATGTGGTACTCCTTTTACACAATAAATGCTTAATTTTTTTTTAAACTCTTCTTAAACTTAAAACCATCAAAAGTGTAACTATTCTTACACTTAAAATATTATTTCAAAGAGGAACTTCTATGGTTTCAGAGATCTAGATAGGAGTGGATCAAATCCGAGACCGCACCATGCTTCAACTCAGATAAGAAAGCACAGAAACAAGGTTGACGCCCTTAAAAACAGTAGGGGAGACCTGGTTACCGAAGCCGCCCCTCTGAAAATAATGGTGCAGGAATATTTTCATAAACTATTCCAACAGGATGGTAGAGGCGGAATATGTAACCAGATCCTTAATAGTTTTCCCCGCCTCTCGGATGACCACTCTCTCTCTCTTCAAAGACCATTCACCAAAGAGGAGATAAAAAAGCTGTGGTTCGACATGGAACCATTTATGCCCTGAGTAATGATGGCATCCATACCGGCATCTATCAGCACACTTGGGAAACAGTGGGTGACACTCCCTTTGCAGTTTTGTTATGAGCTTCTTGGAATCAGGAATTCTCCCTAAAGGGTAAAACGACACCTTGCTGGTCCTCATCCCGAAAGTGAAGCACCCGGAATTCCCGTTTTCACTTCGCCTGATCAGCCTGTGCAACGCAGCGAGGCGTAATAAACTAAGGTTGCAATATCCGATATATATCGCCGAGCATATCGGATATCTAGAATGCTTTTCACGACATCGATAATCGATAATCATTTGAGCGAAAAATCGGTAATATTTCCGCTTATATATCGGAGCAGACGGTTTCACCAATAAATCATGGAAATATCGGGTTTGTGACACACGCGCGCGTTAGTTTAATTTTTTGATAAAATATTCGGTATATTTTGGTATATATCGATAGTTACTGCGATATATCGGCATATACGGAGATATATCAAATCTGGCCGATTTGAAATCCTTACTCGATCTAACGATTATCGGGACGATCACAACAATTTGTTAAGATCTAACGGCCGACGGTACAAAATTAAATTCAACGGCTATAATTAAATTACAAAGATTTTTTGACCATCCAACTATTATTTTGACAAAAAAAAATCTATAAATGCCTCTAAAATCATTCCATTTGATCACTAATTCTCTCTACCCATATCCAATCTTCATTTCACTCAAATTTTTTTTTCTTTGTGATAGTTTATTTGATACTTTCATATATTAAATTAGTTAATTTAGTAATAATATATTAATAAATTAATATTTCATTAATAATATATTAATAAATGTTAGTTAATATTTGAAATGAGCATGTTGATGAACCTCGAATTTCCTATCCATCGAGAAGTTATGGATACAAGTCAAGACATTTATGCATGACATGTTCGATCCTATAATCAATATTATCGGAACACTATATCTTGGTATGAGTATTGTTATTATTAAGATGAGATCCTTCTATCAAATTTTGCAATGGAGCAACATCGATCTTCATTTTGATTTTAAAAGCTTGTTGTAATGTAATTTCAATGTATATATTTGATTATTAATGTCATTTTTATACTTTTAGAAAGTATTTCTATGAATTTCAAAGTATTTTTGTTAATTTTTTATATATCGATATTCATGTAAAAATATCAATTGATATATCTCCGATATATCCGTAAAATCCAAGTACCGATATATTCGTCGAAACCGATATTTCTATCCTTGGTAATAACCAAAACCATTGCCAATAGATTGAAAGATGTTATGTCGAGCCTGATTGCCCCTAACTAGAGTAGTTTCACCCTAGAACGACAAATCATTGATAATATTGTCACCTATTAAGAGATCATCCACTCTATGAGAAAAAGAAAGCTAAGAAAGGATTTATCTTGCGATAAAAGTAGACACGGAAAATGCGTATGATCACCTCTCTTGGTACGCATTAGGGAACACAATGATGAAGTGGACACCAACCAATTGGAGTTCAAAAATATTATACATTACATTGAAAACCTGAAAATGTCGGTGATGTGGAATGGAAAGGCTTTTGGCACTTTGCATGGGAAAGGCATTGATTAACCAAGTAGTTGTAAAGGAAGTGGGAAGCCCGTAAAATTGTCATGATATGGCCTAACATCTCCCATCTATTCTTCACCCAGATAGCCTTCTCTTGTTTGCAAGAAGCCTTAGAGGGCTACATTGATGTCATCATGGATTAAATTGCCTTAATCGGTTTTTGCACCTAATATGGCGAGAAATTGAGTGCAAAAATCTAGGATTTTTTCTCCTTTGGATGTGGAAGCCCCGATGTTGAGAAGTGCTCTAGAGTGATCGCCATTAGCACTTATTGTAAGCACTACATATTATTCAATATGAAAGGCTTCTTCGTTAATTTGATATTCATATGTTGAATTGATATAGATCTTTAATCGAATTAATGAAGTCCATGATACATAACATAGCATGGAGGAAATCATGATGGGATCATGATAATAAGATTCATATCATGTGCAATTATGTTAGTGTCTAAATTATCCCTAGTCATAGGATCAGCGAGACTGGACATTGTTGATCCGGACAGATTAGTACATGTTATACTCTTTGATTGGATCAAGCAATTATTTGGATCATCTATTTAAATGTAGATGATTGTCTCATCATAGCAATGGTGCAAATATCCTTAGACTTGAGGTGCTTAAGGATATATTGGATGTTGATTAATGCTTTGACCTCGATCCATGTTTGCACTCTTAAATTCGCTCTTTGTATGAGGATTGGGTATAGTTTGAGGTGTTCAAAGGTAATTGAGTAGCCAACAAAAGATTCACCACTCCCAATAGAGGGATGGTATACCTAAGGCCTCTTATCAGATTACTTAGGAATCTTTGGTCATAGTGAAAAATGCCATGAAGAGTGTCTTCAAGTGCACAACTGATGAGTGATGAATCCGGGGACAAGATGGTATATCACTTAGGCTAGGTGTGGCGCAAGCTAGTCCTGATGGGAGCTACACATTGTCCATGCCTCCCGGTTCCAAGTAGGGTATAAATTGGTGAAATGACAATTGCACGATGTTGTCTATGGGAAAGGTATGCGGTCGAACCAACGACTCTCCGGTCGATTGGGAGTCGTGATGTGTTCTTAGATACCAATCTTCACTTTTAATGTGATTGAATCAAGTAGCCAACATAACCGGAACCTAATGGGTCACACACTTAGAAGAGTGTGGGGCTGATATGAAACGAGTTTGATGTGATCCAAATATGAGGGAGTTTATTCTTGAGAATGGAATGTCACGGGATTAGTAGAATCCTGGGTTTGAAAGCCCTCACTTAGAGAGATAACATGCTTAGGCTTGTTCCAAGGCTTAGGGCCGTGAAGGAACACGCCATAACGCATGGGGATGCGTATAGCCCATCATCACTTAAGGTGAGGGGTATTTTGGTCATTTCATAGATTAGGGTTTTCCTGTAAAAGGAACATTATGGAAAACCCTAAAAAGCACTTTTGAAGAGTTCATGAGAAAAACCAATTTTTTTCTCTCATCTCCAAGAAGGTTGTAATGACCCGTACCAAATAATACAAGTTTGCAACACGTTTGACCAAGTTTGACTAAGTTTATTAAATTTGACTAGGTTTGATAACCTTAGTAGGTTGACAAAGTTGACTTATTCAAGGATGAGTAATTTGGGATGACTAAGACACCATTTCGTAGGCCTCGCCGATGCGAGTTCATAGGCTAGTCGAGCGTCCAAATCCGACCCTCTGGATAAAAGTTATAATACGGTATTTCAGCGGCGGTGTTTTAACAATGTCCAAATGTCTTCAAATTTTTTACCGAAAGCGACCTAGGCCACTATATAAAGCATAACTTTGGATGCCCAGGAATGAAACCCAGCCCCCGAAAGCACCATCTTGAGCTCCCAAAAGCCACTGGAAGAAGCTCTCAAAATCGTGACAACGTCAAGTTCGTTTTGGCAATTTGCGGCCCAGTGAGAGTTTGGACGAGCTTCCACCGACCCAGGCCGCAGCACCAGGCTAGGACGGGAGGACATCGAGCGGCGATCGGCGTGAAGTTTCGACGGTGGCTGTAGGGCGCTCCCGGATGGGTAAAAGCGAAGGCTGCGGGCGGTGTGCCGTCAGGACAAGGTTTTTCTTGGTGCGGCCATTCCGACCGCCCGACCACCCGTGGCTCCTTTCCACCATGTTGGACCCCCTTGAACTCATTTCGAGGTCCTTTTTGCGGATTCTTCACCGTTTGAAAGTTCACGATGAAAAGCAAAGTTGGTAGCGGTTGGATAAACTTCCGACCACCACGGCAAATTTGTTGGACCAAGGTAATGATAGCGATGAGTTCTGGTCTCTTGGGCTTTCCATTGATCACGTGGTTTGTAAATTTTGGGCGATCGTTTGGTTAGTTTTCCATTTTAGGTTGTTTCGGGTAATTCTGAGATGTAGATGAAATAGAGTACGGTGGTATAATTTGGAAAAATTGAAGTTGTATTGATGAAGTGGATGTTTTAGGAATTATTGGGCGGTTGATTCGATTAGCTCCGGGTGAAAAGCCCGATTTAGGTATCGAACTATAAGACGCTGCTTTGTGTAGTGAATATTGGAGTTCAATTTGGATAGTCTCGCGTAGTTAAAAGGTGATACAGGCACGGGATATCGATGTAGTTAGTTCCCGGTGTGGAACTAAGTGGCCTTTTATTTATATTATGACGATCCACGCTTGGCCGGGGAGAGCGATCCTGAAAGATGACTGAACATCAGCGATCGGTGAGTGGTTTTACATGTTTTAAATGATTTGGGGTATTATGATATATCTATTGTGATTAAATATTTTACATATATCTCTGTTTTTGATCAAATGGTTGGTTGCATACAAATGTGATTATCGGTCTCATATAAAACAAGTTAATATTTCGTATGAATTTTGTCAACATTTTAAATATTTGGGATTTCTGAGTTCTGGATAATTGTGGTACCTTATATATGTTGAGAACGTGGATTGAGGTTTTAAACCACTTTGAAAACTTATTGTTTTAAGAAAGAGATTTTGAGTACTTGTGAGTAAGGATACTGTGTTGGGTGTTATATTATAATATAGTATCGTTGGAAAAGTATATGAGTAAGAATACCGTGTTGGTTGTTATAGGTTGATGTACCATATAGTATCGGAGCATTGATTCAGTATCCATATTATAGTGAAATGGGTTTTCCACGGTGTCGTGAGGTTGGATTCATCCAACGGTTATACATTTTTTTTCCATGACTGTGAGGTCGGTCTACCCAACGGTTTATTGGTTGCCATGGTGTCGTGAGGTTGGATTCGTCAGCGGTTATATATATCATTTCCCTTGACCAGTGAGGTCGGTTTATCAGCGGTTTATTGGTGCCCGCGATTGTGGCGAGGTTGGATTTATCCAGCGGTTATACATTATTTCGGCCGGTAGAATTACGGTTTTACCCGACGGTTTGGTATTCTGGGTTTGCCACGGTGTTGTGAGGTTGGGTTTACCCAACGGTTATATGTTATTTCCACGGCCGGCGAGTCTGGTCACAACCGATTCATCATTATTATTATTACCCGCGACTGCTTCGAGGTTGAGGTGTAAGTCAGGTATCCCACGGTTTTTATGATGGGTACCATGAAATGCGTTATAAGATGGGTATCTGATGCGGTTATGATAGTATATGGTATGGTGCGCAGTGGGGTATATGGTATGGTAAATGATGGGTATATGGTATGGTATATGATGGGTATATGGTACGGTATATGATGGGTATATGGTATGGTTTATGATGGCTATACGGTACGGTATATGATGAGTATATGGTACGATTTATGATGAGTATATGGCATGGTTTATGATGAGTATATAGTACGGTTTATGATGAGTATAGTGGAGTTTATGATGAGTATATAGTATGGGTCATAAAGGATATAATAATTAGGTACATTGTTGATTACGTGTAAGTAATAACCAGAACTTTAAGTTGGGGGTAAAGTGAGGTGGGGAGTCCCACGGTTTGTGAAGTATGTATATGAGTGCGACCGTTTGTTGGTTTTACAGGTAAGCGTAGGCTGACTAAAATCTTATGGTTCAGTGCATTTCCTGATTATTTTCTTTCTTACGATATGAGGTTATATAATTTTATGCTCAATGGTATGTTGTGAAACAGTTCGAGGAGTTATATTTAGTTAAATTTTGACATAGTTTCATATTATTGTTGGTATAAGTTGGGTTTTTGTGAAATGATTTTAAGCAGGGGAACTTTAAAGAAAAGAATATCGTGAGTGCTTGAAATAGGAATTTTGAAATTAAAGACTTTATTTTCCTTATAAATTATGCCACTCAAAGTTTATTATCTCACGTTTTATTGTTTAATCTGTTCCTAGGTCGAACTGATGAGTTCGTAAAGTTCACACATAAATGACTTCTCCGTCACTAATTCTGTAACCCTATTTCACGATGACCTATCATATCTATACTACTTTATATTATTGGACTTATGTATTTCATTTGTAATACTAAAGTCATAACCTCTTAAGTGCTCTAATATTCGTATTGAACTTTTATAGGTCCTTATTTATATGTGTGGTAGGACTCTTACTCTATAATTGGGATATTAAACTAATGCATGTCTTTACTTCCCTCCTTAAAGGGTGGAGCTCCACACATTATCTTCCTAGGGACGGGTGTGGGGTTTGGGCAGACACACAGAATCTGGGAGGAGTATCAGGTGGATCATCAAGGTGTTCTAGATTTTGAGAGACCAGGGTTTTTGGCTTCCTCTTCGGATCGAGACTTGGCTAGGGACCCTTTATCGAGATTTTCCTTGGAGGTTGTCGGCTCTGCCCTCTTTGTGTGGATCACAGTTAGGCGAACCGGGCTGGTTGCCGATTCTAAGTTGCCACGGAGCCACTGGCTCGGTTTGAAAGCGAGCACAAGGTAATCCTACACCCTTCTCTTTGTTGTAGAACCATGTTTGATTGCTCTGAAGTTGTGGATGAGGTTTTTGTTGGGATTTGTGTGCTGCATCAAATCGGTTCATTGTTGAGAGTTTAGTTTTGGTACCCATGTTTTCAAAACGTGGATTTTGAGTGCGAAGGGTATAGATCTAGTGTTGTTCTTGCTATGTATATGGTCCTTGAGATAATCTAGGATGGTTAATATGAAGAAGGAACAACAAGGAAGGGATTAAAAGTCCTAAACATGGGATTTTTATGAAAATCTTATCGCTAGAAAACCCAGCAACATCACGGCGTTAGGCACCTAACGTCGCGAGGTTGCGACGTTGCAGCATGACGTGACATGACATGACGTGACGTGATGTGACATGACGCAATGTTTGGTTGAACGCCCGCGTCGCGTGAGGAAGTGGCTGACGCCGCGGCGTTCAGAAGCGTCGGCGGATGTGCCAACTAAATTGAGGCGGCGAGTGGGGTTTTGTCCTCACGTCTTGGCGACGTAAGATATTTATTTGGTTCATAATTCATTCTTTCTTTATGGGTTTGGTTTTGAACAAACTACTCTTATGTGTTTAAGCCAAATGTCTGAGTAAAACTAAATCGTTTAGCTTTAAAATTTCTAGAATCATGATTTCAAAAACCATGTTGAAGTTACCTATGAATTGCGGATGACATCCTTTTAAAATTTTTCGGTTCAAGGTTCAACCAATTGAAGTAAAAATTAGGTTTATGATTAAGTTGAATGGGTTCATAAATTCAAGTTGTTAGATAAGATTTATTCAAGTGTTGAATAGGAGATCATTGTTCAAAAATGTTAGAATAAAATGAATATGGATCATTTCTTTAAGTGTTAAAAAACAGCACAATATGCTTTTAAATCTATGAATTTTAGTATTTTAACTTTCAATGGATTGCATTGAAGTATGTTTAAAGAATTGTATGTTAGCACATTGGATGATTATGGACTTTGCAATGATGATTGAATATATGATTATTATTTCTTTTTGGATAATAGGGGCCTGCGTATTGCTTGCCTCTCTCTAATTTCTCTATGTACTTCTCTTCTCATCTAAATCCTAAAATACCAACTTGAGGTTATTCTTATTAAATATATTATAAATTAGATTACATAGGATTAGGATAGTTGGTGAATGTCACAAAGAAAGTGTGGAAAGACTAAGAAGAAGGCCCGAAGATTGTAAATTTAATTTATTTTAAAGGATTAGTAATAATATTGTTGTATCCTGTTTGACCTGTTCAATGCCATTATGGCTCATGGAATTGATTTTAGATCTTCGCAAATATTCCCATATAGTTGAAGTAACTATCCTTATAATTCATGAGATGATGGATATAATGCTTGTAAAATGTGTTAGAAAGATGAGACTTATCTAAGAAAACCTCCATTATTAATATTAAGGCTAAATATTCACCAATATAGGTGTGAACTAGAAGTCTCTTTTGAAGATTGAGGTTGTTAGGTAAACCCGAAGCGTTCCTCCTTGGGACCATTTATCCATGGAAATGAGTTTTCTGATTGGTGAGTGCGGACTTAACAACTCATTAAGCAGAGGATAAACCCAGGGTTAATGTTGGATAGAGACACATTTGGTGAGTGTACACAAGGTGTACCGTGTCATGATTGATAACCCGGTGATAGATTACCGCAATCAACGATTTAATGCTGGATTTGATAATTTTGCATCGGATTGCAAGTGAAATAATTGATCCAAGATGGCTTGTTGGTAAACCGAGTCTTTCAGTGATATTGGTTCCCTTAATTCTGCGTCTGTTGCAATTAGTATGAACAAATACCTACCTTTTGACTGAGAATAAGCTTGTTGTTTAAACAGGGGTGATTCTTGATGACATTATGTCGACCCAGCTAGGAGAACCTCCCATATAGGTTCTCTCGGATCAATAATGAGGGCTATGGTTCGCAATACAATAGTGAACCATAATAATCATTATCAAGTAATAATTATGCATTTTAAGTGTGATCTAACATAATGTCTTTTTACATCTAGGTTGTAAGAATCATATAACATATTTGACCATCAAGTAATTTGTGATCATACTAGATGCCGTAAGTCTGACTAGGACAAATTTGTGGATGGCTAAAAGTGAAGGTGTTCTCAGGCGAAAAGATAGCTATATGCCAGTGCCCCCTCCCTATCCCGTATCATTTGAGAACCGGATAGTATACTCGAAGCACTTGAATGATAGTATCATTGCCGCATGTATCATGCTTGCATAATCATCATGGGAGAAGCCGAAACGACATAGACTGTAAGCTGTGACATAATCAGCCCATTTAAGGAGTTATTCATGAGAAAGCGGAATCCGAAAGGTTTAAGGTCTCTAAAATGCATTTTAAGCTCTGAGACACAGAAGGACATCTCGATGGTATCATTGAAGATGCGCCAGACCATAAATTAAGTTTGATCAAGCGGGTTTTGATATGGTAATAGATTAAGTATAGAGATTATGATTTGGTTTTATATTAATTTTGCACAATTTGTATAACTATACGGATAGACAATAAAAAGGCCTCATACACATTTATTAAAGCCTTTTAACTTAAAATAGTTGAGCTTACCTTGATGAAGGAAGGTAAGCTGGCGATTCTTGTGAACTCTTCTAGTTCTGGTTCTAAGAATAAGAGAAAAGTCACTAAGCAAAGGGAGGGTGATGAGTCTAAGGCTGTATTTTAAGCCCATTTTTCAAGTATATTTCAGGCTTAAAGTTCGTTACAATGCAAAATTATGGAAGTTTTTTCACCTAGATTTATGTTTGCAGAACTTAGGAAAAATTCGGCATAAAATGGACGGAAATCGGCATTGTGTAGAAAGAGTCAATGTTGCGGCCAGCGATTTCTATAATGTTGCGACATTATGTGGAGAAGGTCTTGACGCTATTGCAATGTCCACGACATGGCCGCGACATCGGTGAAGGCGAGAAGGAAAAGATATACGTGTATCAGCGGCATCATTACGACATTAAGGTGACATTAAGTTAATGTTGTGACATCAAAAGCAACCCCAACAGTCAAACTATAGCAGCCATCCAATGTCATCATACATAGCGACATGGTAGCGACGTGGCTGCGGTGAAAACTCGTGTGAATTGATAAATGTCAGCGACATGTACGACATCGTGCGGTATCGCGAAGCAAATCCTCGACTAAGTGAAGACATTAGGCACGAATGCTGTGGCGACATCAAAAAAGCAATATGATGTAACGGACCGAAAACAAGCATGAGGTGAAGTTTATGACCGAAGTCGCGACATTGATAGAAAGACTAACGAAGGCGATGTCATGGCGCTGACGAAACTTGAGTGCGAAGATTTAAACACCCGATGCTGGCGACATTGGAATGGTAATAATCGCGACATCGAATCGAAATGCTTTGGGTGGTAGAACCCGGTTCAATATCGACATCTAATAAATGTTGTGACATCGGCTCGACATTGGCGAAGGCTTGAACAACAAGATTCAATGTCAGCGACGTGGGCCCGACAATGTCGCGACATCGGCTTTAAAGTGATCATGGTAGACTTAGCAGGCGATGTTGCGAGCATTGAATCGGCAATGTGCGACAATAGTAAGTGAACTATAAGTGATGTCGCGACATTAGGGCAAGAATGTAAGAGCAAAGGCATAGTAAGCTATGTTGCGACATTGACTCAGTGTTGCAATATCAATTAAATGTCACAACATCAGAACAAAGAGCCTGACAATGTCGCGTGACGTCGGACAGGCATCTAAGTTGAAACACTTTCTGGAGCGGTGTGAAGTGACATTAACTCAGATTTTGCAACATAGGAAGGAAGGGAAGGCAGTAGCCGACATTGGAATTAATCTACAACACCGAATCTCAATGTCGTGACATTGTCACGACATGAACTTATCATTGGAAATTGAGAATTGCCCAACAGATTTTCAATGTCGCGACATCAAATGCGACCCACAACATTAACAACTTTGATGTCCCGATATCACCACGAGATCAGTAGCTAGGGCATCATTTCTAGGATTTTCGAAGTACGTGATTCTCGCCTCGTTTTTAAGGCATAAGACCTGAGCCTATAAATAGAAGCTCCTAGGGAATAGTGTTGAGCTTTTGAACCTTCAATGATCTTGGGAAGCGAAGTCATGTATATATTTTTATTTTTATTTTTCTTTTCTTTTTTATTCTTACTGAAGTCTTTGGATGAGTTGAATTATGGAAGGCGAGAATATTCTTGTCAGTTTCGGTTTCTCTAGTGATTGGATTTAGAAACTTTTCTTGAATCCATTGTTATTCGATTAATCACGGTTTAAGTAATTTAATTTGACAAACTAGTAATTAGGATTTGTGATTCAGATTTGAAGACTAAGCTTCCTCTAGGAAGGAATTGGTTGATCTAAATATCAATTGTAGAAATTTTATTGAAGTTCTTATTATGAGATCTTGGTTTATCTAATTGATATTGTTCGTGTATGGAGTTGTTCTGATTACCAGTGATTTATACCTAGAAGGAATTGTATCTTTGTTTTGATTTCAAGGATCCCTTTGCGTGACACAAAGATGGACTACCTGAGAACAGAGAGTGGTCACCTGGGGGTATATTTGATGAACTAATGCACTCTAAGTGTGGTTTTAAGTCTTCACGCGTTTGTTCCTGGTAGTGGGATAGTCGTTGATGAATAATTTCTCCCTTAGGAACCATCTCAAATTTGGCGAGAATAATCTTGATCCGTGTTAGCTTGATTTCTAATCAAAGGGAATGAAGCATTCAGGAATTGTAGATTGAGGTATCAATTGAATTAGGAAAGACTTGTATTATGTCTATGGGTATGAGCAGTTTCCAGTCATTAGAAATGGTTGTGAAGTATTGAAAAGGAAAAATAACTTCGGATATCTGAGATGATCAATTAAAAATGTGATCAGAACCAATGGCTTATGTTTTTAGGAATATGGTTATCTAATTGGTGAAATATATAGTTTTAGGAGGTTTTCCAAGGCTATATTATTGTGTTCTTAGACAAATCTAGAATTCAAAACCATAGCTAACTTGTTATTTTGAACCAAATGTATATTATTGATCAAGCGGTTTATTTCTCATTGTTAATTCAACTCGGTAGAAAACCCTTAATCTTTGTTTTGATTTTATTTTAATTAGAAAATTTGGATAAAAGAGTTATTTACATTTAATTTGGTAGTTACTCTTAAAACCCTTTGAAGTGCTCAGTTCAAATAGTTGATTTCTTGAGTAGTAGGGAATAATTGATCTTTAGATTATATAATCAATCGCCATTGGAAATGATATACGGACTTAAAATCCATTTTATTGCTTGTATGACTGTGCACTTGTAGTGATTGTAGACCAAAACCAATTTTCATTATTACACTTACCGTCGAGAAAACACTTCCTTATAATTTTTAGTCAAACAACAAGTTTTTTGCATTTCTACTGAGGATTGAATTGTCCTTGGTAGTTATGTTAGAAATTGTTTGCAGTTTTGGTTTATGTTATAAATAAGTTCAAATCAAGTTTATGGCGCCGAGATTGAAATGAAATCTAAAGATCAATATTCTTACCAAAAAGAAAATAGCTAGTTTGGACAATTATTTTTCTTTTAATTAAACATAAAATTTTCAAAATAGTTTGAACAGCGTTGTAAAATTTAGCTATTGATTTCTTATATGAGCTTTATTATAATATTGTTGTTGTCCTCTTGATCTAATTTGATCTCGATGTAATTCCATTCGAGTAGTAAGTACATGCATCGAAAACCTGAAAGCATAATTATTTATACAGAATTTGGATACTAAAATGGAAAGAACAGAGAATTTGAAAGAAAGTTAGATGCCTTTGACGAGTAGTTATGAGTAGAGCAAGAGATACAACAAAACATTCTAGTTGTGGCGATTGACGA
The DNA here is from genome assembly GCA_016808115.1 of Tetrastigma voinierianum. Classification (NCBI taxonomy): domain Eukaryota; kingdom Viridiplantae; phylum Streptophyta; class Magnoliopsida; order Vitales; family Vitaceae; genus Tetrastigma; species Tetrastigma voinierianum. Next base: position 432,404 of record JAEQBH010001455.1, read on the forward strand.
GACCTTAGACGAGACCTGGAAGACTTTTGGAGCTGTTATTAGAATGATTATTCTGATCAAGTATTTGCAAGTGAAACAAACAAATTACGAGCTTAAGCTACACTAATCACCATGGATTCAGCGAGAATCAGTTCAACGGCCATCTGATGAAGACCTCAATGAGCATATGGGAAGGTTTCTTAGAATGGCCATCTTGTGAGCTGAGGTGGGGTAAGACTGATGTGATTAACTTGCATTTGTTCCCTTTTTCATAAGGGATACATCGACAAATTGGTTTCGGAATCTTCCACATGGGATCTTGAACAAGTGGGATGGTAGTTTGAAGCATTCATAGTAGATTTTCCCTCTGCCCTCGACCGAGAGAGGAGGGAGAATCATTACTCTTAGCTGAGACAGAAAGATGGAGTCTCTATAATGCACAGGGAAGGATGTAAAGAAGAACACAAAGTGCTGGATGCATGGGTTCAGATGAATCATAGATGGACATTTCTATATGCAGAACTACACATCCCGAGATACCAGATAGAATCATGTTTAGGAGCATTCAAGAGAGAAAGAGTCTTTAGAGATACAAGTGGTTAATGAAGATCTGGCAAACAGCTTCAAAGCTGCATACGAGACTTCGGGGGAGGCGTGCGAACTGAGGAAGTGGTGTGGTAAATTCAAACAAAATGTCCTATGGGAAAAGTGGATGCATTGATGAACAAAATTTAGCATACGGAAAAGAAGAAACCAGTATATCCATCTAAATTGGGAACAATGGAAGATGAACAAAAGTTTTGAATGATGAAGGACTTGCTAATGATGGTCACTTATCATGTGGGAGGAAGTTCGGTTTGTCGATGGCGATAAGGTTACGACTTAAGCCCGACCTGAATCTTGACCCACTACGCACTAGCTTTAGGAACATAGAGAATTTCTCATATGGACCTGCGTCTGATGAGGCAGGAGCCTGTAATAGAATTATCAACGGCGGTATGGTCAACATGGTTTCCCGGAGACTGATACTTGACCAAGAAAGCGACTAGAGAGAGTGAAAATCGGGGCGAAAGAAGGTCAGGTGCAGAAGAACAAATGTTTAGGCATGGGAGAAAGCGAGACTATTGAACATTCATGAACAAAAAAATTTGTCAAACTACCAACATTTCAGGCAAGCACAATGTGTTTAAGGTAGCTCATCACCTCTCTGAAAAATCTAAAGACACAAGTAGGGCAGTTGGGCCTAGCTATTCAGAACAAGTCTAAGGATGCCTTCCTAAGTGATACAAAGAAGAATCCTAAAAACTGTATGGCAATTACTCTTAGGAGTGGTAGAGAAATGAAAGAAAGAGAAGAAAATGAGAAAAAGATGGCTAAGATAGAAAAACATGCAGAAATTGGAGAAGAGATAAAACAATATAGTTCACCAAATTCTTGAAAAGCGAAAAGAGCATTAAAGGTGCGATAAGCGATCGGTTGAAAAGGGAGATCCGAGAAAGAAAGAAGAGGTGCAAGCTTACAAACCTCTAGTCTCATTCTCTCAAAGGCTGTAGAAAGCTAAGAAGAAAGAGCAATTCTCTAAATTCTTGAACATGTTCAAGAAAATCGAAATACATATCCCTTTTTCCAAGGCACTGACTCAAATGCCTCACTATGCTAAGTTCATGAAGGATATACTGAATAGAAAAGGAAAATTTCTTTGAAGGAGTAGTGAATCATTAGCAACTTTGCAGTATAGTAATTCAGAGGACTTTACCAATGAAAATGCAGGATCTAGGTAGCTTCACCATTCCTTGCACCCTGAGGAATTACGAGGAAATGGGAGAACAGCATGTGATTATGGAGCTAGCATTAATTTGATGCCTTTGTCTATTGTCAAAGACTAAGTTTGGGAGCTCACTCTCCTGACCATGACCTGTGGATGCAGGCAAAACTTAACCAACCAGAGGGTATCATGAGGATGTGCTTATCAAAGTGGGAAAGTTTGTTTTCTAGTAGACTTTGTGGTTATTGATATTAAGAAGATAAACTGAGTCCACTCTTTTGCTAGGAAGGCCTTTCCTAGCTACAGGAGCAGCTTTGATAGATGTAAAGAAATGAGAGCTTACTCTTAGAGTTGGAGATGAAGTAGTGCACTTCAATCTCAATCAGAGTTTGAAACATTATGAATTTGATAATACTGATTGTAAGATTGTAGAACAGATTCCCAGCTGATTTTGAGCGAAAAATAGAAATTGTAAGATTCAGAATTCAATGAATGAAAATGAGGTGAATTTCTAGTATATTGAGTGTCTTGATGTTGAATTTCTGAATTCCAATTTTGAATTTAAAGAAGCAGTACTCAGTCTTAATGAAAGCAATGCAGAAAAATCAAGTAGTTATGAAGGGAAGGTATCAAAAGTAAACACAAGCTCAAAGGGTTTAATTCTGAAAGAATTGCCCAAACATTTGAAGTATGCCTTACTTGAAGCTGAAAAATCTAAACTAGTAATTATATCAGCTGACTTGACAGAGCATAAAGAACATAAACTGCTGGAAATTCTCAGGAAGTATAAGGGAGCCATTGCTTGGTCAATAGATGATTTAAAAGGAACCAGTCCTTCCATTTGTATGCATAAAATCCTTTTAGAGGAAAATTCAAAGACTTCCATAGAACATAAGAGAAGGCTAAATCTAGTTATGAAAGAAGTTGTTAGAAAAGAGTATTGAAATGGCTGAATGCAGGCTTCATTTATGCAATATTAGATGGCCCTTAGGTGAGCCCAGTTCATGTGGTTCCTAAGAAGGGTGGATTCACTATCATTAGAAATGAGAAGAATGAATTAATTTCAATAAGAACTATGACATGATGGAGGGTGTGTATAGACTACAGAAAACTGAATACTGCTACAAGAAAGGATCATTATCCTCTACCTTTCATTGACGGAATGTTGGGCCAGTTGGTAGGACACCGCGTTTATGTTTTCTTGATGGATACTCTGGTTATAATCAAATTTCCATAGCCCTTGAGGACTAGGAGAAGACCACTTTTACTTGTCCTTATGGCACCTTTGCCTTCAAAAGGATGCCATTTGGATTATGTAATGCTCTCGCCACCTTTCAAAGGTGTATGATGTCTATATTTTCTGATTTGGTGGAAGAGGCTATGGAAATCTTCATGGCTGACTTTTCAGTTTATGGATCCAGTTTTGAACATTGTTTGCATTATCTAGAAACTGTACTTCAGAGATGCCAAGACAAAATTCTAGATCTTAATTGGGAAAAATTTCATTTCATGGTAACATAAGGCATTGTCTTGGGTCACAAAATTTCTACAACTGGATTAGAAGTTGACCAAGCTAAAGTTTCCCTCATTGAAACTCTTTTTCCACCTACCACAATAAAAGGGATTAGAATTTTTTTGGGACATGCTGGATTCTATAGAAGATTCATGAAAGACTTCTCAAAAATATCAAGGCCATTGTGCAGATTGCTTGAAAAAGAAACAAAATTTGAATTTGATCAAAAGTGTAGATGTGCTTTTGAAGAAATCAAGGAACATCTATTTTATCAAAGAAAGTTCTTATCATGAAACAATTTGGAACAAAAGAATTTTAAGATCATGTGTGATGCCAATGATTATGCCATGGGAGATGTGTTAGGACAAAGAGTTGTCCAAGACCTTAAGCAATTTATAATGCTCTTAAGACTTTTAATGAAACCTGAAGAATTATTCAACAAATGAAAAGAAATGCTAGCAATGGTCTTTGCTTATGAGAGGTTCAGGCCATATATATTGGGGTCTCATGTAATAGTGCACACTGGTCATGCAACAATTAAATACTCGATAGCGAAAAGATCTGGCTTGAGACTAATCAGATGAATGCTTTTTGCTCTGAATTTGATTTGGAATCAATGATAAGAAAGGCAGTGATAATGTGATATCTGATCACTTATCAAGACTAGAGAAAACTATAGAAGATAAAAGAGGGAATGAGATTGAAGAAAAATTTCCCACTGATGACGACTTTCAAGTATCAGTTCAAATACCATGGTATGCTGATATTGTGAACTTTTTGGCTTGTGGAATCATGCCACCATAATTCAACTACCAGCAAAAAAGAAAGCTGAGAACTGATGCTAGGCTTTATATATGGGATGACCCATTGCTTTTTAGAAGAGGAGTAGATAAGATTATTAGAAGATGTGTACTAGAGGCAAAACAATATGGAATTGTGGATAAATGCCATTCATTACCATATGGAGGACACTTTGCAGAAGATATAATAACCTAGAAAATTCTCCAATTAGGTTTTTATTGGCTGACTTTATTGAAGGCCCATTTTGAATGGGTTAAACATTGTGTGAGATGTCGAGATAGGTAACATCAACGAAGAAATGAGATGCCTGCGAATTATGGTGGTGCATATTTTTTGATGTATGAGATTGACTACATGAGACCTCCACTCTTATTTTAAACATACATTCTCCCTAACTGTGGATTATCTATCAAATGGGTCAAACCATAGCTTGCCCAGAAAATGATGTCTGATTGTAGGGTTTATTCAAAGGAATATTTGGAGCCCCTGGAACTATTATAAGTGATGAGGGAAACCATTTTGCAAGCAAGCTGGTTGCAAAACTTATGAGCAGGTATGGAGTCAGACATGTTATGAGTTTGGCTTATCACCCTCGATCAAAATAAAATGACTGAAATATCGATAGAAATCAAGAATATTCACTTGAAGACAATCAATGCAAGCATAAAGATTGGTCATCAAAATTGGATGATACATTGTGGGCTTATAGAACTGCTTATAAGTCTCTTATTGGAATGTCCCCATATAGAGTGTCTATAGTAGTAATATTATCTACCTGGAACTTAGTATAAAGCAATGTGACATTAAAAAATGAACTTGATTTCCAGTGTGAAAGAAAGAGATTTCTCGATTGAATGAATTAGAAAAGCTGAGGAATGAAGCTTATGACAATGTAAGAATTTACAAGGATAAGACTAAGAAATGGCATGACCAGAGGATATTGAGGAAAGAATTCAAAATAGGAGAATCAGTCCTCTTGTACAACTCAAGGCTTAGATTATTTCTGAAAGCTTTCAATCAGATGGAGTGGTCCTTATCTGATCATTGAAGTTACATAATTTAGACGAGTTACTTGAAGTCGAGGTCGGAAATAGGTTGGGTTAATAGCCCAGTAAAACGCTATTTAGGAGGCAATTTGAATAAAGAGTAGTCCCATATTTGAAGAAGGAAGAATTGCTGAATTGAGAACCTGCTTACAACAATGTCAACTAAAGACATGTAAAAATGGCTGACTGCGCAGAATGACCATGATTTTGTTTTGTTTAGTGTGATTTCGTTTAATTCAATGTGTTTTGAATAGTTTTAAGTAATGGTTTTGTTAAATTTAATTGCAATTTATTTAATCACAATCTTTTGAATGCTAGGATAATGGTGCAGGATATATGAAGGTCATTTTGAAGCATCTCTGACAGTTGGAGTTATGCGAGGAGTTAGCTACAAAGGGAAGTATACTTCCATTTCTTATTCTTTTGAAATGATGCATAACTAAGTTTGGGGGAGTGTAATTTATTTGAATTAGAAATTGCATAGTAGCTTCATTATTCCTTTGTTGAATACTTGTGTGAAAATTTATGCAATACATTGAAATTATGCTGAATTGATTGAATTGAAAATGTTAGTGTTATTGTTCATGCTTGATTTGAGAATTTTTTTTCAATAGTGATAGACTTTTATTCATGAGCCTAAACTGAAATTGTAAATAAAATGGGGAAAACAAGTAAAAAATTTTCTACTTGAAAAGAATCATATCTCGATGTCGCAAAGCATTGGCCGGCGATGTTGCGACACCGCTATAGAAAGTTCCCCAGTAAGTGACATTGTCCGACATTAACTCGATATCGCGACATCGACAATTCAGTAATACGTGACGTGAGGATAAGGTGACATCGACGCTAACGCCGGCGAATGTCGCGGCGTGAATCACAATGTCATGATATTGGTAATGGCGCAACATTGAAATTCAATGCCGCGGCTTATCACTTAAAGCAATAAAGAGCATAAGAAATGTTTGGCGGCGACAGCAACCAATATCTTCGGCGACATCTAGAAAACCAACGACCTAAGCAATGTCTCGACATAGCAATATCAATGTCATGACATCAGGTTAATGTCGTGATAAGGCAATTTTAATGTCGCGACATCAGGTGAGGCCATTTAGAAAATCCGAACAATGTCGCGACATCACCACGACATAGTTGCGACATCGAGTCGATGTCGCGACATTAGAACTTCTGATGTCATTGATATTGTCTTTGAGACACTTAAACTGCTTCAAGTTGATGTCGCGGTATCACACCTTCAATGTCCTTGACATCGCGGATAAGAAACTACCTATAAAAGGAACAATTTGAGAAATTTTCATTGTCACATCAAATTCCTCAAGCCTTTTAGCCTTCTCAAAATCTCCCAAAAAGCCAAACCATGTCAAATCCTAACTCTCCAAACCTCAACGAAGTGATAGGAAATGTAGTGGAGGAGGCTTTGCGAGAGAGCTAAAGGCTCAAAGGAAAGGGTAGAGGAAAGCCAGGCTCGAAGTCACTTGAGGAGATAGGGTGGTGGTGGAAGAAAGCATCGCACCTGCTGCAGGAGCGAAGCGTTCTAGAAACATCCCGACCAAGAGGGCCGTGGAAAGAGGTTTCAAGTAGCTGGTGTCATCATTTAAGGAAGACATCGAGAGACGGGGTTGGGAGAAGTTGATCTAGCATAGAGAGCCGGGGGTAAGGGCTCTTGTTAAAGAATTTTACGCAAATCTGGGCGAGTAGAAGAACCTGACGTGCTATGTCAGGGGGAGATGTATCCCTTTTGGGGGAGAGGGCCATCTCCTAAGTCACAGGCCCGAGACGGTGGGTGAGTGCGATCACGACCAGCTACGAGCCCGAAGTTTCGAAAGAATCGTCGAGAGAGTTGACAAGCGGCAAGGCTGGCAAAAAAGCAAAAAACTATCAAATGCTTGGCACACGCCGACATAAGCGATTTGACGGAGGCAAACGGTATGGTTCTACTTTTTAGCTATGTTCTCACCCACTCTGGCATATCTCACGAGTGAGACAAGGCGTGCCATCTCTTGTATGTCTTTGAGGTAGAGTGGAGTCTAAATGTGGGAAAATAGCATATCGGTCCATTTTGAACTACGGCGAGAACAGCCAGGAACATCCACACACCTTCCTTGATCACTCTCTGTGTAGGGAGTGTAACATTCAACGAGACAGAGGAAAAGTGCCCAAGAGCCTCTCCTCTCACTCTCACTGAGGTCCTCAAAACTCTGTACCGGTGTGAAGGTAGAAAGCAAGAAAAAGAAAAAGAGCAGATACAAATTTTCCAAGAGAGGAAGACCCTACAGATGAGGAGGAGCCAGAAATGGAAGAAATATGGGGTTTTGAAGACTACCCAAAGCAACCGGTGCTCTCCCCAGTCTTTGAAATCTTGCCTTTCGAACATAACGAGAAAGAGAGGGAAGGAGGCGGAAGAGAAGAAGATTACTAACAGAGATGAGAGAAGAGATGAAGAGGTGAGATGAGCAAACTTCAAGAAGAGCTGAGATGGAGAGATGAGAATCTAGTTGCTGAAAACAAAACAAGAGAAGAGAACTTAGTAGTAGTTCTCTAAAAGAGGGACGAGGAATGGAGAGAAGAGCTAGCCTATAGGGATAAAGCATCGAGTGTCAGCCAAAAGAGAGGGAAGAGTATTTAGTTAATGATCGACCATGAGAGACCAAGAGCTCATAAAGCTTAGTGGAGGTCAAGGAAAAGAAATGGTAACTCGCTCTAGAAGGTCAAGCCTGGGGTATCTCTACAAGGAACACCAGAAGGAGATCAAACCTACCATCTAAAAAAGGGATGAAGAGTTAGAGTCCATCCTGAACTACAGGAAGAAATTGTGGACAGAGAGCATCGATCTGGTGAACCAGAACATGGTAAAAATGTATCAAGCGCAGGGTGAGTTTGAGTAGTCCTTGAATTCCATTAGACATAGGAAAAATGAGCTTATCAAGCAGCACATTAGAACACAAGAATGGTATCTCTTTGACAAGGATGGAAGCAACTTAATTGGAAAACCAGAACCATCCATCCCTAAGTTCACACCCTCTAATGCCAGTTACAAATATGAGCCAGTGAACCTCAAGCCCTCAAAATCCCAATCGCACAGAAAAAGGAAATAGCACTCTCTCTATCCTTCCATATCTTTATCCTCTCTCAGATATCTCTTTTCTCAGAATTCATACAATGTAATTCTTCCCTCTTTATAAATAAAAAGGCAGTTCCTGAAATTTGTGTATAGAATTTTCTTCTTATTTTCTTTTAAATTTACACTTCTGATAACTAAAATAAATATGAGGTGGACTTTGTCTTTCTGAATATATGAGAATTCAAGATAAGTTAACGGAAAATGCCGCGCAGAGTTGAAATTTTTCGATATTATTGCATACTTTGTGAAGGATAACAGAATTGTTTGCCGAGGACCGTTAGAAATTTGTTAAAACGTTGGTGTTATTGTTGTTGACCAAGAATCGAATTGTTTAATTAGAATGAATCAGAAGTTGAACAATAACAATAACAACATGTTTTAGAACCAAACAAAGTCGAATCCGAAATGCAAATGGGTCAAAATAGAGGCTAAGTTTCAGGATATAAAGAATAAATAAGCCAAAATTTTAGATTCGAAAAATTGAAATTGAATCAGTTAATAAGGTTATTAATTTAGTCAACTTGAACAATACAATTTAAAATGACTAAACTAACACATTGATCGAAGTACCTTAAAATTGATCGTGCTTGCTAGGGAAAACTTGTGGGACTTATTATCATAAATCTCTAAAGAGTCCTGAACTTGTCGTATTATTATTCAGAGCGAATCCTAGATATCACAACCAAAGAGAAAATAATTTAGGCCATTCTTGACGCTTTGGACTTCAAAGCCCGCTCTTTGATATGTTATATGCATATACTCCAAAATCACTTTGAGCCTAACACGTCCATCATCGAACCAAAAAGAAGAGCCTTAAACCTTCCTTAAGTCTTACCTTACAGTAAAGAACCCTTAATTTACCCAAAACTGCAAATCAATGCAGCAGAATAGATCGAGAGGATAAGTTTTAGGGAGTACAAATTTGAATTGAAATGAAAGAGGAGAATTAAGGATGAGAAAGGAAAGACAATAAAGAAAAGTTGTACTAAAGGAGGTGCAAAACAGAAAATTGAGAAGTTGAAAAAGAATGAAAGTTTCAAGAGTGAGTTTTACCTTGTAGCCTACTAACCTTGAGCAATTAAGTCCTTAGGGGTGTTCTACACCTAGTACCCTAATGCCAACTGGTATGAGAGTTACTGACCCAAAGCTTGTTAAGGGGTAGTAGAAAGCTTAAAAAGGTAAAATTTTGCACCACTCTAAAACTTGAAACAAAATGATAGAAAAGAACTTCTGGAGTAGAATTGAAAATAACAATGGAAAAGAAAAAGCCATAGAGGAGAAAATATTGAAAAATGCACTAGAACAAGTTTGGTGGTGCTTGAAATGGTAGTTTAGCGTGACAATAGGTTGGAGTACGAAGGAAAATGTTGAGAAAATATATGCGCTTGGGGTAAACCCTGAGCCTAAAATGTTCCGCCATCTACCCAAGGCCTTAGCCATACGCTACAAGCTCAAAAGACCTATTTGATTCCGAGGGTTGTGTTATGTCTACATTAGTGGAGAATAGTATGACCAACAAGCCTATGAGACTTAAATTACTCTGAAAGAATGTCATTCTACAAAGTAACTCTCATAAAGCTACCTAATCTGCAAATTAGTCATGAAGGGAAGACTAACTCACTAACCGAGTCAAGAACTGTATCTGTTTATTATTTATGAATTACATGCTGTATTAAATGATTTAAATTGAAAATTTTCAAGATCTTGTAAACGAAGCTTAATTAGAATTGATGTCACAACTGAAATACTACTAAAGCCTAAATGCTGATCTGATTGAAATGATGATTTATTTAAAAATGTCCTTAAAATTTGATTTTTATTGTTTGAGGACAAACAAATAACCTTTTCTTTGCTTGAAGACAAGCAAAACTTTAAGTTTTGGGGAGTTTGATGAGTCTAAAACTCATCTATTTTTAAGCCCAATTTTCAAGTATATTTCAGGCTTATAAAGTTCATTTTAATGCAAAATTATGAAGCTTTCAACCAGATTTATGTTTTGCAGGAACTTAAGGGAAAGAAGCAGAATTCAGCATAAAATAGAGCAGAAATCAACATTGTCGAGAGAAAGAGCAAATGTCGCGACATCGGATTTCCAATGTCGCGACATTATATGGAGAAGGTCTTGACGCTATTGCAATGTCGTGACATAGCTGCGACATCAGCTGAAGAGGGGAAGGCAAAGATATGCACACTCTCGACATCGCACGACATTAAGGTGACATCAAGTTAATGTCGCAATAGTATAACTCAATGTCGCAACATCAAAAAGCAAATTTCCAATAAATAAACTATATAATGTACCATCGACTTTGGCGATATCACGACATCGTGGCGACATTAGAACAAGCCTCAACTAGTGAAGACATAAGTTGAACACTATCGCGACATTAAAGCAATGTTGCAACATCAGACCAAAGCAACCTTAAGGTGAAGTTTAACAGACTAATGTCGCAACATCGACAGAAAGACTAATAGGCAATGTCATGACATCAGCCAAAGCTTGAACATTAGAGATTTAAACATCCAATGTCGCGACATCGGAACAGTAATGTCGTGACATCAGATCAAAGCAATTTCGGTGGTGAGATCAGTCAAACGCCGCAACACGCCTATGACATCGCAAAGGCTTCAAAACAACAAGATTCAATGTCATGGCACACTCAAAGAATGTCGCGACATTAGCCTAAAGTGGTCACAATGAACTTAACCGACTAGTGTCGTGACATTAGATCAGCAATGTTGCAACATCAATAAGTGAACTCAGTGTTTATGTCGCTTACATCGTGGCAAGCAATCTAAAAGCAAAGGCATCAGCAGTTTCGCGCCGCCGACATCGACTCGCGTTGCAACATCACCAAATGCCACATCATAACAAAGAACTACAATAATGTCGCACACGACTGAGAATCCAAGCGAAACACTATTAGAGCAATGTCGTGACATTAACTTAATGTCACAACACAGGAAAGGCAATGTCGCGACACGCACTATTCTAATAACATCAATCTCAACGTCAGACATTGTCATGACATTGACTTATCATTGAAATCGAATTACCTGAACGATTTTCACGTCGCACATCGTGATGCGCAACCTATGACATTGACAACTTTGATGTCACAACATCACCATGACATCAGTAGCTAGGGCAGCATTTCTGGGCTTTTCAAAGTATGTGATTCTTGCCTCGTTTTTAGGGTCCAAGACCTGAGCCTATAAATAGAAGCTCATAGGGAATAGTGCAGAGCTTTTTAGTGAACCTTGAGCAGTCTTGGGAAGAACTGAAGTCTATTGTATATATTTTTATTTTTATTTTTTTCTTTTCTTTTTATTTTACTAGGTGTTAGATCTGAGTTGAACTATGAAGCTGGGAATGTTGCTGATTTGGTTTTCGATTATGTCTGAACTTGATTGGATTTAGAAACTTTTCTTGAATCCATTTTTTATTCGCTACTAAGAAGCCAATGAATTTGCTCGACAAACTAGTCATCGTGGATTCGTGGATTCAAATTAGAGTGTTTCCTTTGGGAAGGCGAATTTCAAGGACTAATATCAATTATAGCAATTTTATCGACGCTAGGTTATGAGAATCGGGTTTATCTAATCGATATTGTTCGTGCATGGAGTCAGTCGATTACCAAAGGATTTATACCTAGAAGGAATTGTACTTTGTTCTCGATTTCCAGATCCTCCTGAGTGACAGATGGACTCAACGAGAATAAAGAGTGTTCACCGGGGCATATTTCATTGATATTTGATGAACTAATGCACTCTATGTGGTTTTGAGTCTTCATGTTTTGTTCCTACTGTTAGACAATTGCCGATGAATAATTTCACTCTGGGAGGTTTCATCTCACCTGGCGTAATAATCTTTGATCCCGTGTTAGCTTAGATTTTAATTAAGGAGACGAAGCATTCTAATGAATTGTAGATTGAGGTATGAATTAAATTGGGAAAGACTTGTATTATCCCGTTTGCGGGTATGAGCAAGCCTACCATTAGAAATGCTGTAGATGAAAAGGAAAATAACAGATTTGTGCAAGATTATCAATTCAAAAGTAGCTTGTTAGACCTAATGACCTGGTTTATGAATATGGTTATCTAATTGATGAAATATATAGTGTTAGGAAGTTTTCCAAGGCTATATTACTGTGTTCTTGGACAAATCTAGAATTCAAAACCATAACTAACTTGTTATTTTGAACCAAATGCATATTGATGATAAGAAAACTGGTTTATTTCTCATTGTTAATTCAACTCAAGTGAAACTCGAACTGTTTGTTTTTATTTTATTTTATTTTAGTTACTTCTTAAACCGTTTGAAATTATCAGTTCAAATAGTTGATTTCTTGAGTAGTATGGGTAATTGATCTTAAGATTATATAATCAATCATCGTGGGAATGATATCTGGACTTAAAATCCATTTTTATTACTTGCATGACCTGTGCAATTGCGTTGATTTAATTAAAACCACTTTATTATTACATACAAATCAGAAAACACTTTCTCATAATTTTTAGTCAAACAACGAGTTTTTGGCATTTCTATTGAGGATTGAATTGTCTCTCAGAGTTATGTTAGAAATTGTTTGCGCTTTGGTTTATGTTATAAATCAACTCAAATCGAGGGGCGGCTAAGAAAGGTCAAGGAGACATCCTCAAAAGGTGATGCTCCATCAAAAAGAAGGCCATACTGATGAAACAAGCAGTCAGTATGGAGCCAAAGAAGATATGGTGCATGAGCACACCACACCTTAGGTAGCTGTGTTGTTGTTTATATCGTTTTCACGGTAACCCTTTAGGCTGATACCACTATTTTCTACAATATAGTAAATAGAGACAGGCCTAGATACAATAGGAAGTTCACAAAGGAGAGTCTCGACCTAGTGGATTTTGTTTATATTTGGACAATTGCTTTTGTAAAGCCAATCCTTGACGGTTAACATCATTTCTGTTTCATGTTCAAACAAGAAAGGATTTAATTTAAATTTTAGTTACAATAGTTGTTACATTATGTTAAATGATGTTTTTTATGCTGGTGGTACTTTGAGCAATGGGAATTACATATTAGATATGTCGAATCCAATCTTGAATGTCAATGACAATAAAAGACAAAAAGGAGATAATTTGAAATTATCACATTTATGGCATCAAGTTGCCTAAATGATATAAAGGAGAGACGCATGACTGAGTTACACAAGTGTGGAAGCTTAGGGTCATTTGATTATGAATCATTTGACACATGTGAATCATGCTTGTTAATTAGGCAAAATGACCAAATTTCCCTTTAAGGGAAAGGGTGAACGAGCATACGAACTATTAGACCTAATACATACTGATGTAGGTGGTCTTATGTTTGTGCATGCTAGAGGTTGTTTCGTTTACTTCATAACCTTCATCGATGACTATTCACGATATGGGTACTTATATCTCATGAGGTATAAGTTTGAGGCCTTTGAAAGGTTCAAAGAATTCAGAAATGAGGTAGAGAAAGAACTTGGGAGAAGTATAAAATCACTTAAATCAGATCGAGGTAGTGAGTACTTAAGCCAAAGGTTTCTGGATTATCTTAAGGACAATGAGATTTTGTCCCAAAGGACTCCACCTTACATGCCACAACACAATGGTGTGGCTGAGAGAGAGAACCGAACCTTGTTAGACATGGTGAGGTCTATGATGGGCAAGGCAGACCTACCTAAATCCTTTTAGGGTTATGCACTTGAGACTGTTGTTTATATCTTAAACAGAGTCCCATCCAAGTCACTTGATGTTACTCTATATGAGATATGGACTAAAAAGGCCCTATCTTTCCCACATAAAAAAATATGGGGTAGTCCTCGCTTATGAAGGATGATATCGTATAAGCTTGAAGCTAAGTCTCGATAAGTGTCCCGTTTCAGAGGATATCCTAAAGAAATAATGGATATCACCCACAACACTTTGGAACAAAGGTTGTTTGTTTCAAAGCATGTTGTCTTCTTAGAGAAAGAGTTTCTCTTTAGAGAAGACAGTGGGAGCAAAGTTGAGCTTAGTGAAGTTTAAGATGCTTTAACAAACGTGTCTCATCTGATTGAACCCGGGTTATACCATGATGATGGATTAACAGTCGACTCTTCTAAAACACAAGTTCTTCGTAAGACAAGTAGGATACGTTTTGTTCTAGAGAGATAAGGATTTCTCTTTAGCGAACAGAAGGACGTATTGCTCATAGAAAATGATAAGGCAACTACCTACGAAGAATCTCTTAACAGTTCAGAGTCTGATCAATGGCTCATAGCCATGAAGATAGAGATGGATTCCATGTATATAAACCAAGCATGGACTTTGGTTGATCCACTCGAAGGGATAACACCCATAGGGTGCAAGTGGATCTTCAAGAAGAAGATAAACATGGAAGGCAATGTGATTACCTATAAAGTTAGGCTTGTGGCTAAGGGTTATCGTCAAAAACAAGGAGTTGACTATGACGAGACTTTTAGTCCAGTGGCTATGCTTAAGTCCATAAGAATACTCCTAGCCATCGTCCCTCATTATGACTATGAGATATGGAAAATGGATGTGATGACAACTTTCCTCAATGGAAACCTAACCGAGGAGGTGTATATGACACAACCCAAGGCTCATATCCGAAATGAGACAAGAAAGTATTTAAACCGAGATCCATTAATGGGTTAAAGCAAGCCGCCTAGGAGCTTGAACATTTTGATTCGATGGACAATCAAAGAGTTTGCTCTCAAAACTGATGAGCCTTGTGTATATAAGAAGACGAGTGGGAGTGCAGTCGTATTCCTAGTCTTATATGTGGATGACGTACTTCTGATAGGAAACGATGTCTTAGCACTATAATATGCCAAACATTGGTTATCCACGAATTTCTCCATGTAAGACCTTGGAGAAGCAACATACATATTGGGGATAAAGATCTATAGAGATAGATTGAATATGTTGCTTGGTCTTTCATAAGCCTACATACATAGATAATATAAAAAGGTTCGTGATGGAGCAAATTCGAGAGTATATGTCCCCATGGTTAGTGGGATTACCCTCTCGAAGTCTATGTGTTCGAAGACACAATATGAGAGGACACACATGAGTATGATACCATATGCTTCGGCTATAGGATCAATCATGTACGCTATGTTATGTACTAGACCCGATGTATCATATGCTTTGAGTGTCATGAGCATATACCAGTTAGACCCGGGCAAGGGACATTGGGTGGCTGTCAAGAATATCCTTAAGTACTTGAGAAGGACTAAGGATGTATTCTTGATTTATGGAGATGGGGATCTTATTGTTAGTGGGTATACCGATGCCAACTTCTAATCTGATAGAGATGACTCCAAATCTCATTCAGGTTACATGTTCACATTGAATGGTGGTGTAGTTAGTTGGAAAAGTTCCAAACAAGAAACGACTGCGGATTCTACAACTGGATCAGAGTACATCGCAGCTTCTAAAGCAACTACATAAGCAGTTTAGATAAAGAAGTTCATTATCAATCCAAAGTGGGTACTCCAAAGATTGTTCATCCGATACTTTGTATCGGATAACAATTTATGAGCCAGCACAAGCAAAGGAACCACGATCTCATCAAAGGTCCAAACACGTACTCAGGAGATACCATTTGATAAGAGATATCATTGGCAGAAATGATGTAAAGATAGAGAAAATACCCACTAATCATAATATTGCTAATCCTTTGACTAAGCCACTTCCCCAAAAGAAATATGAATCACACATTCTTGCCTATGGTATGAGATACAAGGGCGATTGGCTTTAGTGCAAGTGAAAGTTTGTTAGAGAAGTGCTCTAAAGGAAATCACCATTAGCACTTATTGTACGCACAACATATTATTCAATATGAAAGGCTTCTTCGTTAATTTGATATTCATACGTTGAATTGATATAGATCTAACAATTAATGAAGTCCATGATACATAACATAGCATGGGAGGAAATCATGATGGATCATGATAATAAGATTCATATCACGTGCAAGACAAGTACAGTCGCTAAATTATCCCTACCATAGGATCAATGAGATCGACATTGTTGATTTGGACAGACTAGCACATGTCATCCTTGATTGGATCAAACAGTAGATCTTATAAACTGTGATCATGAGTTGATCAGAGTTGACATGTAGATGCTTGCTAAGAGTAGGTAAGTACATTGGAGACCTGTCATGAGACAATCATATGGATCATCTATTTAAATATAGATGACTGCCCTATCATAGCAATGGTGCAAATATCATTAGACTCGAGGTGCTTAAGGATATCTGATGTTGATTCTCAGACTTTGACCTCAATCCATGTCGCTTCAGAGGTCGCTCTTCGATGAGGATTGGGTATAGCTTGAGGTGTTCGGTTGCACTGAAAGTAGCCAACAAAGGATTCACCACTCCTAATTGAGGGAGGGTATACCTAAGGTCTCTTATTGAATCATTACCAGAATCTCTAGCTAGAGTGAAAATGCCACGAGAGGTCTTCGCGCATAACTAATGAGTGATGAACTGGGACAAGATCAAATATCACTACTAGGTGGTACAGCTACCTAGCGGGAGCTACACATTGTCCATGCTCTGAACCAAGTAGGGTATATATTGGTAAAATGATGAATTGCGCGGTATTTATGGGGCTGATATGAAACATATTTGGATGTGATCTAAATATGAGGGAGTTTATTCTCTAGAATGGAATGTCACGGGATTAGAAGAATCCCGAGTTCGAAAGCCCTCACTTAGAGAGACAACAGGCTTGGGCTTGTTCCTCGACTTAGGGCCGTGAAGGAACACACCATAATGCATGGGGATGTGTGTAGCCTATCATCACTTAAGGTGAGGGGTATTTTGGTCATTTCATAGGTTAGGGTTTTCCTATAAAAGGAACATTATGGAAAACCCTAAAAAGACTTTTGAAGAGTTCATGAGAAAGCCATTTTGCCTTCACCCTAAGAATGTGTTCTGTGAGTTTGAGACCCGTGCTTTGGCTTCCTTCTTCAGACGACTTGGCTAGCTCCAAGACCCTTTCCAAGACCGTTGCCTTGGAGGTTGTCAGCTCCGCTCTTTGTGTGGATACCGTTAGAGGCGAACCTAGGACTTGGTTCGCTTCGGTCTAAAGCTACCTCGACTACTAGCTAGGATTTGAAATCGACACAAGGTAATCCTACACCCTTCTCTTTGTTGTAGAACCGGATTTGATGTTACAAGGGGTCCTTGGATGGGTTTTTGTTAGGATTTTTTTTGTTTTTCCGTTGCTAAGGCATGAGTTGCCACCCATGAAACCCTTCAATTACAGGATTCATGCACACGGGCCTTTATCAACACAGTCCGGATCAGATGGGCGAAAGGCTTGAAGGCCGGAAGACGAAATATCTTTCTCTAGCAAGGAGAAATGTCGTATCAGAATCAGTTTTATCGTCCATACCCCTGTATTCCGGTGCAATCAACACTCTACCTATGATTTTCTGTTGTGTATTAAAGTTGACAAGCTAGTGAGATACAGTTCATGGGGCAGTTCAAGGAGAAAAAAAATGCATCTAATAAACTGGGAGTTGGTATCAAGCGGGAAGGAGAAAGGAGGCCTAGGAATCTAACGAACACATATATGAACCTTGCGTTCATGGCCAAACTGGGATGGAGGTTAATAGCAGAGGAAGAAAACTTGTGGGCTCAAGTGATCCTCAGTAAGTATGTAAAAGGTAGGGTTGACATCTCCAAGCTAGTCAATAAGAAAGGCACATCGCATGCGTGGAAGGGAATAGCGTCGACGGAAGATATCTTACTCAAAGGGGTGAGAACAAGAGTTTATAATGGGCAGGAACCATCAGGATTTCAGGCTAGGTGAAACCCCTCTAATCAATCTCACCCGAAGGGAACTTACCATGGTGGAATCTTACAAGTTGGTGAAAGATTATTGGGAACCAACTAAAGGATGGAAATGGGAAAATCTTGACGGTTTGCTCCCCTCCCATATAGAGAACCTACTAGCGGCAATCTTGGTAAGAAGTGATGAAGAAGACAAGGATAGTTTGTACTAGGGCCCGACTAAAAATGGGGAGTTTTCAGTCAAGTAGGCATACACTCTTTCTTTTCCTCACTCCAACCCACCTCCTGATGGAATATGGAAACGGATTTGGAAGTCGTAGATTCCTCAAAGGATCCGCACTTTTTTATGGCTAGTATCCTATGGGAAAATCTTGACAAATAAGGAAAGAATGAGAAGAGGCCTAATTTCGACTCCCTACTGCCATTGTTGTCCAGACTGTATTGAAGACTTGGATCATTTATTTCGAGGTTGTACTGGGGCTCAACCCTTCAGGAACAAAGTGACTGAAAAAAGGATGCTGGAGGAAATCCCAAATTCTGCCCTTTAGGGATTGGATAGAAAGGAACTAACGACAAGGACACAATGTGTAGGAGGACAATGGAATAGCAAATTTGCCATCTGCCTCTGGTGGGTCTGGAAGTGGAAGAATGAAGCTATTTTCAACAAGGAAGTTAGCATGGAGAGGAAGATTCATACAGTATAAGAATACTACAATGAAGTAAATTCAGTCCATACAAACCATAGTATAATACAAGGACATGAAGGTCCCTACAGCATTAGATGGGTGGGGGGATGGTCAACCCACCCCTAGGTTGGCTAACCTCAAATACGGATGGCTGCTTGCATAAGGAGACTACCACAACAGAAGGAGGGGTATTATACGTGATCACACTGGCAACTGGATCGGGGGTTTCTCAGTATACCTTGGGAGTTGCTCAATCATAGAAGTGGAACTTTGGGCCCTATTTCACGGTCTCCAACTAGCATTGGAGAAAGGAATTCGCCGCTTAGTAGCAAAGGTAGACTCGTTGTTGGTATTCTCTTGGGTCACCAAAGGAGATTCAACAAAGAACAAGCATGCAAACATGATAAGAGAGTGCCTAGAGTTGAGTAAGAGGAATTGGTCTATCAACATACATCGCGTTTATAGAGAAGGGAACTGCACAACAAACTTTTTGACAAAATCATCTTTGGAGCTCTAGAATAGAGTGTTAGCAGTGTGGGAAACTCCCAGACATGTTGAGCACACTCTGGCCCAAGAAGTCTTTTGTTAAAGTGCAGCTCGCTGGGGTAGCCCCCTCCTCTGATAAAATATATATACATATACTCAAACTTATCTTTAACCAACATACATATTATAAACTTATCTTTTGTTAAAGTTTAAATCTATTTTTATTTTCCTTCAAATTTCATTTTCTTATACTTTTCCTCTCTATTTTATTTCTTTAATACTTTTAGGTTCCAAATAGAGCATAATTTAAGGAAAACAAAGGGAAAAGTTTTGTTTAGCATACTCCCTTCTATTTTTTGTAGAAGAAAACCATTTTTCTTATTTCTTCCCCTTGTTATAAATTATATAATCTTGAATTAAATGCAAATCTGCGAATTCTGTAGACTACTTGTTTAATCCAAGTAGAAGTGAATAGTGAATTATGTATCTGGAATAAAGCAATTATTTAAGGTATTTATATATAAAACTTTTCCTTATTCTAAATTACAACCCTTATTTATTAAATTATTAATTTAATTTGTCTAATCTTAGATAACTTTATACGATTACATGATTACATGATGAGAGTGGAGAATGCATAAACATTGGATTCTACTAAAATGTATGTTTTTCTAGTGAATCAAATTTCTTTCAGAAAAACAATAAATAAATTAATATACATATTAATTTCTAAAAATAAATTTAATAAAAAAGGATATTGCACATTTCATGGTTGAATCAAGGGGACATCCATAGAATCCTTATTAATTCTCGTCTCTTTCATCTCCATGTCATTGGATTTAGCCCATAAAATCAAGTCGAGGCCCACAATCACCAGCACTGCTCCAATAATACTACACACAGAAACATCAAAACCCAATTTAAGTTACCAATAACTCTCAAATATAAGATAACAACTTCAATTTACAATAAAGTTAATTTTTTTAGTTTAGAGAAAAATACATGACATTCGAGGCAAAAAAAAAAAAAAAAACCATTATATTTTAAAGTTAATTTTTTGGGAAAGGAGTAACAATTAATTGATAATGTTAAGTATGATAAATATATTAAACTCAAATTTATAAACTTAAACCTAGCCGTTTCTCCTTTTCTCTTATTTATTCTCTTTTCTAGCCCCTTTTCTATTAACGAGGGATGATTTTTTGGTCATTGTTGGCCTAAAATCACCCCTCTATATCTCTTTCTATCATTTTCTTTCTCAATAAAGTAATTCTTCCATACTGATCTGGGTTTTTAATTTGTTTTTCGTGATTTTATCGTCAACTTATTGCAGCATGTGGTTGTCACCGACTAGTTGTGATTGTGTCGTCTTAGTACGACAATTGGTTTTTTTGTCATCTTGTTGTAGCGTTTACTAGTGTGTGGGCGATTCAGACGACAAAGCATATTCCATTAGACAATACAGACAACAAATCAAATCATGGTCGTCAATATGCTGCAGAACTAGAGTCATAGGTATTGTAATCATTATATGATTATCAAATGTGTAGGTTTTGAGCTAATTCATTATATTATTAACCTGGATGCTGCGTCATCCTCTAAAGTTTTTAGTAAATTTGATTATGTGTTTCTATCGAATGTAATGCTAGTTTGAATCAATAAAATTATATCTTTTAAAAAAATTATAAACTTAAATTTAGTAAAAAAATTTATAATATAGTATTAGGGATAAGATGCACAAATGCTCTCGAGGTTTTTGTGTATGTCCCACTTTGTCTCATATCTTTTTGTCTAGCAGGCCCTTGACATTTACTACCATAGTTTCACCTATAGCCTCTCAGTTAAAAGTCACAAGCAGGCTGAAAACTCTAACATGTGTAGGGTGTTAAATGGGCGTTTGTCCATCTGTGACCTTTTATAACTAGGAGAGGTTATGGGTGAGATACGGTACTAAACGTCAAGGATATATTGGGATAAGGTGCAAAAATGTCCCTGATGTTTGGCATATGTCTAACTTGACCTTTAAACTTTTTTTGGGTCCAATGTTGCCCCTAAAGTTTATTCCATAACTTAAAAATGTCTCTGCCGTCAACGAAGTTAACGGATGGGCAAATAACCTCTAACGATGCTAACATGTCAACCAAACGTAGCAAATTTTGTTGATGTGTAACTCTAACACGTGTTTAGGCATCCCGATAACCCAAATTCCTCTACTTTTGTCTAACCCCAAATACCTTAATTTGGAGATTGAAAAAAACCCTAAGATAAAGGATTGATCGAAATTTCTTCAAATCCCAAATGATTTTGGGCAAGATTTGGCATATGCATCCATAAAGGTGAAAAGAGATTTGTCAATTGCTTGTTTATAACAAGAATCAAGCCAAAATAAATACCAAGCCGACAGAGAGGCGCGTTTGATTTCTCGTTCCTCTTAAGTAGAAAACAATTGAAATCTTTGGTTTTCTGAGACGTAAGGCGGCACTCGTCCATTTGTTCTCGCTATCAGCATCATGGCAATGTCTCTTTGTGAAGCCTTAAGATGATGCAAAACTATCTCCTAGGGAAGAAATGATGTATTGATGAAAGGGAGAAAATTTTTTGGGGAAAAGCTTTCGCTAGGGTTTTGAATTCGATATGGAATTAAGGGAAATGTCGGGATTCATAAGTTTCGCCATGGTTTCACCTTTGCAAATTTGGAGAAACAAATTGGGATTACATTTTCACCATTTGGAATTTAGGGGAAGAAATCGGGAAGAAGTAGGGTTTCAAATCGGGATTCATATGAACCAATTTTAGGGAATTTATGGTATATAAAGAGCTTTATCTATTTAGGGTCACTTATTTGCAAAATTTACATGCTTATTGACACGGCAACATCATTAAATGTTGTTTGCCTATCTGTTAACTTTGTTAACAACAATGACATTTTTGAGCTACATAATAAATGTTAAGGGTATCATTGGACCCTAAAAAAGAGTTTAAAGATCAAGTTAAATATATGGTCAAACAATATGAGCATTTATGCACCTTATCTCGGGATATCTTAGGACCAAAATAAAGTTTTGTGTCTAAGTGGGACATACCCAAAAACTTCAGGAACACTTGTGCATCTTATCCTTTCAGTATTGTATCATAACTTGGTTTGACAAGTCATAAGTTTTCACTTGATACGTTGAATATTTGATTGGCTAAAAATTGAAAGGAATTGTTGAAATTACACCAACATACCTGCCCAAATGAGTGGAAGCACCAAACACAAAAGTCTCCAAAAGGAAAGAGAAGAGCACAAGAAGAGGGTTGAATGAGGTCTTAAACACAGGACCCCTTTTGTGAATTGCCCATGTTTCCACATGACTTGATATTCCTGTTACCACATTCCCTCAACACTTCCAAATTTTCGAGATCATTATTTTCTTATATTTAATTTATTATCAAAATATTATAAAATTTTAATTTCTAAATGTACATATTTGAAAATTGATTTTATTTCTATAAAAAGTAAAAATAACTAAAATAAATTTGAAGACATATACATAAAAATTCTTATTTAAAAAACTTATTTGTTTATTTTTAATTTAAAAAATCGTTTTCCAGTTTTTCTTTATGTTATCTCAATTCTAAAATTAATAAATTATTTTTGCATTTCTTTAAGTTCATTTTAATGTTTTTCTATTTTATATGTAAACAGTGAATAATTTAAAAATATATATGTTTTTAACTTATTATTGTATGTAATAAAATCAACAAAGGGAAATCATTTTACTTTCTGATTCTCATTTTACTTTTGTTTGTAATAAATCATTTTTATTTATTAATCCTTTTCACTTTTTAAATTCTTTTATAAAAGTATTAAATTAATAAATTTTATATTTTTAAATTAATTTTAAGTACGTTTAATTTAGTTGTCAAAAAAAAATATATTTAATTTTTTTTCATTTTTTAACTATCAAACATGAAATGAAAAACATGATGGTAAGGAATTATGATTTACTTATGTAGTATTTTCTTACCCCAAGAAGTAAAGTAAGCAAGACATAGCTCTACCTGAAATGAAGCTTCCAAGAAGAGGATGACCACAAAGGTTGAAATAAGGGTTGCTTGGATGGTTCCAAAAATGGTCACCAATGATGTTAATGATATTTCAGCTGGGTACATTTTAATCACATGTTTCTGCAATATCAAATGCCACTCTTTCACTTTCATTCTATATATATATATATATATATATATATATATATATATATATATATATATATATATATATATATATATATATATATATATATATATATATATATATATTTTCAGGGGATAAATATTTTCAGGGGATAAATATTTAGGATATTGTAGAACAATGATCAGGTAACTTGTCTCCATGTTTTAAAAATGGAGAATTATATTTTTCTTCCCTAAGGATTTAATTTATTTTAGACACTTGATTGAACAAAAATAAAGCTAAGACATCAAAATAGAAAAAATAAGAAAGTGTAGATACTTGATTGAACACAAATAAAGTTGAAACACCAAAATTGAAAAAATGAAAAAATTGAGACACCATTCATGTAATTAACTCTAAAAACAATTAACCCAAAGCTTAACTCAAGTTACTTAACTAAGATAAAACCATAGTTTTAAGAGGTGCAAGGCGTAAAAATAGCTTAAACAAGAGGCACAACATAAGGGTATGCGCTAGATTGAAATGAAATGTGACATTGGATGCACATCAATTTTATGAAATATGATTATATTAATAAAAAAAATTAAGAGATTCCTAACCTTGAAAAGCAACATTCAATAAATAAAAGTTACAAGATTATATAAATTTAATGTACAATTAGAAATTTCAAGAAAAAAATTAAAGTCAACAATGTGAGCCTCTTCAATGAAGTGCATGTCTTGAAAGGTGAAACCCAATAACTAAGAAGTGATTGTGCCTTTAAACCAAGGTGCACCTTAAGCACGCCTTTTCAAACTATGGGTCAAAGTATATTTTTTTTTTTCAAATTTGGAATCATTAAGTTGAACTCAAATTGGTTTATTAAGCTCGGATTTGTTGGGTTAATTGGATTGCATGTTGCAAAATCCATTCATAACGGTTCAAAATGTTGTCAAAACAAGTCGCATAAAACATAGCTAGGAGAGTTAGTGGGGAAAAGGTACAATAATGCCCCTAACGTTTGGTCGTATGTGTTGGATATAGTGAATGAAATGGATGACATTCACTGAATAATTCTTTGTTCATAATTCTATGGATTTCATAGTGAATGAATGACACTCAATGAATGAGATTAATGACATTCAATGAATAATTAATTTCGAATTTAAGAGCTCGGGTCAAAATGTTTGGCATTCCAAAAGGTCAAGTCTCTCCTTTATATAAGGTTGTCGGGTATTTCGTGAAGAATGCAAAAAGGTCATTGAGTCTCGAAGCCTTTCCTTCCTTCGCCCTTTTGTCGGTGATAAGTGCAAACACATCATCGGGCCGCCGGAGTGGCGACAAAGTGCGGTCGACCATTCGACACCCGCTTTATCCCGAGACAAACGCCTGAATCTCGGAAGACTAACGAGGTTAATTTGGTTTTAAGGAAATTGTGAATTTCCTACAAGACTGCTGTTTCTCCAACTTGGTTATATTCTTCTCTTTTCTTATTGATTTAATTTATTTTGTTTTTTTTTCTTGAATAACCATTTTTTGCAAAGATATGTTTATGTTGCTTGGAATGTCCAACCATTTGGTTTATGCTTTCCCAGTTTTCTACAACAAGTAGATATTTTGGTTTTATTTATTCTTTCTAACAATCTTAAGACAAATATTTGACTCCACAAGAATTTGGTGATTGGTTTGTCATGTAAGAAAAAAAGGGAAATTTATTTCTAAGAGATTTTGGTCGATTCTCAAGCTCGAAGAAAAAAGACTATTTTTCTAAAGGAAAAAAGATTTCTTTTGTTTTAAATTTGTTTATGTTTCTGAAATTTCGTTTTTGGAAGGAAAAGGATTCTATTTTCTAAAGGGAAAACAAAAAGATTTATTTTGTTTTAAGAATTATGTTGTTTCTGTTTCTGGAAAAAAAAAATGAAAAAAAAAAAATCTTTACAAAACCAAACAAACAAGTGGTTTGTTGGTTTACGAAAAGGAAACTTAGTACAGCACGAGGAAGGGAGCCGGAACCCTAGACCAAGCATTCAAATGGTAATGCTCTACCACTAGGCCACATGCTTTGTTGTGATATTTCTCATGAGGGAATATATGATAAGGAGAAAAGTCTTTTGTGCTAAAACCTCATTCACACTTTTGTGAGTTTGTGCGCACCTTTCAGGATCTTAAGAATTTCAAAACTACAAAACAGGTAAGCCTGCCTAAGCATATAAGTTGGAAACATGACCGCTTAAGCACCCTCCAATCTTTCATGGAACTCGAATATTCTGCCTAAGGAGACTCCAAGTTGTTTACTCGAAGCTTTACCCCACCCGCCTTCCCCGGGAATGCCTTGTTACGTGTTAATTCCACACTGGTTCGGGGAATAGAAATTGATCAATTTTCTATAATTTTGCAGAAATGGACATTGGTTCGACACCATGGTTCCCACTCCGCATCCGCCTCAAGTGGCAACCCCCCATCGCGGACACAAGCACCGTTGATGCCCACTACTTGCCTATCTCTCGTGACGCCCCAAAACCCGGTGTCCGCTGACCACCACAACCTCGCTTAAATTTTTATGTCTCAGATCACGAGACTCATACCAGTAAAAATGCCTCTTAACTCATAAGTCAATACTATCAAAACAATTATCACAACTATATTCCAATTATCTCCCAATAATTTAATAGTTGATTACACTTATACAAACATATTAAAAAACTAAAATTCTAATACATGTTATGCATCCAAAGTATCAGTCAGAACCGGCTTCTTCAAAATCGCCTAAATGTGTACCTCCCAAGCGCTCCCCGTAATTCGAAAAATATAATCCTCGACAGGTGAGCTTATCGCCTGCAGTGGAATCACCCTAAATGAAGTTACTTCACCTAAGCGCATACGCAACGCTCCAAAATAAACACACACTCAAGAAATACATGTTCCTACTTGAATGTCTACATGATCACCGCATGTCACGAGTCCCACCGACTACCTACACTTGCCTAAGCCCCCGAGGAGAAAATAATCATTTTCAAAATAAACCTCGTTGTTCGAAAATACACTACCGAACGTGGTTTCAGAAAATATTGACTACCCTCCGAGGTGAATCGGCTTGGCTGAGCTCAAACAGCCATTGGCCCTCATTCAAGTGACCGCGTCCATCTCCCAACCCACCCTCCTAATATCATCCCGTGAAATCTTTCGCAAACTACGTCCGCTTTCTTACAAAAAATACTATGTCACACTCACACCTAACTTCTAGGTTACTCAGCGCATATGAAAATGCATTATACCATTTTCAAAATCATTTATACAATATGTCAATATGCATATTTCAATCAACTACAATTACACATACGTGAATTCAACACATCAATCATCACCCAATTTAAATTTCACTCGAGCAAATCATAATCTCATCTCCAATGGCTTACAAACACAATTTAATTCATATAATCAGGTCATTTTGTTAACACATTAAATCATGTCTTAATCCTTATCTATTTCCTCACATACAAGTCATTCACATCCACACCTAATGCCAAAACACATGGACATTTATGGTCCATTCTTATGCAAATCGACTGCTTTACAAGTCCTTAAAACAGTAAACATGTGGGTCAGCTCAAGGGCAATTGACTCTTCCTAAGACGGCTCTCTCGTGGAACCGACCTATAGCTCTTCCGCCATACTTACCAACATACAATTTAATTCATAAACTATCACCCAACACCCAAAACAGTCCCTAAAACTCGCTACTGACCGCATAAATGGGTCTCAAAATTCCACACTTGCCCCAAGATTCGAACCGATCAAACTGGCCACTCACTACCAATCACCTAAACATCACAAAACACTTAAATAAAACAGAAACAAGTAGGATTTAACCCCCACCTCAAGGAGTTCAAGAAATCTCCCTAAACCCGAGTCCACGCGTTGTTCCTCCGGTAACAACTCTCCTTCTGTCTCGCAATTCGACCATTTGATCGCTTACAATCTCTGCAGGCAGGCGAAGACGTCTCTCTCTAAAATCAAGTTTGGAAAGCTACCGGATATTTTCCTTTCCTCTCCCCCTACGCTTTCTTTTTCCTTTTCATTTCATTCTTACTTCGCTTTTCTTTCTTTCTCATTTCTCTTTCTTTTTCTCCTCATTTCTCCCCATTTTCCCTTTCTTCGCTTCTTTTCTCTCCTCCCTTTGAATCATTTTCACCCTTTCGAAAGCCACTACACATCCGGGCCAAAGGGAGGAAATTGCCTCCCCATTTCCTCAAATTAAAGGTGTGGCTCTCCCTTTTCCATATTTCCTTTTCTTATTTCTTAATGACATCATCACCACACTGGGCCTACTTAGCCACAATCTTTTCCCACACATGGCCTATCAGGAGCCATTCTTTTCAAGTGGACCGCATGGCTTCGGGCTAAGTGTCACTCTTTATGGGCGCCATATGGCATCTCTCATTTTGCCATAGTCATCCGACACCCCACGCCTCGAAACGCGGAAACTCACCACCTCGACCCAAATCTTAAATTCGACGTGAGTCGCACTTCAGAGACGACTTAACTGAGAAGTCCGTTTCTCACATCCGAGATTTGAAAATTCCCGATTCTTACCGAAATTATGATTTTGTCTTTTGAGAAAATTGAATTTTCGCCTTACATTCTCCTCCTGTTAATTTCGCCCCGGAATTTCCACGCTTACATACACGCCCAACTACGTATACGTAACCTTACCTAAATCCAAGACTGTGTTCTGGGAGTGATGGACCGGTCATCTCAAGATCGACAACCCGACTACTGGCCAACTCATACATGTTGGGCGTACGACATTAACAACCAATACGTTTACCACCCTAAGGTCCACCACGCTTACGCTGCGCAACTCTGATCTATATAAAAATCAAATCTCTCCCTACATCCTAGGGAAGAATTTTCTCATTTTCTGATTTTTCTAAAGGCCTCAACCTCTATGCCTAAACTTATCACACAAGATGCATTAATGAATGAACATGATGCATCCAATTCAAACGCTACTCCAATCAACAAGTGTGAGAGTAGAAACGTACCCTACATATCCGGCTGCTCTGTATGCTCAGCCTGTAGTACCATGAGACCTCTGCCTCCTAGGACAATCTCGCCTCATATGCCCAGGCTGGCGGCAATGGTAACACGTCATTTGCCTAGCCTGACTCGAACTCTCAGCCTGCAAATCCTGTGGTCGACCTCGACCTACACTCGACCCGGCCCCATGTGGCCCGCCCCTCGAGAAGTACTAGTGGCCGCGCGCACCTCATACTAAGTCAGGGCACCCCGCATCGACACGATCCCTCCCCACCCATACTCAGTGGTAATGGGAGAACCAATCGGGGAAATGCCCCCGTCTACACTAACCTGGGATCGCACTCAGTCCCCAAACCTCCGAGATCCCCGTCTCGAGGGCAATCCTCCTCATGTGGTCCGAAGGCTCGGGCCGGCAATAGTAGCACACCATCCGCCCATCCCGACTGCAACCCTAACTCGCCTCACTCGATGATCGGATCGGAGGTGTCCCATAACCGTGATTCCCTCGGGCCCCAGGCAATCCTCTTCATATGCCCAGCCGATGGCAATAAAATATGTCATCTACCGGGCCGGCCCCGATCCCGAAACTCGTGTGGCGTGTCTTCGCTCTTTCGACCGGAAGAAGATGATCTCCTTCCTCTTGAAGACTCAACACATATATCCCATGTGTTCAGATGTCATCCACTCCTCCTTCTCTCGCCTCTAATGGAGAATGATGAGCTTTCTATACACGAGGTCGTCAATTACCGTTCACCACGCATTGCTTGTGCAACGCAATGATCGTAATATCTACAAATTTCAAAGAAAGGCCCGCGAGTAAATACCTGGCAATGTTAAATGCCTAAGTGGTGCCCGAACAAATACTCGTGACTAATCGCACAGCCCTCGCCCTCTACTTGCCATCTACACATGTTAATGGCAACAAGATTCATTAAATTTTCATGTTCATTTCACTATCCCAATCCCTAAGGTTATAGTTCCTAACCTTAGCATTCTCCTTTTTCCTATACGCATTATACCCTGCATATAATTTCCTACGCAATAACCGTACAATCATAATTCTCATATACATCATTCCATGTATATGTCCTTAACGCAATTTGAAACACAAAATCCCGCAATCAAAACATGCAACAATGATAACGTATCTCAAAAGGGTGTAAATACAACCCCGAGACACTATTCACACACCGAAAATAAAAATTTTCACATACCACGTTAATGCATTTATAGTAATTTCCATATAAATATTTTATATATTAAATCATACACAAGAAAATTTTTAAAAATTTTGTACACTTTTTTTTTTTTTTTTTAACCCCGTGGAACAAGTACTATGAACAAGAGTTCAAACAAGGATCTAGAACAAGACATCGAATCAAGACCGGCCAAGGCACAAATACAGACACCCAAAGCTCCTGTGTCGCAGTTCCACTCACACAAGAAGGTCTAAACAGTGGCGGTCAGGCGCGATTAACGCCTGTGTCGCGCATGTCGCGCGCACCAAATAAGTGAAAGCCGCTCGTCAATGCAGAGCAAGTCATGGCGATACCGTTTCAGTCAGGCGCATGTCGCCATTCTCCCCGTCGCTAAATCTCTACCGCCTGTGCGTCGACATCAAGGCAAACAGACCATAAGTCGCGACATCGGACCTGGCTGGCCGCGACACCACTTCTCCCCGCCAGCGACCACGCCCATGTCGCGATCGCCAAATGATGTCGCGACACTGCCACCTAGCCTAATCCATCGCACCCATGTCGCGACCTCGCAATGATGTCGCGACATCAAGCCTGCTCAGCCCCATTTCTGCTACGTCGCGACGCCATGTCGCGACCTCCCTTGCTGCCACCCATGTCGCGACCTCAAGAATGATGTCGCGACCTCAAGCAGCCCTCAAAGCTTCCAACCCTGTCGCCAATCCAGCCAGGTCGCGACGTCCATTTCCTGGTCGCGACCTCACGCCTGTCTCGGATCCAGTCGCGACCTCATATCGATGTCGCGACCTCAAGAGGTCCTAACTCACTGAATTTTTTTTTTCATCATTCAGTAGCCTTCCCTGCTACTCCTAGGCCCTTCCAGCCCTTACAAAACCTCAAGTACTACTGATTTGATGCAAAGTAGCTTAACCCTCCAAATCACCTAAAATTATATAAAATTTTAATTTATATAATTCATTTTCAGAGTTTAATTAAAACCCTTATTCTGCAAATCGAATAATTTTCCGTGATTTCACAAAACCCATTCCCGTCTATGTTAAAAACTGAGCACTCGTCCAGAATATTTTTTTGTTTATTTTTTGTTTATTTCGGACCGTTCATTTTATAAATTTCCGAACACCTAAAGATCTTTTCTAATTCCTGTCCAACCTTTCTCCCATGCTATTCACCAAGTGATTTACAAACATGATAACACACATAACTACCATGTTATACACACCATTCATCAATACAAAATGGATGGCATGATCTAACCCGCTTTCCCATCAAGTCCTAGGCACTGATACTACGCCTCCGATACCAAGTCGTGAAGCCTCAGATCGTGACTAAACTTATAACTACACCCACCGGTACCTCCCAAGGTAATCGCTTATTTCCAGCCTCTCTCGATACCGTCGTTCCTGCATCGGGATTTCGCCACTGTAATCCAACCGTGCACTACACTATAATCAGACATCCCAAAGCCCATGCCCAACACGCATTACAGTAATCGCATACCTTAGCTTTCTGATACTACGCCGTGAAGCCGTATCGGACTAAATCCCATGGATACACCCACAGCCCTAAGGTAATCAAGCATCTTGGGCCTCCGACACTGCCCCGCGACGCCTAAACCCGGGGTCCGCTGACTACCCGCAACCCGGCGGAATTTATATGTCTCGTATCACGAGACCACACCCGAAAATGCCTCAGGCTCATAAGTCAATACTATCAAAACAATTATCACAACTATATTCCAATTATCTCCCAATAATTTAATAGTTGATTACACTTTATACAAAC
Organism: Tetrastigma voinierianum; assembly: GCA_016808115.1. Classification (NCBI taxonomy): domain Eukaryota; kingdom Viridiplantae; phylum Streptophyta; class Magnoliopsida; order Vitales; family Vitaceae; genus Tetrastigma; species Tetrastigma voinierianum. Next base: position 463,846 of record JAEQBH010001455.1, read on the forward strand.
ATATATTAAAAAACTAAATTATAATACATGTTATATCCAAAAGAATAAAGTCGTAAACCGCTTCTCTTCAAAATCAAATTTCCTCTAAATGCGCAGCCTCCCTGCCAGCCCCCGCATTCGAAAATATAATCCTCGATAGGCGAGCTATCGCCCAAGAGTGGAATCACCCTAAACGGGTTACTTCACCTATGCATATGCAATGTCTAAAAATAAACACACACCTAAGTAAATACACGCTCCTATCAATGTTTACACGACACCCCATGTCACTAGTCCTCAATCGACTCACTCACACTCGTCTAAGCCCCGTATGAGAAAATAATCATTTTCAAAACAAAACCCGCTGTTCTTGGAAAACACACTACCGAACGCGGCCCAGAAACCACTGACTACCCTCCGAGGTGAATCGGGTCGGGTGAGCTCTTCCGAAACACCATGGTCCTCATCCGAAGTGATCCACTGGGCCCATCTCCCAACCCACCTCCTGAACATCCCGGCAAATTCCTTCAACCACGCCCGGCTTACAAAATACTATGTCATGCACTCACACCTAACTTCTGTGCTACTCCAAATGGCGATAATTTAAAACGCATTACGCCATTTTCAAAAAATCATTCATACAATATGTCAATATGCATATTTTCATCAACTACAATTACACATATGTAATTCAACACATCAATCATCAATTCAATTCTACCACTGAGTAACCATAATCTCATCTCCAACGGGCTTATAAACACAATTTAATTCCATATAATTGTGTCATTTTGTTAACACATTAAATCATGTCTTAACCTATCTATTTCCTCACATACCAAGCCATTCACATCCACACCCAATGCCAAAACACATGGACATTTATGGTCCATTTCATGCAACCGACCGCTTTTACGGGCCTCCCAGTGGTCAACACGGGCTATCCAAGGGCGTTTCATTCTCCTCCTACACGGCTCTTCAAGGAACCGACCCCATAGGCTCTTCCCGCCTCATACTTACCAACATACAATTTAATTCATAATTATCACCCAACACCCAAAACAACCCCTAAATCAAGCCCGATCGCATAAATGGGTCTAAAAAATTTAACACTTTGCCCAAGATTTGGAACACTAAACGCCACTACCTACCAATCAACTAAAACATCACAAAACATTTAAATAAAGTGTAAAACAAGTAGGATGAAACCCCTACCTCAAGGAGTTTAAAGAAACTCCCTAAAACCGGAGTCCACGCGTTGTCTTCTCCGAGTAGAACAACTCTCCTTCTTGTCTCGAAGAAACTGACTTGGCCGCTTACAATTCAGAGAAGTGAAGACGTTTCTCTCTCTAAAATTAAGTTTGAAAGCTAATGGATATTTTCCTTTCCTCCCCTACGCTTTTCTTTTTCCTTTCTTATTTCATTTCCATTCGCTTTCTTTCTTTTCATTTCTCTTCTTTTTCTCCTCATTTCTCCCTCATTTTCTCCTTTCTTTGCCTTTCTCCTCCTGAATCATTTTCACCCTTTTTGGAGCCACATGATGATCCGGCCAAAGTGGAGGAAATCAAGCCCCCATTTCCTCAAATTAAAGGTGTGGCTCTCCTTTCCATATTTCTTTTCTTATTTCTTAATGACATCACTTCACATGGCTTCATACGCAAGCCAATGGAATTCCTTTTCTCCCACACACGGCTCATCACAGCCATTCTTTTCGGGGCTGACTCGTGACGCTTTGCCAAGTGTCACTTTACGCGTCATACGGCATCTCCTTACCTTGCGCGGTCATCCGACACCCCACGCCTCGAAAAACGCCGAAATCCCGACCACCTTAATTCAACGAAATTCGACGCGTTGTTAATTTCGTGAGACGATTTCAACGAGGTCCGCTTCACATCCGCGATTTAGAAAATTCGATTCTACCGAAATTATGATTTGCCTCTTTGAGAAAAATCGAATTTTCTGTCTTACAATCTCGTCTACCTGAGAAAAACCAGAAATTCGTTGACTTAATTTCAAAAGGTGGCAACAAAGATGCCGTTTCTATTTCACCACCTTGAATTCGCTGTGATTTCGACTAAGAAGTCTAAGCTCAAAGAAGATGAGCGCACATTCAAGTCATCGCTGGCCGGGCGGGATGTCGGGAAACATTCCGACTTTCTCGTAGGAACTACGCTATGAATTCTTTAATTCTCTATACAATGTGTACACAGATAAGAAAATGTACCTAAGGAGCTATGGAATCACTAGACCTGAAATATAAAACTGAGGATACCGGCCAAAGTTCGCTGCGCCGATTCCCATTATAAATGGTATTCCAAGACTGCGGGTCGCCAAGTCCAAGAACTTCGCAATCCTCCATGAGATTCATGCCGAGGAATGATGTTGAAATCGAACTTTTCAAGTGGCGTTTATACTGGTAAAACCGCTTCTCGCTTGGAAAGACTTCAAAACTACCTCAAACATAAGAGAAAGGAGACGAAAGCATCGAAGATCTAGTTATTCACTCTCGCATCGAAGAAGACAATAAAGGATCCGAGAGGAAATACACACAATCCTAATGAGGCTAAGGCTAACTTTCAGGAACATGGTCAAGGTTCCAAGTTCAAAAGGCAACAACAAAGGAAAAGGCACTGCTTGGACCAAAAGGAGTGTTCAAGAAGCAAAAGTTCATCTGGGAAATGCTTAAACCGGGAAGTAAGGTCACAAATCTTTCTTCGATTGCAGACTTCGAAGAGAAAACAAACTCAAGGAAGCTAATGTGGTCGACGACATCTCCAAGGATGTGTCTCGAACGACCTCAATGGGCAGCTGGGATCTCCGAGGTGAACTTGGTGATCAAACCTATGAATGGTGGATCGACACCGGTGCCACCACTACGATGTTCTCGATAAGATGTTCTCCACCAACCAATCGAGACCGGAGAAAAGGTGTTCATGGGGAACTCGCCACACTGACATCAAAGGGCAAGGCAAGGTGGTCTAGTATACCTGCATGGGAGAGTCGATCAAATAAATGTAAAAGCATGACTAAACTGCAAAGAATTCTCGTGTCCGGGCTCTTCACAATAGTCATGATTTCTTGGCCGGGTGTTCGAGTCCGATAAATTTGTTCTATCAAAGAGCAATGTATGTTCAAAAGGGTATATGAGTGGCGTATGTGGAAGCTTAATGTGGTCGACTATCATTAAGTCGAAATGAATAAAGCTATTTCTTTGCTTATATTTCGAGTCATCTAATCTATAGATGGGTAGATTGTGACATGTTAATTATGATACATCACAGAAATTAATTAACTTAAATCTTATACCAACTTTCCAAATTGATGCAAAGCACAAAGTGTGAAACTCAGGTTGAGGCAAACTAACCAGTCATCTTTTCAAAGCATCTAAAGACACAATCGAACCTCTCGACTTAATCCATGCTTGATATATGTGACTTGAAGCCTGCATAAACAAGAGGTGGTACAGCCTTCTTCATTTTATTACTCATGATGATGCTATCGCATCGTTACGTGTACTTACTTAAAAGTAAGTATGGAGGCGATAGAGAAATTTGTTCTCTACAAAAAGAAGTTGAGAATCAACTCAATAGGAAAAATTAAAGTGTCGAGAAGGATCGAGGTGGGAGAGCATGAATCGGCCATTTGTCGACCTTGCGGCCAATACGGGATTATACATGAAACCACAACACCTTATTCGCCACAATCTAATGGAGTGGCCGAAATGAAAATCGCACTCTAAAGAAATGATGAATGCACGTCGAGCAGTTCTCGTCTACCACAAAACATGGGGAGAAGCCATTTTATCCGCTAATTACCTTCTAAATAAGGTACCTAAAAAGAAAGCGTAAAAGACTCCATATGAGTTATGTGAAGGATCGAAGCCATCCTACATATATACTTGCGAAAGTGTGGGGATGTCCGCTAGTTGGCGCTCCTCCACCCAAAAAGGTGAGAGAATGGACCCAAAACTATTGATCAGATCTTCATCGTTATGCACATAATGCTGTCGCGAGACGATTTCGTTTATGAGTCTAATATCCCTGATATTCACCGTAATACCGATAATGGAATCGTGGAATGCATCATTCTTTTGAGGATGTTTCCATACCGATCCAAGGAAAAGTCAGTTCATCAAAAACGAAAGTGTCGAGACTATTCATGAAAATAGTCGATGAAGATACCGATGGAGGTGTAACCTGTGCGTAGTAAAGGGCAAGGACAAAACTATTTGGTCCAGATTTTTCCGACATACATGCTCGGCATGGGAACCTCAAACCTATAAAGAGGCAAGAAACTCTACTGAGTCTCATGTGGAAAGAGGCAATTAAAAGTGAAATTGATTCCATATCGCATAACCATACTGGGAATTAAGATCTTCCACTCCAATTGTAAACCCTGTTCCAAGTGGATTTTTAAGAGGAAACCAGTAGATCTGATCATCAGAATAAATACAAGGCAAGACTTGGTGATCAAAGGCTATGTGCAAACCGAGGGTCTGATTATTTTGACATCGTACTTCCTCAGGATTTGCAGAATAAACTCCATAAGGATGGTGCTGGTAATCGGCACACTAAAAGATCTCGAGGCATATCAAATGGATGCAAGACAAACATTTTTAAATGGAGATTTGAATGAAGAAATCTACATGGAGCAAATCCTCGAGGGGTTTTCGTCCGGACAAGAAATGAAAGTTCGTAGATTGCGGAAACTTTGTGGAGATTAAAACAAGCACCAAACAATGGCATGAGAAATTTGAAAGTTATGTTGTCAAGCATGGATTCAAAATCAATGAATGTGACAAGTGTGTCTATGTCAAAGATGATGAAACATGGCTATGTCACGTATGCTCAGACGTAGATGACATAGCCGGGACAGTTCGTGAGTGATGATAAGATGATTACATCTACCAAGAACATGTTGAATTCAAGATTTGACACAAAGACATAGGGACTTGCCGATGTTATTTTGGGAATAAAAATCAAAAGAACATCAGATGGACTCGTGCTAAGTCAGTCACACTATGTTGACAATATTCTTGGGAAGTTTGATAAGGATAAACTGCATACCTGCAACACCTAGATGTAACTCTACACTCTTCCAAGAATAAAGGAGAGAGTGTTGCTCAAGTAGAATAATTCATAGGTGATAGGGAGTCTAATCGACTTAATGAGTTTCTACAAGACCGTATACCCATGCAACACAACCGAGTAGGCACACCGAGAAACCTGAGCCATGCATCGGGCAAGGAACAATGAGAGTATTAAAATACTTTACGATTCACTCAAGTGACTATGGGCTGCACTACACAAGATATCCCGGGCCAGACTAATGACGCGTGACGCCAGAAGACTCGAGAAACTCCCAAATTATGGAATAACAAGCGCGGGAAATCGTAATTTCACTAAAAATTGAAATTTCTGCAAAATCCATAATTTATTCTCTCTAAACCCTGATGACGAAACGTATTTCACCGCTTGAATCGCTCGAAAAATCTAGTTAGCACGTAAATTCGTGAATATTCGAGACAGATCGGAAAGGACATCGCTTTTCGAGGCATCTGCTTCGTGCCGTGAAACGACCGACGCGACGAAAAAAAAGTCACATATAACAAGTACTACTGCACTACAAGTGATGAGTAGAGAAACGAATTTAAACTGGATTACCGATATGAATATCAATTTCGCAAGAGGGACGGCGGTCGCATGGGATTTGATTTTAAGTCACTAAAAGACGAAATCAGAATAAGACCTTCTTCATTAAACCAAAGGAAAGAAAACGGAATCCATTTTTCGATCCAAGAGCTTGTTTTTGAGAGAACCCTTTAGAGAGAGAAATTTCTTAGAAATACAAGATCCAACCGCTTGGCTGGCCTGGGGCAAGAAGGAAAAAATCGCTCTACGCGTGAAAGGTGCTACGCGTGACTCCGGATGTGAGTTGACAACCCAAGAGGCAGGCCTTTCAGTTTTATTCTCATTTTAAGCGTTTTTACGAACGTTTGAAATGAAAAGAGCCGTTAGTAAGTCGCTTGACGGCCCCCAAAACATGGGACCGGATATTGGAATTTTAGAAACTTTAGAGGCCGCTTTCGCACAAATCTGCGGGTGGGCTGCTCTGGGTTAATTACGGCTGACATGTATTAAATGGTGCTTTGGTATGTATAGGGCCTAAATGGTTTGAAATCCGGTCTACTAAGTGAACTGATGTTTTGTGATTTTTCGAATAGTAACGCGGTTTCACTATTCTAATAGTGTTCTCAAAATATATTTTTTTAAAATATGTGTTTGGTCGAAAGGATTTAAATTAAATTGTTGTTTGATCATTAGCCCAAGTGAGCTAGTTTTGATGTTTGAAATGATAATTTACGATACGATTATGCTGATCAATATTACGCGAATACGTACGCTACATATCTGCATGTACTGGGATCGACCTGAATGGCATACATGCATCCCATATGCACTCCCAACAGGCACTAAGGTGAGCAGCGACGAGACGAGCTCCAGAGAAAATGGTTCCCAGGGCTGTCTAAAAATACACTATCTGGAGTAAGAGTCCACAAACTAAAAATATCAATCGTCTGAGCTACCTAATTGATATTCATCGGAGGGTAGTCCACAAACAAATAATATATCAATCGTCGGAGCGACCCAATTGATATATATACATCGGAGGGTTGTCCACAAACTAACAAAGCAAAAATTCTCATTCGAGGCTTAGGCGAGGGTGAGAGAGCTCCAGTGAGACTCCGGATCCGAGCTGGTCACATGTATTATCTGCTAGTGGTCACGATTTCGCTTTCACGCGCTTAAATCGAACATCGCACTACACTTAGGTGGGTGAGCACTCACTTGGGGCGATTCTCCCATCGAGCATTACCACCCCGTCAGGATCCCCCTTTATTTTGCATAAAATGTGGAGCATGCGAGGGGACTCGGTCGTCCTGTGAGACTCGAGATTAGAAGAAAAGCCTGATTGTGGCTTTGGCACGACGATATTTACATGTGGTATTAGAAATTGAGTATTTTAATATATGTGTGATGAGAGTAAAACATTTTGAACTCTCAGAATCTATCGTGGCATATAGTCGGCATGTATAATGAGTACTGTTTATGGGCCCAAGTGGCCAGATTGATATATATCAGATGTATCGGACTGCTTGGGGATGTAAATGCAGGTTTTATACAAGTATCAGATTTCTTGCAGAGCCCCGCACAAAGGAGATTCCCGCCTCGAGTCATGGCGCCGGTAACCCGACATCCACTTGTATTCTCAAGCAAATGACTTAGAATAACTTAATTCTGGTTTGGGGCCCCATAGATGCTAATTGGATATCTAATGATAGCACTCAAAACCTATAGTGGTTGGTGTCTGTCTTTACACCTGAGGTGTAATGATCATGGAAATCATCAAAATAGACGCTATCGCTGCATCCACAATGGAATCCGGAAGCTATAGCACTAGACAAATGTGGGGAAGAGGTAATGGCTACGCCACTCCCAGAGGACATTCAAGGTACAAAGCCGCGTCTCTAATACGATACATCAGGACAAATTAATCCGCTATCGCAGAGCACAAAACAAGATGTATAATGGTAAGTCTAGACATAACTGGCCGTAGACACAATACCATTAAACAACAACTCAACTCAAGCACCTCTATAGATTATGTAAAATCTAAGGATAACATCATGATCCGCTAACTAAATGCTAAAACGTGGTAGCTGCTGAAAAGTCATCGAGGGAATGGGACTAAAGCCCAGAAAGAATAAGTCGACAGAATGGATACCCAACCTAGCCGACTAGAGATCCCAATATCTTAAGTTCAAAGGGACAAATCTAAATCAGAAGGTAAAAAGCATTTCTGATACAATCATCGCAGGATATTATCGTGTTCATTCCTACGATTTAACAAATGATGCCATAGTAAGGCGTGTTTCTACGCTTTTAATGACTTCTATATCGCGAAGAGTAACATGAGCTACTCTAATTTATAGAGAGATCACCTATGTAAGAGTGAAGTAGGTCGTTTAAGGAATTGAATAGTGGCACAATTCCTATTAAACTCGCAACTGCATAACGCCCGCGGCCAAAATGGTCATAAAAGTGAGAATGTGAACCTGTGGTTCGAAGATTCCCCAGGTGGAGATATGTCATCGCCTACACAAATGGCAAAATAGTTCAAGGACATCGGTTCATCGCTTAGCTAGTAGAGTAAACATATTTTTATAAGGAAAGGTTCAAAGGGTTTGTGAACACCTACCTCCTATGCAGGTTTCAACTGTTGTTCTATCACCACGTTCTGTTCCTCAAAATTTTTACCATCAATTCGCTCATGCTGAATTGTCGGATATAGTGAATGAATGGATGACATTCATCGAATAATTCTTTTGTTCATAATTCTATGGATTTAGTTATATGGAATGAATGACACTCAATGAATGAGATTACCTATTATTCAAACGAATAATTAATTTCTAATTCTAAGAATGTAGCTCAAAAGGCTTCGGTGATTCCAAAAGGTCAAGTCTCTCCTTTATATAAAGGTCAGCTTCTGCATTTCAGAAGAACAAGAAAAAAAAAAGAGGTCATCGAGTCTCGAAGCTCTTCCTTCGTCCTGGTTTGCAACACGATAAATGCTAAACACATCACGGGCTCGTTTAAGTGTCGCGACAAAGCGCTATTTAACTCATCTGACACCCGCTTTATCCTCGTGGAGACAGACGCCCCAATCTCAGCACTCAACTATACGCAAATTCTCATTTTAAGGAAATCAGAATTTCACAAGACCTTGCTTGTTTCTCCAACTTGGTTATATTCTCCTTTTTCTTATTGATTTAATTTATTTTGGTTTTTTCTGAATAACCATTTTTTTGCAAGATTATGTTTATGTCGCTTTGAATGTCCAACCATTTGGTTTATGCTTTCCTGTGCTCTACAACAAGTAGATATTTTGGTTTTATTTATTCTTTCTATCAAGATGTCCAATCAGTCCTTAACGTTTTTTCTGCCTAGCCATGACTTAACTTTTTGTCGCACATACTTAAGCCCTGTCAATGGAAACGCAAGATGGATAAATTAGGCTTAATAAAGGCTGGATGCAGGGCAATCTTTCAAGTATGGTTTTTTCAATTCAAACATTCTTTGAAAAAATGGCCTCAATCCACCCCAATTCCCTATGCCTACAATTCCCCTCTAGCTTCATCCCTAACCCCTCCCTCAATTCTAAAATTCTCCGTTGTGACTCAATTTTCTAGATTGAAACCCTAATTTTCTTCGTTGTTTCTCTTTTGTCTATTTTGTCTCTATCGATCATCTTAACTCTGGTTTCTTTTAAGTTTTTTATACAACTACTAACCCATAATCTCCTCTTGTACCTCATTGTTCTGTATATTATAAAAGGTGAAAACCGCCCTTCTTCTTTCTTTTCATTCTCACATTGTTTCGCTGGTTGTTTTTCGAATCCTTTAAGTGGGTTTGAATTAGTTTTATAAGTTTTGATGTTCTAGGTTTATTCCAATTTGTTGGGTCACGATTCAATTGTCGGGAGATTTGTCTTGGCTAGGTTTGAATTTGTACATAATTTGTTGGGTTTTTCTTTTTGATTTTGTCTTCTAGGTGTATTGGGTTCTTGAGGTTTTCTGTGTTCTTGGATTTGTCTTCGAAAATGGGGAGCCCTAAACCTAACAATGGCGAGAGGGTGTCTTGTGATTTATGCAACGAGAAATGGGAGAAACGGGAAACTTAACAAGCCAAATTCTATTTGGTTAGAGAGAAAACGAGAGGCAAATCTGCGTAGATCACAGAATCAAACAAGTTTCAGAATCAATAGCGATGAGGGCATTTTTGTTAAAACAAAGTTCGGTTTAATTTAATCACGCAAAGTCGGGCCACATAAGCTAAAAACGCATGTGAGGGGGGTGCCACATCAGCAACGTTAGCGCCCCGTTTACCAATATGTGAATTCCATCAATGGAAGGGGTATAAGTGTGTCACGACATAAACGTCAGAGGTATGGTTAGACCAAAAAAACGTTAAGGGCTAGATTGGACATACGGCTAAACGTTAAGGGCATTTGTGCACATTTTCTCAATGTTAGTGCCTATTTGGTTCATATTTTTGAAAATTGTTAGAACAATTTTTAAAAACACAGAGAACATCATTTCAAGGCTCTCCAAAACTATTCTGCCTCTCTTAATTAACGCTTTCTCCCAAAGGCTCTTCGTGTTTCATAATAAAAAAAAAAAAAAAACCAAACGCGTTATTCATGTTTTCTTGTTTTTTTTTTTTAAAAGATAATTCTCAAAAAATCAGGAATCAAAATGCACTTCTAAGATCTACTATGAGAATGCTGTGCTGAAGAGACAAGGCATAAACAACTATGAGGGTCCAACCAATGATACCATCACTTGTTGTGTCAAATCGGGGCCTTTCCATAACAACAATCCCAATGCTCCGCCTAATGAGATTCCCAAACCCCATATCTTGGCTTGTCCATTCATGCTCCTAAACATAAGCTTTTCTTGATGGAAAATCAGTGCCAACACAAATGTTATGCTTGGGATCAAGTTCAATGTAACACTTTGATACGTCGAAGGAACAAATTGTAGTGACATTGTTTGTAGCATTTGACCTAAAGAAACCCTACACATCAACATACAATATAAAAAAATATAGTTGATAAACTGGATTCAATTCGACTCCATTTGATACCGACTCATTTGACCACAAATCAAAATTCGCATTTAATTAATCTGACCCATTTTTATCTCGAATTAGTTTTTAGTCAATCTAATAACTCTATGGGTTATAGGTCAAAATACAAAACTTTAAAAATACAAAAATAGTTTTACAAATTCTTTAAATAAAAATAAACACTACATAACATGGTGATTAAGAAAACACAGTTTTATAGTAAATGACTTAAAAAACCAACTATAATAAAAAATTAAGAAAACACAATTGATAAAATTAAAAAGATTTTAGAGACAGTTTTTGGTTGTTTTATTTGATTTAGAAATTCTTTTAAAAGAATTTAATTATTTTTGGGATGAAAAAAAGAGTTATTATGTTGGATTGTAAGAATTTACTTAACTGCAACAATCCCAATAGGAATGCATAGGCTAGAATCTTGAATGTCATTGAAGGTGAACGAATGCCGAGAGTTCTTCACAAAAGGTGAACGAACATCATGAAACAAGAACAATAAAACACTATCTGCCATGATTTTCAACTTTCAATTTCGGATATTTATGAATTTGATCTAAAAGATTTGATTTCCATTGATGAACTCGAAGAATATTACGAGGCAGAGTTTGTTTAGAGAGAGAAAGAGGTATGGTTTGGTCGTCTGAAAACCCACCTCTTCCTTTCTCATCATCACCTCCATTGGTTGTCGGCTCTACTCTTCACACTCTTCTACATCTGCTCCTTCTACTCTACTCTACTCCGTTTGATTTTGATTCCTCTTCAGTTCATCCTCCTCCCTGCATACAGAGAAACAGGTATTTATTAATTTTTTCATTTATTCGAGCTTTGTCGAGTCGAGTTGTTTCAAACATTTGAAATAAAGATCGATGGAGTTCCAAACTCGAAAGTAATTTTAATCAGAATTTTTTTGGTATATGAGAGAACTACGGATCTTTTAGGGACAAAATGATCAGTCATTGTTAAATGGGCAATAAAAATCCATACATCCTTCTTCTCTTAGAAATGATGATTTTTTTTTTTCAACTCTAGGCTTGGTCTGGAATCTCGGAAAGTACTCAAGAAATAAAAGAAAGAGGAAAAAATTTGGAGAAAACCTAAAAAATAGGTTTAAACTTAATAAATTAATTATATATATTTATTCAAACTCATTTTATTTGTTTCTCTCTATTATATATACAGATTAAGAAATTAAAATTTTGAGGGGGCCAAATAGAAAGGTGGAAAAGTGTCTTACCCCTCTTTTTGAGGTACACCCCAAAATGTGTAGCCATTTTTAGGATACAATTGACTTAGGAAAACAAGAAAGAATGAAGTAGTTTTGTTCAGGCATCCATTATATATTCCCTTTTATGTAATTTTTAGGTAATTTGTTAACTTTTTTCCATAATATTCTCAGTTTTTAACATTGCCATTGCTGGAAATGTTTATACAATTAATTCGGACCCATAGACTAACTTCACGTATAAGAATGGCAATCAAGATTGATACTGACCATTACTCTAGTAACTACAAACAAGAGACCCAGACAAACACATGAACTTACATGTTATAACTATTTAAGAATCATGATATGATATTAACAAGATCCAAAAGATTATTTTTTTCAAAGAACAATGGTTGCTTAAGCTGGGTCATAATTATAGTTTATATTGTATGTCTTTGCTTTTCAATTTTCCTCTGCACTCCAGTTCGTTAGAAAAGCAAACTACAGAAACTCCAGACCTAAGGATTCTACTGTTTCCTTAATTTGCTTTCTCCTCCATCATCTCAATCTTGTGAGACAAACACTTTGGGGTTTGCAATGAAAAAGAGAAACATGCCCTTCTAAGATTCAAACAAGCACTCTCTGTCTCGCTAACAGCCTCTCATCTTGGTCTCTATGGATGTGAAGATTGTTGTAGATGGAAACAAAGTCTGCTGCAACAACGCTACAGGCCGAGTATTGAGCCCATCTCGGTAACCCACATGACTCTGAGTATGAGTTCTATCAATTTCACATTGGGAGGAGATTAGCCCTGCCTTGCTTGAATTGGAATTTTTGAGCCATTTGAACTTATGTTGGAATGATTTTGAAGGTAGAATCAATTCCTAAGTTTGGTTCCATGGGAGTTTGAGATATCTTGACCTCTCTCCTATGTTGGATTTGGTGGAGTAGTCCCTCATCAGCTTGGAAATCTTTCCACCCTCCGTTACTTGAATCTGGGATATAACAGTGGGCTGTATGTTGAGAACCTTAATTAGATTTCTCATCTTTCTTTTTTGAAGTACCTAGGCCTGGGTTGGGTCGACCTTCACAAGGAAGTCCATTGGCTTGAATCCATGTCTATGATCCCTTCTCTTTCAGAGTTGATTTTGTCCGGTTTTAGACTTGATAGAAACATGGCTTCATCTCTCGGTTATGCCAATTTCACATCTCTCACAGTCCTTGATCTTTCTAAGAACAATTTCAATCTAGAAATACCAAATTGATTGTTTAATCTCACTAGTCTTGCAATTTTAAATCTATCAGAGAATCAATTCAAGGGGCAGATTTCAGAGTCTTTTGGACAACTCAAATATCTAGAATCTCTTAAACTTGGTTGGAATTCCTTTCATGGCCTTATTCCTACATCCATAGGAAACTTATCATCCTTGAGGTATTTGACTCTTGGTCGTAATACGTTGATTAATGGCACTCTTCCAACGAGTCTAGGGCTTTTATCCAATTTGGAAAACTTGGGAGCAGGAGGGACTTCCTTGACAAGGAACATATCAGAAGTGCATTTTACAACACTCTCAAAACTGAAGGCTTTGTCGATATATGAAACATCTTTATCTTTCCAAGTGAACTCCAATTGGACTCCTCCATTCCAATTAGAGCATCTGGAGGCGAGTTCCTGCAAAATGGGTCCAAAATTTCCTGCATGGCTAAAGACACAAAAGTCTCTTTCCTATATATTCCTTTCTAGTTCTGGAATTGTGGATACTACTCCAAACTGGTTCTGGAAGTGGGCTACATCCATCCAAGAGATCCTTCTCTTTGATAACCAGATATCTGGGGAGTTATCCCAAGTAGTACTAAATAATACAATCATCAATTTGAGTTCTAATCGCTTCAGTCAGTTGCCACTTCTGTCTTCTCTAATGTTGTTGTGCTGAATATTGCAAACACCATTTTCAGGACAGATTTCTATCATTTGATCAAATATGAATGAAAGAAGCAAATTGGAGGTCCTGACATATCAAATAATGCTTTATTTAGGGAACTTGACTGCTGGATACATTGGCCATCTCTACATCTATGATAACTTATAGTTTTAATAACTATCAGGTGAATCTCCTAATCTCCATGGGTTCTTTGGTTGCGCTTTTAACCATTGAGCTTTGGTGCATCAATTCCTTGTATTGAGACATACCTTCATCACTACAGAACTGCAAGGTTTTGGGGTTGATAAGTCTAAGTGACAACAAATTTTCGGGGATTATACCCAGGTGGATTGTTGAGAGGAAAACTCTAATAGTTATCCACTTAAGATCTAATAAATTCATGGGAGATATCCCCCCACAGATATGCCAACTTTCTTTCTTAGAGTGTTGATCTTGCTAATAATAGTCTGTCGGGAACAATACCCAAGTGCTTGAACGATATCAATGCTATGGCTGGAGGACTTAGTGGAGGTCATAATGATGTTTTTGTAGAAGATTATGATTATCAATCCTACTTGGAGAGTCTTATTCTGAACATAAAGGGAAGGGATTCAAAGTACAAGAAGATTCTTCATATAAAGAGATTGATAGACCTTCTAGTAACAATTTGTTTGTGGGTCTATCCTAATTGAAATCTTTAGTCTTTCAGGACTGCAATCTCTAAACTTGTCTCAGAAATCATTTAACGGGAATGATATCAATGGAAATTGAGGCATGGAATACTTGGGAATCTTGGATCTCTAGAAACAATCTTTCAAATTCCTCAAACCATGGCCAACTTAACCTTTCTTAGTGATTTGAACCTATCATACAACAACCTTTCTAGAAGAAATTCCATCAGGCATGAATTCAAACCTTCAATCACTTTCTTTCATTGAAATGCTGAGCTATGTGAAGCCCCTCTTCCGAAAAACTGCCCAGAAGTTGAAGAAGAAGAGACTCAACAACCCATTGGTGTAGGTGAAAACAGGGAATTTCCAGAAATCGCATGGTTTTACATAGGCATGGGATCAGGATTCTTTGTGGGGCTTTGGGGAGTCTGTGGATGTCTTTTCAACAAAGCATGGAGGCATGCCTATTTCCAGAAATATCTTGAAGTGACATCAATTCAGCCTATGTAGTTATAGCAATAAAATTGAAGTGGCTCCCACCAAAGTTTGGGAATATACAATGCCGGTAATGGAAAGCCCATATGATTACCTTTCTATGAAATTTCATTTCTACTAAAGTTAATTTTTCTGAAGGATCATTTGTTCTTAATATTTCTGCAGAGGTTGTATGAAATTTTGGATCATTGTCTTACCCTTTTGCTCCATTCTCAATTTCATCCCTGTTGTGGAACTTATCTTCCTAGTTAGGATTTTAGGTCTTCATCACAGTCATATACTGACATGTTTTCCAAATCTATTGATTGGTTTTTTTTTTTGGTCAAATTCGTTTCAGGATGATGACCAAGGGAGTGTATCAATAAGTTCAGTGGCATGGCCAAAGAGTGAGTGCACACTAGTCTATATGTTTGAGGTTATGTTTGTGTTGTAGTTTCTATGTTATTGCAGGCGTATATATAATTACGTGATCTGATCTCTTAGGCACTACTGTTATCTTATATTGAATTGAGTGTTATGTATTCAGTATTTGTATGTGATCTCCCTTTTAGGGCTCTCTCGATTAAGAGACTTGATATCTGACTCCTAATGTTTTAATTTTATTTTTATTAATTGATAGTATACTAATTTCATATAAATATATTAAAGAAAGTTAAAAAATCATTAGGAGCACGTTTAAAAAAATTCTTATTTTAGGGGAGTGTATTCAATTAGGAATATTAACGGCTTTTATGGAAATACATAGAGAAGAAAAAGTTTCTTTATTCAGGTTTTTCTACAAGCACCTTACGTGCAAAAAGACCTCAAAACAGCACTCTGTTTTCCCCTATTTCTCTGTGTCTCCATTACATAGCAAAAACACACACTTCTACTTCACACAGCTCTCTCTCTCTCTCCCCTTTTTGAACTCTACAGAACCCAAGAAAATCTAGGGATCTTTCAACAACTTACAAATGGTCATGCTCTAACCAGCATATCAAGCTTTTAGTTAGATGAGCAAAATCCTCACTGTTATGGTTTGATCTAAAAGATCTGAGATTTATATTGAAAAACTCAAAGGTATAAAATCATCACCTCCATTGGTGTCAGCTTGAAATAAGCTCAGCTCGGCTCTACCTTCTTCATCCTCCTCTCTCTGCAAATAGGAATATTGACTTCACAGAGAACACACATGTATGTTCGTTCTCTCTCACTGTGGGATTATTCCAATTCCAATAAGTTTCATAAATATCAATTCATGACTTCGAAATATATATATATTTTTTTAAACATGAAAATTAGCAACACGGGTGTATCATAGCAAGAATTTAAAAACTAAATTATTAAAAACAATTTAGTAACATGGAGAAGTATTAAAAAAAATGAGAAATTTAATTACAAGGACAAACCCCAAAAAATATTTTCTATAAGTAGTAGGTGGGAGTGCCAAAAAGGGTGTCAAGGCCCTTCGAGGCCCAGCACAGTGACAGACCAAAGAATCCCCAATCTAGGCTGAGCGGCTAGTTTTAGAAAGGTCGAACATCTGGTTTCTTTAGGCTGACGGAACATTAAACCAGTAGACTTTCGGGCGCGTAAAGCGTCGCTTTTTTGAAGAAAATTAATTAGTTTATTAAGAGTGTGATACGTGAGTAGAAGCGTATAGTAAGTGATTAAAAGCGCGAATGAGTGAGCCAGCGTCGGGTTAATGGCGTAATGAATCATTTCCAGCGTATACGTTTGATGGTTAGTGCTGGCGTTTGATATTCTGATTCGTTAGAATGCGCCGTATTTCAGGTTACGCGACGCGCTAGCATTAATTTATTTAATTTCTTTATTCGCAATCGTATATCGCATAGCTGCGTACAGATGGAGTCGAATCACGAATAAATGTCGTATCCGCGATGATGATGAAAACCAGCCGTTATCTTAAGGCGCGAATCGAAATGGGTAAAAAGCGTGGATATATCGATGTTAGTTTCAGATATATCGAAAATATCGAGTAAAAGAAAATTATCTGAAATTTGTAAAAATACTTCCAAAATTTTGAAAAAATAAAATAAAATAAGTAAAATACATATATTATTAGAGTTATCTAGTTAGAGAAATTATTTTTTTACATCAATTAAGAAATTAAAATTAAAACATTAATACATATATATTAAAATTTTAATATGTAAGATTCATTAATGTTATGAATTTTAAAATTAGATTAAAATTTTAAAAATTAAAACTACTTTCATTAAATGAAATTAAAAATAAGATTGGAAATCAACTGCATGAATACGAATAATGTTTTATAATTATGAAATTAAATATGTTAATATCATTAATCTAAATTAAATGAGTAATTATTTAAATTCATACATATAAATAATGAAAAATAATTCATATATTATATATAAGGTTAAGATTAAAATCAAATGGATTTTATTAATTATTAAATTATTAAATTAAATAATAACTTAGTTATTAAATTAAATATATTTATTATTTAATATTAGTATGATATTATATAATGAGATATTATTTTATTCTTTCCACTATTATCATGAATATTATTCCGATATTATAATATTAATGAGATATTATTTCATTTCTTTCTCATAGAGAAAATTCAAAACATTGGATATTATAATATTAAATAAGATATTATTTTATTTTTTTCCTTATTATTATGAATATTATGTAGATGATGAGAAAATTTAAAATATTCAATATTTTGAATATTATAATATTAAATGAGATATTATTTAATATTATTTTGTTTAACGGGTGAAACGTGAACCATTAGATGGCATCTGGATGATTGTGGAACGTGAGATATCTAGTCAAAATAGTCAACATAACAGATTTTTACAAAAAAAAAATATGGCAAAAAATCACCGATAATGGGGATATTCCTTTTGCGTGTGCGTCAACGTCAATATTATCGCTGATTTATCACATTTTCCGATATTTCGCATGATGTTTTCGACATTTTACCCATTTTTTGAACAACCAACTTTCGGTTGCAATTATCTTATTGATAGCCTCGTATATCGCTGATATATTGGATATTTTATTATTTAAGGCAATAATCATTTCGTCGTCTTAAATGACATCTCAAACGATAGCCAGCCGAAATGCGATGCGCGTGCGGCAATGATCATGTATGTATTAAGGTATATTAATCATGAAAAAGCAAATAGGCATAGATTTGTATGAAATAACGCTTTTATTGATAAAGAAAAAAAGAAAGAGGTGTGGTGGGTGATTTGAGACGAAAATATCCTCATTGCTTAAGAAGAGATTAGCGAGAGAAAAAGTTGAAAAGAAGAGTGAATTTAGAGAATGATAAAGTTTTTAGAAAATATAATTCGTATGTATTATTCGCAGCTGTCATGGTATGTATTATGTTTTTTAAAATACAATATGTAACTCTATTTATAATATGTTTCTATATATGTTATCTCTCTTAGGCACTGCTGTCATCTTATATTGAATTGAGTCTCTTAGGCACTCCATTCCAACTTGAGTGTCTGGACTTGTCTTAAATTTTCTGTCTGGCTAAAGACACAGACATTTCCAGGTCTGGAATTGTGGACAGAGCTCTTATCCACTTAAATTCCAATAAGTTCATTGGAAACATTCCTCCATAAATATGCCAACTTTCTTCTCTTAAGGATTTCCCATTTCCCATTTCCTCATTTCAAAAAACTTGTAAATCGTATCTTCCTGAATATCTCAATGATGCTAGAAAGCCTTACAAAAGTCAACATCATGAAACAAGAACAATAAAACAATCTGCCATGATTTTCAATCTTTCACCCCTTCGGAATAGTTATTGTTGGTACAAGAACACGGCCTCTTTTCAGATGCAAGAACAGAAATACACAGAGAAGAAAAAGTTTCTTTATTCAGGCTTTTTGTTAAAGAAAAAATTAGTATTAATATATAATATTGTTATATAACAAATTTTGTTAAAGAAAATTTATATAATACTTTAAATAAAAAATTATCATATTTATTAACATTCTTCAACCAACTTCACTGGTATTCCAACTGTGTTGGTTGGGATTGGGCTGTTTGGCAGCCATTATTTGGCCCATTTTCTTAAGAACAAACGATATGTCTTGGCTTATAAGAACTCGCCTTGGTCCAGCGGCTCAATGTTCGAACTGGACCTAATGACAAGTGATCGCGCTGGACCGGTCCAATTGGGTATCCATTTCTTCAAACAATTAAATTCGTGCTAGCTTGTCTCATCTCCCACATTATAATTGTAACTATTTTTTGTCCGAAATGATGTTTTTTGTACCTCCTTTTGCATTTTAAAGAAAGAGGTTATGACATTTTATCTTTCTATCAATTTTGTCTTTAAAATTATATTCCACATAGACGGTTTTATCTTGTTTTTCATGATATTTACCTGGTTGCAACATTTGGTTTTCAGGTCATCCCGGCCAACGCTTTGTTTTTCTCGTGACGCCCAATCCTCGGGTGTCCGCTTGACTACCCACAACTCCGCAAATCAACGCGGTCTCACGCCGTGGGAGGCACGTACATGTGTAAAATGTACCTCGATTAGCCCGTATATCCATTCAACACAATTGTATATTTATACAAAAAGCCGCTTTATTTACAATCAGATTTAATTACACTTATACAAAACTGCCGCTTTAATTTTACAAAGAACAAAAATACAAGATGAGGCCGATTTGGCCATTTCTTCGCCTCTAAACCCGTGGATGTCCCCATCCCCAAGTGTGTCTTCTAAGACTAAAACAGGAGTTCCACTCCATCTGCAATGAAAGCAAAGCTTCTCCAAGAGTAGAATCTCCCTACTCAAGCATTCCCACCCAATAAACTTAATGCACACAATATTCAACACATGCTAATATATCACCTACGATATATTAACAAAAATTTAATCCATACATCATGTTATTCAATTTAATAATAATAACATAAACTTAAATTTCATACGCTAAGGCATAATCCAAAGTTAGCCATCTCTTAACCACCCACACAATCACACAAACATGTTATCTTCTCAATAAATAACACAACACCACACGATTCAAGCAATCACACAAACAAATCATAATCGTACAAAACACTTATGGATTTCTTAACCCCCAAAGCTTGGAACCGAAACCACTACCATCCAGCCTCAACAACCCCATCCATTACAAGGCCCTTAGACAAAAGTAAAACAAGTAGAGAAAAACCCCATCTTTCCTTTCGTCGAAACTCCTCAAACTGCACTCCACGCCAGAATTCTTCACGCGAAAGAACTTCTCAGCCTCTCGTCTCGTTTGCCAACGGCCCGATTACGGGGAATTTTAGAGAGGCGTGGAGCCTCTCTCTCTAAAACCCTCTCTTCCCTCACCCTTCTCTGGCGCCCTCCCTCTCTCTTCCCTCCCAAACCGATTCGGTCAAGGCCGTCAAGCAGACAAGCCTCCACGCCACACGCCCATTTCTCACTGACCATGTGGATTACACCCCTTATCCTTATCCATCTACCTGAGATTTCTATCAAATGGCATGATGCCACGGTCCCAAGTAATTCCCACTCTGAGCTCAAGTTTGACTCTCCTCTATCGGCTTCGACACGTGGCACCCTGGGGCCACACAAACGCGCTGCCTGGGCCCTACATCTCTCTCGCGCTCTCGAAAAACGGAAATTCGATCGTCTTAATTCGAATAAATTCGACGGGTAGCTAGATTTCATGAGACTACTTCAACTGAGTAGTTCGCTTGTCATCTGAGATCTAGAAAATCTCCGATTGACCGAATTACCATTTCCACTCCCTCCTTGCGAATCCTAGATTTTCCTGTGGTCTCACATTTTCATCGTTTTATTTCATGAGCAAGATTCAACAGACAATATATTCCATCAAACAAAGACAAATAAAATCATATTATGATCACAAAGGTGTTATGTAATTAGAGTCAGGCATTTTTTAATCACCATAGTATTATCAAATTTGTATTATTGTCTAATAACAAAATTAATTAATTAATAGTCTCTTTTAGGTATCATTGCGGCTATCAAATAATGAATCGAAAGTGTCCCTTCTTTAATTATCTCTTTATAAAGATCGGGGATGAGCGTCAACTTTAATCTTGTGTCGGGTCCAAGTCATTAAGTTTGTCAAGGTAATTACTTATTTGAATTAGGGCTTCAAACGATCACATGAATATGATTCATTTAAATGATCGAGATCGATGATACTTCTTTTAATGGGATGAAACAATGACTACAAAATTTATGCTATAAAGATTTTGATAAATATGGGAACAAAATGTTAAATCAAACACCCCACTCACCCTACAACCTTTTGGTTGTTATTCGTAAAAACACAAAGAACACTAAAAATACAAAACTCCGCTTCGTTAACCAATTTTTGTGTTATGAAACACAAGAGCATGAACTCTAAATGCAAAGGGAACACTATTTTTGATGTTTTATGTGTTTTAAAAAATTATTATCAAGAACAATTCTTTCAAAAAGTAACTCAAAATGGAAGCTTCAATTGAAAATCACTAACCTGCAAATTTACTCCTTTTGGTATTCCTAACTATATTAATGAGCTTTCTTTGCCCTAGTAGTTCCATTGAAAGAACTCTCATCTTAACCTCTAGTATTTTATTTGTTTAATATTTTTAATCCTATATTTTTGTCAAAATCTGGGAGACTCCATCATCTCCTATTTTTCATTTGACCTTCCCCAAAATAAGCTGCTTATCAAAAGTTTTCATCATCAAAATCCTATTGACCACTTCTAACTCATCACCTTCAGACACTTTCGCACCATTAAATTAATTCGATTAATTTCCTCCATATGTATGGTTCAAAAATGTCTAACATTTATTGGATATTACCAAATCTTTTTTTTTTTTTTTTTTTTGCTAAAGCAAGAAAGATCATTTGCATAGAAAACATATGAACAAAGTGATTTTTAGCTAAGTTAGACCTTCTACGTAATTTCGGGTATTTTGTTAAAGCAAAGTGTGGAGAGAAAGATGTGGAATTCTGAGTGTAGAAAGCATGACCAGCCCTTGCATCTATATATTAATTGCATATCTATGCTTCTTTCAAGTACTCTTACTCTTGTTTGTTGTCGAGAGGCGACTCGAATTCGTTTCGACTTACGCGCCTTATCCGGGTGTCTGTGGGAGCAACTTCTGGAGAAGAAAAAGTTGAGAAAAAGTTGTGGTAGCAGAAAGGATGGATCGATAAGCCCAGCCCCGTAGCCTACAACTAATCTCACAAGGAGGTGCAGGGGCTTGTCCCCGTGGTATGGACCTTTATGCTCGGGTATTTCATCATATCAACATTCTAAGGTCAATTCTCTATTCTTTTGTACTCAGAAGTTATTCTCAGATTCATAATGAAGTTTTATCCTTGGCTCAGGGTTTTACCGCAAGTGCTTCCACGTAGTACCCGTATTTTCTTTGTTTTATTTAATACATGCTATCGATTTCAACATTTGTAATTAATCAAGCATGAGAAACACCTCAAACCATCCATAATACTAATCCCTTTACTTTGCATTCTTCTCCATGGCCACCATCTCAATCTTATGTGAGTCAAACACTTTGTGGGTTTGCAATGAAAGTGAAACATGCATGCCCTTTCTAAGATTCAAACAAGCCGCTCTTCTCAGATCCTCGCCAACCTGGGCCTCGCCTTGCAAATAGATTTATGAAAATAACTAAAAAGTAATCATTTTAATTAAAAATAATTACCTACAAAGTGAATTGTTTATTGAGATGAAAAGGGCAAAAGACAAGAAGGTTGGTCTCACTCTCCAATTCATATGACTTTTTCATTAGTCAAAATCATTGTTTCTTCATTGCCTATGGAAACTTCATTTCTAGCTCCTTTATCTTGACAACAATGTCATGATGTTTCCTATAAGTAATTTTAAAAAATCAATAAGTCTTTCTTAAGGTTAGTGTTTGGTTCTTGGAAAATTTGAGGAAGATATAAAGAAAAAAATAGAGAGAAAAAGCAATGAAAAAAAATAAAAATAAAATAATGTTAGAAGTTAATAAATTATTTTTATTCACATCCTTAAATTCATTGTATGTATTTTAACTATAAAACTCTATAAATTTCTAAATGATTTTTGTTATACATGATCCTCTTTAAAAATTTAGTAAAACAATCAAACATGCATATCACTACAAAAAAAAAAAGCCAAATAGCTAGGGAAATTTCCCTAGCTATTTGAAGAAATTCCGTCGCTAAAATAGAATAGCGACATATTTATGATGGAAATAATCCCTAACTAACGTGCTTGTCGCAAAAAATTAACGAGGAAAAATTTTCCCTAGCTATTTTTTAACGACGGAAATTCCCTAGCTAATTATATATTTTCCCTTGCTAATTTTGGTCGTAATTCAGATGACCAATTAATATTTTTCGACTGAATAGTGACGGAAAATATTCCGTCACTATTTTTGTCTAATTTTAGAGAAATAGCTACGGAATTGTGCTTGTCTAATTTAGCTATGGACAATTCCGTCACTATACTTGTCTAATTTTAAAGAAATAGCTACAAAATTGTCTCTAGCTAATTTAGCTAGGGACAATTCCGTCACTATTCTTGTCGAATTTTGAAGAAATAGCTACGAAATTGTCCCTAGCTAAATTAGCAATGGACAATTCAGAATCGCTTTTGTCAATTTTGAAGAGAAGCTACTTTAATTGTCCATAACTAATTTAGCTAGACAATTCCGTCACTATTTTTGTCGAATTTGAAGAAGAATACTGAATTGTCCCTTGTGCAATTTAATTTCCAGTGACACCTGGCTACTATTTCATTCAATTGTAAGCAGTAAATAACTACAATAATTAGCTAGGGATCATTCCATAGCTATTTTCACTATTTGTTTTTTAAAAATTAGAATACATACTTTTAAATTTTTATATTAATAATGAATAAAACATATACTAAAAAGCAATTTTTTAATTAACCATAAGTCAAAGCAATATAAAAATTAACTGATACAATAGTGTCAATAGTAAAATAAAAAATAATAACATAGGTCTCTAATCATCTAAACCTAAACTCATCATCATCATCATTAATAAGTGGGACCAGTGGAAGGTCTGTCCACGAGTAGTGCTCGCCGAACTTAGTGTCCCATCCGTCGTGATCAAGCCATGAACCGTGGATCGCATATTGGTCATCTCGTCGTTGCATTGCATTCTTCATTTCTTTCATCTTTATTATTCACTTCTTCTTATTGGTCGTATTTCACCATCCTTTCAAGAGTAATCTATGATCATTCTCTTCATTTCGTCTCCATAACTCGCTCATTTGTTTCCATTACTCGGTCGACCGCCCTCATCCACGTCACGGACGGAGGAACTAGAAGCACATTTTGCTAAGAACAAAGCCACTCCCTTGGGGCTGATCGCAGGTACACTATTGCAACTGCTTACCTCATGGTCTCGAATAGATAGGATCATGATCAATTGGTTGAGAGATCCATAGAACCCTCAGTGGTGAGGAAGCACGCGTCACACGTTCCTCCACGAGGTCTGTGATAAAATAGAAAATAAATTACAATCTTTAGATATAAATAAATTAAATATTCTAATGTATTTTCATACCCACGCTTAACTTTCAACATTTCTCTTCTTAGTAGTCGAATAGTTTATTAATATAAGAGATGCCTGACTGATCATCGAGACTTCTGCATCCAACATTTATTTCATCTGCTTTCTTCCATGCATCTTCTAGATCTGTAAAGTGGATCTAAACCCGATTCTCTAACTTTAAAAGTATGAATTTATTAAGTCAAAAAATAACATATATTACAATTAGAGGAATACATTTAAAATTTGTAAGGCTTAATAACTAATAAAAATGTGTTATCTAAAATTTTAAGTCATATTTAAAAAAAATGAAGAAAATTTAGCGAAAATTGTAAAACCATGCAAAGGTTTTAATTTTTGGACTAGGACAAGCCTTTAAATATTTAAATGTTTTAAAATTTAAAATGTTACCAAATCTCGGCGTGCTCGATGGTACGACTTTGACCTCTGTGTGGCGAGACATGCACATTACTGGTCCCGGCTACCTCGGTCAAATTCGGTTCTTCTTTGGCTATCTCTGATTTTCTTCACTTAAGCTCCTCCCGATCTTTGAAGCCACTCGGCCTTCATCCTCGAGGTAAAGTAGGCTATCTCACAATCTTCAATTTTACTGGATAATTAATTACCGTTCGGCTTTGCTCTCCCACAATGACTTTATCTGTCCATTAAATCGAGGTGCCCATGAACACTGATTCTGTATATATAAAAAAAACACAAAAAGTGTAATGTATAAGGACATCATCACTTTTATGCTTTAATAGTAACCAACTTAATAAATGAACAAATTAGATAATTAATTTGCAATGCTTTTGTTTCTTTGTTTTTATACACAGAAGTCGTCGAAGTAAGTCTTTTTAGTCGATTTAGAAACTTTCTTCCTGAGAATCTTTGGAATCAACCATTTCTTGAAAGACTTTGTAATAATAGCCGAACACTTGTGAGATGAAATAAGCGTAAAATAAATATACAACATTTGAAAACTAATCAATTCATAACTATATATAAAAACAAAACCACTATAGAGGACATCATATTTTTTATTAAAAGTGTATATGCATTATGTGTATCCTCTGTCACAATCTCTATTACTAACCTTTGCTGCGAGAGGAGCTGGAAACAACGAGATGATGATGTCGATGGTCTTTGTAAAGAACAACATACGATGATGTAGAATGTAGTGTAGATGATGGTGATGGATCGTAAGTGTGGAGGGAGGGACAATGGGTGGTGGCCTTATATCGATAAAGGGTGATGAAGTGCGGTGTCGATGATGAGTGATGGTGATGGTGATGCTGCGGATGGGGTGGGTAGGAATTAGTGCGGCATGTCTGACGGGACGTAAAATACTAGATGAATTTCGTCCATGTCGTCCACGTCCATATCTAGATCCACCTCACCTCCACCATGCCCCGTCCTTTATCGCCATCTTTGTACCATAAATAAATACATAGAACATATAATAGAGATATAATGAAAACATAAATTGATATTGTATGATAAACAACCATGCATATTAGAATAACACACACCAATGGATTGCATCAAAATATAGAAAGTCTTTGAAACTATAATATTCTAATACAATTATAAAAGTTTAATTATCGATATCACTATCATCCTCTAATGGATCATACGACATTTCATCGATGATTACGATGGAAGTTCAACTCATCTTGATTAGAGCATTGGTCGTCTTCAATTTCTATTAGGCCACCATTTGAGTCACATAAAGTTTTACGGATCTTCATCTACATGCCACCGAGCTCAATATTGTTTATGTCATCTTCTCTTGAAATGCCGGTGCAGCCAGCTAAGTTGCACTACTTGTTAGGATGTTGGTACTTGATATTTGATCGAGCTTTGATTTTGCAAAGCATTGCGGTCTCTTATCCGGAGATAAACTCGGATATGTACAATAATATACTTGAGTGGCTTGAACTTCCATAATAAATGGCTCATACCGATTAAATATGCGTTTATGGTTAACATCCACTAGCTTATAATCTGAATGAATCTTTGTACCCACATTTCGTGCGAGGATCAAAACCACTCACATTTGAATAATACAATCCTATTATTTTAGTCAGGATGCTCCAACAAGCAACTTCGATGATTTGTCCGCAATAATCACTCTCATACGCACTAAAATTTGAGCCTTTAATGCATACTCCCTTTGTTCATGGATTGCTTTAGAAACCGTGCCCTATTGTGTAAGTATATCCATTGTGTGAAAATCACAGGGGATAGGTAGTCACATATCTCTAAACGGGCCTTTACTTGGGTCTGTATGAATGTGTTGGAATCTCCATTTGAAGGATCATTTATGCATTTGCATATATTCAACAAATGATGTTAAAAAATATAAGATACTAATAAATCAAAATTATTCAAAACATTAGGCTTAATAAATTCTCACACTTGGTTCATGAACCAATTCGCAAATTCGAGTTTCTAGCATAGGAGATCGACCTCATGGGTGGGAATGGTTGGTTGCACATGTTTTTAAATTTAACTCAACATAAACAAACTTTAACACAAATATAAATAGAGGGACAACAATGGATATCAGTTTTTAATTATTCCTATTAAGGACAAAATGATCCTATGATTATACCTGCAACCATTTTGGGTATACATACTCAAAATATGGTGCAACCTCCTCACAATTAAGTAAAACGTAGCTCCGGGCTGCTTTGTACTCTTCATCTGTCATACATCTTTTCTTTGCTCTTCCAAATGCTCTTCCGGGGTGCTTGAAGATAGATAGCTTATCCTCAAATTCATCTTCTACAAGCACACGACCATCATCATTCCGAGGCACATTTCTATGCTTTGTATTGACATAATTAATCAAAATAATAAGAACAAAGAGGATGATCTTCTTCTACTAAATATGCATTGCAAATTAGACCCAACTTTTGCCTTGTTTCTAACATTCAATTTCAACTTCTGAAGATACCTACAACCATTATGTCGAGGTTCAATTAGAAATCAGTACAATATTAATTTATGCTTGAAATAATGCATAACACACCTCACGATATATTTATTTACCTCTCAAAAGGATAAATCCTGTATTACCTTTATTTGGCTATGTATTCTATAAGCCAAATGGATAAACCGTACTCCATTGAGTCAAAAAGCTGTTAAGGAATATCCGTTCAAGCTTACAAAGAAATGAAGTATGTCATTCTCGATCTCACCATGTCGTATGTTTTGATTGTAGTTGCGGTTAGCTCTTTGAAAACGAACTAGATTTACGTAAGGACCTTCGGCTTGACTAGGGAAGTATTTCACGGAAAGCAATTGGTATTAATCTCTGCATAAATACATGACAATCATGACTTTTCATTCCAAATAACTTCAGCTTCTTCATATCCACACATCTACCCATATTTGACACATATCCATCAAGGAATTTCAAATTTTTAACCCATTCACACAATGTAAATGCTTGCCTTCTTATCAGTGTGTAACAAGCTTTGAGGGTATTTTCTGTAGCCTCATTTCGTTTCAATTCGGGCCTTAGACAATAATCATTGACTCTTGTCTTGATTTAAAGTGTCGCTGTTTTCCACGTCTACATTCAGGACAGTGTTGAAAACATTGTCAAACACATTTTTTTCAATATGCATTACATCCAAGTTATGACGAATTAAATTGGACCTCCAATAGGGGCAAATTTGAAAAATCTTGTGTTTCCTCCCGGCCACATGTTTTCACATATTGGTCCATTAGTTTTCGGTAGTGTCCATTTCGATTATCTTCTTCAAACCCGAGCTGCGAATCTCTACGTCAAGATATCTCTGAGCAACAAGCGGGCTATGCGTCACTATTTTATTTTTCGAAATGCGGTTCTATTCCTACGGAATGCAATATAGATGATTTGCAGTAAAAACTACGGTGGTTATCAAACCACGACATTTTACCATAAAATTGAAGTAAAGCATCAGACTTATTACCATGGAATACGGGCATGCTAACATCTCCCGTGCTCGACGAGACAACATTGAATATACGGGAAAATCGCTTCTTGTCCACATAAGGCGCGCATCATGAAATTTGCTTCTTTGAGATGTCATGTATTCACGCCCGACATCCTGATGATTCAACTCTGCTATAAGAGAATTTGTAGAAAACATCAACTTGTCTTTGGGTTTTGGCCACTGGAACCAATATTAGCGAAACATATATTGCTCCCTTCATACACAACCATGAGCAGTCTGGTGTCACTATCACGGCCATGTAAGTCTTTGTTGTCGGATTAGCCAAATGGCTGAAAACCATCGGTCTTGAGACTTCCCGATCTCACATTTCGACTTCCGGCGGCAAAATCAGTTATCACGATTAAATAATCTTCCAACAGTGAATCGATGGATGACATCACCTTGTTCAACCTCATTTTCGAATGCCACCTCATATCATGTGTTGTAGCATTTGATGCATATAGTCCTCTACCATTAGAATTAAGGAAGTAATACATCTTCTTATATCTGACTTACGTTTTAATGGCTTTTACTTGTACGAGGTGGCTTCTTAAACAGAGGATGATCATAAAACTTTTACAGCTAATTAAGTCACTATCAGCACCCCAATATAACATACATCATTGGAAACAACAATCCAATCTTTTCAGCGGTAGACCCATACCGTAGTAACTTCTTAGTGCTGTAAAGGGTTATCGTTGACCAAATTATTATCGAACAATCTCTAACATGAGTTACGTCACGATCAAATAATTTCTCGGACATATGATTTCGACTTCATGCTCATAAATTAGAACCACAGTGACAATTGCGAATGCGTTTACAACTTGAGCCACAACTCATTATCTGCGGCTTTGACATATCATAAAATTTATGAGCTTCGGGATTAGGTGGTTCATCCATGTCATCCATATTGAAGTCAGCACCAGCAGCTTCCATGACCATTCTATGGTATGTGTTTGATGGTTCTTCACTACATACATACGATTCACTACCCTCATTTTGGTCACTGTCCACAGCCATTGTACTTTCCCTTGATAAATCGAGCAAAATAATTTGGTAAAAAGCCATGTTAGCCACATGGTATCTATGAGTGTTTTACATCATGAAAAAGACATATTCTAACACTTGGATTATTACATGCACACTTAATTTTATCTCCGTCCATCCATCTCGATTGACTAGAAAAGTTTATGAAACTAGCCCATTCAAAAAATCTTGATTCAGAATTCCATTCATAAACCTTTTGTACATCCACTGACGATCTGAACTCATTTTGCCCTATTATATTTGCAAAGAATAATGCTTAATCATATAATTTAGTCATTGAAACTATGATTTTAAATTTTTCTTTTAATTAATTTCTATTAATTCATTTCAATTATTACATGTCATCCTTATCCTCCATATGACATTTCAAAGGTAGAACCTATCCACATTTAAGAATCGTCATCTATATCCCGCGATAATACACATTTAAGAAGCATTTCCCCTAGTTCTCAGGGGTGCGATATTGAATATTCGTATCGCACTCTGAAGAAACGAGAGGATATCTATATCTTTACCAATTTCTATATCGCATGTAATAAACATGTAAACTATCATCTGAGATATAGGCATGCCATTCTAGCTTGTCACATTGGACAATTCGATCTAATTCTCACACCTTCCGAGTGAGTAAGACACGAGCAGGTTTCTGACTAAAAATGTACAACAATGTACATTTTTAATTATTCTTTAGTTATATTGTCTTATAAATCTATAAAATTTCAGCAAAGTTTCCCCTGAATCACCATTCCTCGATTAAAAATGGGTCATCTAAGAGTGTATGCAATAAAAAATGAACCAAATTATACAAATAGCAACAACAACATTGATGCGAACAAAAAAAATATTAAACTTCTATTATTTATGATCACCATCATTGCCTTCGCCCCCAGTTATCCTCGGGCCAACAAATGCCCGGCATTACACACAGAACAAAGCAATATATATTATCAAGCACAATAAATATTACACTTCTATTATTTATGATCACCATCATTGCCTTTGCCCCCAGTTATCCTCGGGCCAACAAATGCCCGGCATTACACACATAACAAAGCAATATATATTATCAAGCACAATAAATATACACTCAAATAAAAGAAAGACAATTAAAAAAATTGAAAATAAACCTAAAATAATTTTGTTTAAGTGAACTAAAAATTACGAAAATTCTTAAAAGACTCTTAAATCTAGGGCTGGCAAAATTTGACCCGACACGTGAACACGACACGAACCTAACACGATTTTTACGGGTTTGGGTTGAGTATAATCGTGTTTGGGTCATATTCGTGTTGACCGCCTAACACGTTTAATAAATGGGTCATATTCGTGACTTGTCTATACAATTTAACCGCAGAATTGACTGGATTTAATTATTATATTAATTAATTAACTTTGTTGTAAATTTATTGTGTTTAAAAATGAATTATTAATTATAATTCCTATTAATTTAAATAATAAAATTAATAAACATGTTAAAATTTATAGGTTATTTGTGTTAAATATGCATGGATGATTAATTATAATTCTTATTATTTTAAATGGGTCATATTAAGTGGTGACTGCTGGCACCACCGAATAATAAATGGGTTGGAGTTTGGGTTAGCGAATGTTGTGCGTCTATTATTCGTGTCGGGTTTGGGTTAGCGAATGTTTGACCTGTCCAAATTACATTGACCACGACACGAACCGCGACCCATTAGCTGCAATTGCACCTACTTAAATCTATCAATGTTAATTTAATTACTAAAATTATTATTCATTTTAAACTCTAATCTTATTAACTAAATGATATTGAATAATCCTATTATTCATTATATATATGCTTCCAAGCCTCCATCAACACCAATACCCAAAACATCCACTCCTAGTTCCATCACCATACCACCACTTAATACCATACCAAAAGTGAAGGTAAAAGCTGTGGAAATAGGGTGAGGACATCCTTGTTGCATAGCCTGCATTAGATGAACTATCCAGTAGCATTGATTCATGAGAGAAGAAAAACCATTAAAGAAATGGAGACATAGTAAAACCCATAAAAAAAGGAAAAAAAAGAAAAAACATAATGTAAAACCCATAAAGGAAACAGAGGCAAAGCAAAACCCGTATAAACAGAGATCTAAAGCTCAAGAAGCAATACAAATCAAGACATAAATATATGTTCAAGCTATGCGGTCAGTGATATCTCAGAAATCTTGCTGAGTGTTCTCAATCAACAGCGTAAGGTACTTTAAACCATCAATGGGAATGAGTAAAGAAATCATTACTTGAATGAGACTCTCTAGCTTTGAATATCCACAACTCTGATTTTTCTTTGTTACGGTGTTACCTCCTTTCTTCACTTCAACACCTTGCTTCCATTCAAAGTTTCTATCAGCTTCACTTCAACCAGAAAATTAACTATCACCAGAAAATATATCGTACACTCCAAAACATGTTCTTAACCCTAACAATCTATTCATTCAAAATTTTGTTCAAATGGTTTTGATTCGCTCATGAGACCGACAGTTAGATTGAGACGTTCCCGCGTTCATTATCAACAGAAATTTACATCTTATATATCAAATCGATTGAGGACAAAATCAAATCACCGAGGACATAAAATTCAAACTTTATTTGGAATTAAAAGTCGATCACGGATCCAGTAGTAACAAAAATCAAAGCTAAGAAAATAAAAAAATAAATCAACATGCTTGTGATCATAGAAAATTGCAGATGATGGACGATTTGATGATCACTGAAGAAGATAATGAACTTACAACTGATGTGAGACTTGAGAAGAAACGGGAATTAAGGTTCTCTCGTCGGCGAGGTAAGAGACTCTAGGTTTTAAGAAGTTAGGGTTTCTTATCTTCTACTATAACATTTATCATTTATATAGATAAAACTCATGGGCTTGGCCCAATGAGGGAGTGGGCCCACGGTCCACCAACCCAACCCATTACAAGTATAACGGGTTTGTTCTGGTTGGGCCCCCACCCAAAGCTACCACTTTATTTTTTTTTGGTGAAAAAAAAAAAAAAACTACGAATAAGGAAACATCCAATACATTTAAAATATATATCCCACGATAATCTTCAAAACCGACTTTTATACCGATGAACATGTAAATGAAATGGTTGGGACTTGGGCAACATACAATAATCCACATCATACAAACTATGGCAGTCTCTACAACATCGTCAAACACCTAAATTTAGTGGTACCAAGAAACAAAGATGATGAATAAATTTAAATTTAAATTTAAATTAGGAAAATTAGATCCTCAATATCGACATTAATAGGAGAGATTAAGTTCAATCTAAAATTGAAAATCAAGAACAACTGAAACCAAACTGTCATTAGCAAGTTTATTGAATCAGAAAGTATAAATTTTATGAAGATCCGAGAATCCACCATGAAATGAAAAAAAAAAATCAACGATGATGATAGGATGCTGAAGACATAGAAATCGAATAATTTGAACTCATAAATTGAAGATCTAACTATTTCCGAATCAGAAGAGGACATACCTCCAGAAGAAGAGACATTCAATCAGAAGATATGAGAAAACCTAAACCGCCTAACGGAGAAGAAGAAAAGAAAGCCATTAAGGCGGGGTCGTTTCAGTGAGAGTGAAGTAGGGTAGGACTATTGTGGGCTGGAATTTGGGCCTATTGAGCCCAATCCAATTTCGGCCCCATTCAAAACGAATTTACAAATTTAAATTGTTTAGGAATTTTTAATTTATTGTGGGCTGTCATTACATTTTTTTTTTGTTAGGCTAAAGGTATCTTAAGTGGATCCGTAAACAAATGGAAGACATCTTTAAGTTATACCATATCTAAACTAATCCTCATTCGAGTTGGGATGGACTATAAAAACAGTAGTTGCGTTCTTAGGACTCGAACTCAAGACCTCTTGTTAAGCTACGAGAGACATTAACTATCTCACCTAAATGTTCTTAACCCTAACAATTTTTGCTAATAAAATCAATCCTAATAAAATAATTTTTGCTCTTCTTTCAAAAATATTAATTTTTTACTCTTTGGTATTGATTAATTAGTGAATTAAAATATAGTTTATCAAAATAAATTTTGTAAGACCCGAGAAATTCCAATTTCTGGAAAAAGGGTAAAATCGTAATTTCGGTTAAAAAAATTTGAAATTTATTATCTGGATCTCGGATGATGAAATGGATTTCATCATTGGAATCGTCTCACGAAATCTAGCTAGAGCCGTCGAGGAATTTCGTCGGTCGAGAAGACGGTCGGGTGCTTGCGTTTTCGACGTCAGCGGTTTGAGTGCGTAAGCGATTTTCGATGCGATGAAAGTCATATAACACATACTCATGTTCATAAGTGGCGTGAGTAGAAAAATGTGTTGAAAATGGATGGGCTGAGATAGTGTCGAATGTCAGCCCAGGAAAAGAAGGGACAAAATGATCATTTTGGAATTGTTTAAGTTAGAAAAAGACAAAAACTCAATAGTGTCATCTCTTTGATTCAAAGACCAAACAAAAAACGTGCTGGGGGAAAAAGGCTCACAGTGGCTATGGCTTTTGAGTTTTAGTGAGAGAGAGAGTCACTTCTCTCTAAAATACCGGGCGATCCGACCGTCGAAAGTCTTCGGAGCAAGAAGGAAAGTTGTTCTACGCGGAGAGGCCTACGCGTGGGCTCCAATTTTAGGGAGTTTCGTCAAAATCCGAAAGGTAGGGGTTTCTCCCTACTTGGGTTTTATTCTTTATTTAAGTACTTTGTTAATGTTTGAATTGAATGAGGCCGTGAGGGGCCGTTTGATCGGTCCCAAATCTTGGGACCGAATTGTTATAATTTTTGAAACCTTAAATGTACAGCCCGTGCATTCCATGGACTGTTTGTGCTGTGTATGTTGGAAATTATGTATTAAATGGTGCTTTGGTATGTATAGGGCCGGTAATGGCAGTGAAATTCGGGTTCACTAAGTGAACCGATGATTGGTGATTTGTCAGGAATAGTAACCGAGAGTTTCACTATTCCCGATAATAGTGTTCACAAAATAATTTTTGTGAAATAATGTGTTTGGTTGAGTAATTCAAATCGAGTTGCTCGTGTTTGATCAATAGCCTACGTGAGCTAATTTTGATGTAATTGATGGTAAAATTACATGACATGATTGTGTAATTAAATTTATGTGAATATATGCATGTTTATATATTTGCATGTGTTAGAGGCTGTAATGGAATTGGCATCATGCATCCCATATGCACCGGGGCACCCTAGGATGATAGGAGTGAGTGCATGAGGTGAGTTTAGAGAAAATGATTTCGGAGGGTAGTCTAAAAATGATAATTATCGGAGGGTAGTCCATACTAAAAAATATCAATGCGTGGAGAGCTGACCCAGATTAATATACATCGGAGGAATTAGTCCATAAATATCAATCGTGGAGGCGGCCAAATTGATATATATATATATATATATATATATATATATATATATATATATATATATATATATATATTGTCTACAAATAAACATAATAATTCTCATACGAGGCAGGCGAGTGTGAGGAGAATCGATGAGCTTCGGGGTATGAGATGATGATTAGACATTCAAGTGGATCATGCATTTGCTTGAATGTGTGTTTACTTTGAGCATTGCATATGCATAGGTGGAGAGTAGCCCACTTAGGGTGATTCACTACTGGTATTAGCTCACCTGTCGGGGATACTATTTTGCAGTGCGGGAGCGTGCGAGGAGACGGTTCATCATAGAGGTCGTTTAGAAGAAAGCCGGAATGTGGCTTTGTGGTTTGCATGTATTAAAATGTTTTCATTTTTAATATATGTGTTAATATAAGTAGATCATTAACTCTTGTAACTATGATATATAGTTGGGATGTTTTATGAGTATTGGTTATGGGCCGAAGTGGCCATTTTACTCATGTGATGGATTATATTGGATGGTTGGGATATATGTTGTGAGTATAATGCAAGTCATTTTTACTCGGTATAGTTGTATATGAGACCCTGTGTGGTCATTGTGTATATTGGGACATGTTATATACAGGTAATGTATTTGGGTAGAGCTCCCATTACAAAGGGCTACGCCGATTTTACGTGAAATGTCGGGTCTGAAATTCCGCAGTATTTAGCGAGGTTGACGGGTAGTCAACGGACTGAGATTTGGGGGGCGTCTAAATTTCTTTATTATTGATATAAAAAAGATTGAATCAGTTTAATTAAAAAATATAAAAATTATTGAATCAATTTGATTAAAAATTATGAGGAGCTTAATTAAAAATTATTAAATAAATATTGACTATTTATTGACTTATAAATTATTATCAATGTTCTATTATATAAGTGATGAAATTTTTTTATATATGTCGTGATAGTCTACACAATTTGAATATGTCACTAATTATTTATTTCAATGGGTAAATATTAGCATATATTATAGCAGAAAGTCGAGCGTATATGTCGACAATCTTGCTCTTGTAGTGAGTAAAGGCCAGAGATATGCATAAATAAACAGTTAATTGAAGTAGCAGCCTAAGGACACACCATCATATGAACTAAAGAACTGCAAAAAAAACAGCAGTGCAAAAGAAACTATTTCAAAGAAAGAAACACCAAAGAATACACAAGCATGGTAAAAAGACAATTGAGTGGAAAAGAAAGGTCAGAATAAAGATTAATTGAGAATACAAGTTTCCGAAAAGAAGTACAACAAATGGTTAAAATCACCAGAAATAAATATGAAACAATCTGAAGGACACAAGAGAATACAAGCATGAAGCTTGAAAAGAAAAAAATCACATAGTTAAAAATGCCAAAAAAAGAAAAACAAAATGAATAGTAAAACTTGGAAAATGACCTGCCTCTGTCACTAACTCCTATCTCGATTCACAAGTGAATGGCTTCACATAACGACGGATACCATCCCTAGCTAAATAGCTAGGGAATTATCCCTTGCTAAATCAGTAAATTTGAAAAAAAAATAATTTGAGAGTAAATTATAGTGACGAATTATTCCCTAGCTATTTAGCTAGGGAAAAATTCCTAGCTAATTACAAAGAGTAAAACAGAAGTATTTCGGGAAAGCCTTAACGACGGAAGTATCCCTAGCTAAATACATAATTTCCTAAATGAGAAGAATTTTGAGGGTAAGAATAGCGACGGATTAAATCCCTAGCTATTTAGCTAGGGACAAATCCTAGCTAAATGCATACATTTTGTGAAATACAAATTTAAGGGCATCAATAGCGACGGATATTTTCCCAGCTATTTTGTAGGGACCAATCCTAACTAAATATATAAAACAAAACAAAATTATTAGCTATAGACTTAACAATGGACACTATCCACTAACTAAATAGTAAAGGAAAATCCTAGCTAAATGCATACAGTGGAATAAATAGCGATTGATTAGTCCTAGCTATTTTAGCTGAGGATCGTCACGGCTAAATATATAAAACAAAACAAAAAATAATTCGGTATAGACTTAACGATGGACATAATCCCTATCTAAATAGCTAGGGAAAAATCCCTAACTAAATGCATGCATAATAGTAATTTAAGGGCACTAATAGCGACGGATTTGGTTCCTAGCTAATTTAGCTAGGGACCAATCCCTAGCTAAATATATAAAACAAAACAAAAAATAATTCGGATAGACTTAACGAAGGAAACAATTCCTAGCTAAATAGCTAGGGGAAAATCCCTAGCTAAATGCATATATTTTGTGAAAATAACAATTTAAGGGCACCAATAGCGACAGATTTTTTCCATAGATATTTTAGCTAGGGACTAATCCTTAGCTAAATACATAAATCAAACAAAAAAATATTTCGGTATAGACTTAACGACGGACGCTATCCCTAGCTAAATAGCTAGGGAAAAATCCCTAGCTAAATAGCTAGGGAAAAATCCCTAGCTAAATGCATATATTTTGTGAAAATAACAATTTAAGGGCACCAATAGCGACGGATATTTTCCTAGCTGTGCAGCAAAGACTAATCTAGCTAAATACATAAATAAAAAAAAAAAATATTTCGGTATAGACTTAACGACGGACGCTATCCCTAGCTGAATAGCTAGGGAAAAATTCCTAGCTAAATGCATATATTTTGTGAAACAACAATTTAAGGACAATATTAACGACAGATTTTTTCCCTAGATATTTTAGCTAGGGACAAATCCCTAGTTATACATATAAAATTGTAAAAAAATATTTCTAGATCATGATTTAGCGACGGATTTGTTCTCTAGCTAATTAGCTAGGGAAAATCCGTCTCTAAAGTTGTTGCTAAATTTGCCGCCAATCTTTGCGCCAAAATCAACGACAATATTAGCTAGGGACTTTGTCCGTCGCAAATTTTCGTCTCTAATCCGTCACAAATCCGTCGCAAAATTGTCATTAATTCCAGAATAAAAAATCTCTTGCTATTCCGTCGCCTAATTCCTCGCAAATTAGCTAGGGATTATTTCCTTAGCTAATTTCCGTAGCTAATCCGATAATTTCTTGTAGTGATGAGAATTTTCCTTAACTTTTTTTTCCTAGAGACTTTCCAGGAAAATTCTAAAATTTGGAAAAAAATTGATCCTAAAAGTATGAATTTTGCAAAAATTTGTTTCTTTGATATGATATCATTTGTGGGGAAGTCTCACCTTTCATTGACTATAACGTTTATGGGCGATTTTCTTCTTGTTACTGAGTGGGGTGATTCAGTACATATATTATCATATTTGGCCTTCTTCTTTCCTTGCCTTGAGTTCTCTCCCTCTTTCCCACTAGTTTGTAGAAAAGTTCTCTCCTCCATCGTCTCAATCTTGTGTGAGCCAGAGACTTTGGTTCGCAATGAAAAAGAGAAACATGCATGCACTTCTAAGGTTCAAACAAGCTCTCTCAATCCATATGACTATGACTATGAATTCTATATGAATTTCACGTTGGAGGTGAGATTAGTTCTGCCTTGGTTGAATTAGAATTTTTGTGTTATTTGAACTTGAGTTGGAATGATTTTGGAGGTAGCCCGCAGCTGAAATAATGAGCTTTTTAGACCGGGCCGTTGTCTGACCAAAAGGAAGACCAAGTGCGACTAAATGATAGATGCTAAAATGAGTTGTAACAAAAAAGTGTAACCATAGGGTGTGACTATAAACTATAGTTGCAATTTATTTTGGTCCTACACCAAAGGTCACGTGGATGATTAGGGGGCCACTTTGTGGCCTTGACTATAAGGTGATCTATGGATGGGGTCTTTGTGGCCGCAACAAAAGGTATCCTGTATGTTAAAAGGTATCACTAAGGATGGGGCCATTTGTTGGCCACAACTAAAAGATATCACTATAGATGGGGCTATATCCTAGCCGCAACTATAAGGGATCACTAAAAATGGGATATTTTTGTTTCTATTCTCACTCATATCCTCCATACCAAACACACCTTAACTGGACTATTTACCTCCCCCACATACTATAACCTAGAGCATTTGACTAAAACATAAAGTTTCAACAAATAGTAAATATTTCCAACAAGATAAAATGAAAGAAAGAAAACTTAGAAACTCTTAACATCATTGAGAGAGGCAAAATCTTTTGATCTTGGATATGATAGGGTTCAAATTATTCCAAATACATACAGATTAGAAAAAAAAAACACGAGAAGCTAGGGTGACAATTAAAACTCTTAACTACAGGGATAATAGTTGTTGGATGTTATGGTTCTTCATAGGATTTTAGAACTCTGATAATAATCTACAAAGTTTATACAACAAAAAATAACCACTAGGCACTTTAATTACTCCTAGTCTACGGCTTCAAAATAAGGAAGTTTAACCATAATACCACAATTTAATTAAAACTATTGCAAACATTCAAAATACATTTCATTATGGTGCCATATTTAAACTAAATACTTTAAATTGAAAATTCATACCTTTCTTAACTTGCCAGGTTCATCGATGGCTCAGCGTGTTCTCGGGGGCGATAACTACGCGCGTCTTGTTTCTCCTCCCCAGATCAGTTATACTCTGGCTCAGACAGCATCAATTGCTTCTTAAAGCAATTATGATCCATCTCCCATGCCGTGCGCGTTTCTTTCCCACCTCACCCGCATCTCTGGGCTCCATGGACCACCCTCGAGAAGAAATATGTCTCTCCCTCCCTCAGACAGATCATGGTCCATTGCCAGAATCTTGCCAGTCCTCAATAAGGTAATCGGTCCATTATAAAATACATGCAAGATGTCAAACACAACACTGACTCTCTTGCTCTCACGAATGTCTCTGTTGACTTTGATGAGCTCTCTATCCGTGTCTTGAAACTGGACTCGCCCTACTTACTCAAACTTATCTCATGCTCTTCAAGTTCAAGAGATTCTAGTTACGTTCGAGGAATTGTTCAAGCACTTCCTAAATTACAAGGCCCAACTTTGACATTCGGTTCTACCTTGGTTTCTTTTCCTAGTTCCTCGTCCCATCGTCGATCAAACAACCATAGTGACCGCAACCATAACCGGGTCTCAGCTAGCTGGGACAATCACCTGATGTCCTAAACAATTTTCTCCTAACCTCACTTACCAACCCGCATCAAGTAGAGTCGTGACGGCATGTCTTATCGTGTCTCCCCATCACCCGGCTCCATTGCCATAGTTCGGGCATAGTCGCTACCTCAAGCGCTGTCAGCTTTATGGTATAACCAAGCACTTTGCTCGACAATGCAGTCATCTACCCACCTCTCTAAGACTCGGCCTCTTCACCCCACCCGCCGTGCTCGCGGCCCAACCTTCATTGCACCTTATGCTCTCACTACAATCCATCCCTCCACTCTTGGTACCACATTAGATTGGGTTGTTGATTCAGGTGCCTCTCATCATGTGACCACATATCTTGTTGCCCTGGACCTTCATGCGTTTATACAATCACTTTGACAAAGGTGGGATTAGTTGGTGATGACTCAGTTATCATTGCCAACATCGCTCCATCTCCTCAACTCTCTCTACACCTTCCTTTCTAATGTCCTACATGTGCCCGCTCTATGTCTAAGAATCTTATTTTTTGTCTTACCTTTTGTGTCGAGCAACTTATTAATGCCCTATTCTTTGACTCTTCAAAAGGATTATCACACTCCAGGGTCACCCCGGTTTGTGGGCAAAGGTAGAGATTAGCGGTCTATTGTTGACCAAAGTCAGTCCCCCTTCAAACTTCATCCCTAGCTTTGCCTTCCTCAGCTTGGTCTTCCCTTGTCGCTATCTCTGTGGCACAATTGTCTCGGTCATCTATCCTTGCCAATTTTTCGAACATTTCTTAATGTTTTAAGTATTTATTTTCCCGAAGACCATTTATGTTCCTTCTCTTGTAACTCCTATAGTATTAATAAAAGCCATAAGTTACCTTTTGTTGAATCAAGCATCACCTCTTCCTCTCCACTTGATGTCATCGTTTCTAATGTGTGGACCTCACTCGTTTCCTCTTCTAATGGTTTTCATTATTGCGTTATTTTTGTTAACCATTTCACAAAGTATATCTGGTTTTACCCATTATGCCGTAAATCGAATGTTCATTCAACCTTTGTTGCCCTCAAACAACTTGTTGAAAATTATTTCACCAGCACCATTAAAACACTTTACACCAACAATGAGGGTGAATTCCTAGTTCATCGGTCCTTCCTTGCGACCCATGGTATAACCCATCTCACTACACCTCCCCACACTCCTAAACATAATGGGTATTTTGAATGCCAGCATCAGCATATTGTTGAAACGGGTCTCACTCTCCTACATCGCCTCCATTCCTCTAATCTTTGACCGTATGATTTTAAGTACATATTTATTTAATCAATCTAATGCTCAAAGTTGGTCTCTCTCTTGGTTTCTCGTTTGAAAGGTTATTCCACAAAGTTCCTAACCCATCCAAACTCCATGTCTTCGTTTGTTTATGTTTTCCTTAGTTGTGTCCCTACTCTTCCCACAACCTCGACCCTAAATCTAGTCCATGTGTCTTTCTTGGCAACTCCCTTACTCAAAGTGTCTTCCTCTGTTTTGACCCAACTCTAAAAAAAATCTCTGTGTCCCTTCTTGTCAAGTTTGAGGAGAATGTTTTCCCGTTCTCTTCCCCCAACATCCTAGATAATCGACGCGGACTCTACTCCTCATCCGCCCATCATCCACCCGAGCTACCTCCAAAGATTGCTCAACGCACTCCAACGTACTTCCCCATCACCCAGGCTGACCTCTCGTCGACCAGCATCCCCCCAACATGTATCATCCAGCTCAATAGACCTCCTGAGTCCCTTCCCATCACCCCGCCCGACCTCTCGTCGACCTGCATTCTCGACCTTGCCCTTTCTATCAACCATCTCCCTCTGCTGGCCCATTGGGTTTGCCACCCTCCCCCTCCTCACCTAGTCATACTCCCGACCCCTTACCCATCCCCCCTCCCCCACTAAACCATCATCCCATGCAAACCCGATCTAAAAGTGTCATCATCAAACCCAACCCGAGATATGGCCTCACCATCATATTTCCACCTATCTCTAAACCCTACACTATCGCCCAAGCTCTCCAAGATCCGAAGTGGGGTCAGGTCATGTAGGATGAGTATGATGCTCTCATCTAGAACGGAACTTGGTATCTCGTTCCCTCGAGCCTGGGGCAAAACATAGTGGGCAATAAATGAGTTTTTCGCATCAAACAAAATCCCAATGGCTCTATTACTTGGTATAAAGCTTGGCTTGTTGCTAAAGGCTTTCACTAATAGCCAGGTATTGATTTTCACAAGACTTTCAGTCTCGTGATAAATCCCATCACCTTCCGTACTGTGCTTAACATTGCACTCCATCGCTAGTGGGGCCTTCGCCTTCTTAATGTTAATAACGCCTTTCAACGGGCATCTCACAGAGGAGGTCTATATGGTGTAGCCGTAGGGTATTGACGGGCTCAATATAGGTGTGTAAATTAGTATAAAACGTAGGTCCGTACGCGCAAGTATACGCGTCGAGTTTACGTAATATAGTGGCTAATCAAGTGTCGTTCCCACGAAGAGAAGTGTGTTGAATCCTGGAATCGGTTCTAGACTATTATCTGGATCTCAAACTCGAGTGAATTACTGTTAATATAATGACACTTTGATCCTAAACGAGTTGTTAGTTTAATTAACGAAGACTAGGGTTTTGCCTTTCCTTGCCATATTAAATGGATTATCATCTATGTA
The DNA here is from genome assembly GCA_016808115.1 of Tetrastigma voinierianum. Classification (NCBI taxonomy): domain Eukaryota; kingdom Viridiplantae; phylum Streptophyta; class Magnoliopsida; order Vitales; family Vitaceae; genus Tetrastigma; species Tetrastigma voinierianum. The sequence continues at coordinate 506,609 of JAEQBH010001455.1, forward strand.
AAATATGTTATTCAATATATTAAATGTATTTAATACCGGGCGGGTTGACCGTGTCTCACGGTAGATATCCTTTCAAGGTATACTACTTATCTCGCCAATAGGCTGATCGTGATCTCCGGCTTCCACCCTTCGACTCCGAGACGCTTCAATGGTTAAACCATAATCGCCACATTCGAACTCGGAGATTCAGACTGAATGACCGAAAGGTCACTCTAATTCGATCCCCGAGAACCTTTATCTCTCGATTCCTGCATTCTCAAAGCAAGTTGGTGTTACTAAACGCCACCATGTAGGTAATTACCGTGAAATGTATGTCGACATCGTGATCTATAGATCTACTGCATAAACTGAATTAAAAACTAATCCATATGAATATAACAAGAATACAACAAAACCTTAGAAATAAAGTTAGAACATCATTTTGATCATTACAATCATTTGGTTTTAATTAATAGGAGTTTTGAGAAAGAAAATACAAGTACAAGGATTACACGTTCTCTCGAATCTTCATGTGTCGTCTTCTCCGTCTTGTACCCCATTCCCCTCGTTCTTTTTGTTATATCTAATACATTCTCGCTAAGTGAGTCCCTGAGACGTCGTAACGTTGAGGTTGAGCTCTCCTCAAATCTCCTTCTTCAAATCTCCATATAGTTTCCAAATACAGCAATTTTCACCTAAAATGTACAAAAAAGCCAAGTATCAGATATACGACGATAAACACACTTATTACTAGATGAAATAAATTGAAAACGTGATCAAACACGGGAATATGATGAGTGTTTTGGGCACTCATCAGGTATGCGCAACACCGAATATCCACATCATGTCTGTCGTTTACACAAGGCTATTTATGAGTTCAAACAAGCTCCCCTAGCTTTGGCAATTTCAGGGAGTTACACTTCTCGTCTCTGGGCCATACATCCCGTGCAAACTCATCTCTCTTTGTCTATTCCTACGAAACTACACTTATCTACTTCCAAGTCTATGTTGATGTTCTGATTATTACAGGTAGTGACCCCTCACTTGTTGACACTATTATTCGGCAACTTGACTCTAAATTCTCCACCAAGGATCTCGGACCCCTTTCTTACTTCTGTGTAGTTGAGGTTCTGGCTACCTTCTCGAGCCTTCTATTATCTCAGCAAAAGTATGTCATCGATCTTCTAAGAAAACATAACATGCTTGGCTCCAAACCCGTCTCCACACCGCTTGTCGTGGGTACTTCCCTGATTGCTAATGATGGTACTGCGCCGGTCAATGCCACCATGTACCGTCAGGTGATTGGTGGCCTCCAACATCTCCAGATGACTCCCAGATATTTCCTTTGTCGTGAACAAACTCTCCCAATTTATGCATGTGTCGTCTAAACACCATTGGGGAGCGGTCAAATGTCTTTTTCGTTATCTTAATGGCTTCAGATCCCTTGCATCCGGCTTAGCGTACACTCCTTAGACATTGCAATCGCTTTCTCCGAGCGCGGACTGGCCGTAATCCAGATGATCGCACTTCAATGTGCTTTTCTCATATTCCTAAGCATAATCCAATCTCCCGAGTCTACAGCAACTGCATCATGTTCGGTCTTCCACCGAGACTCCAGGACTGTCATTTCCATTGTTGCTACCAAACTACAATGAATGAAGTCGCTGCTGTCGAAATTTCTTGTCCCGGTGCAATCCCCACCTACTCTGTTCTCGGACAACCTTGGTGCCACTTATCTCTATGCTAATTAATGCACATTGCATAAAATGTTTTGAATAGCCGTAAGGTGTTTGCTTATAATTAAATTTTGGCCATATTTATGTTATTTGTAACATGCTTTTATCTTTTCTACAATTATTTAGTAGAGCCAACAAATATTTATGTTCACTTTGTATATTTGTTAGTGTGTAGTATGTTCCCTACTAGCACATGCTAGCCAATCAAACGTGTCATGGAAATACCCTCACAGACATTCCACATTCTTCTTGATTAGTTAATCGGAAACTTTATCATGTGATGGATCATGTAAAATGTGTGTTTCTTTCTTGCTATATATTAATTCCAACCTGCTGCAGTTCCTCACTATCTCAATGAGAAACTGAGTTGAAGGTTTAAGGTAGCTTACAAGAATAAAGCAGTATAGAAGCAGTAGATGAGAATTGGAGGAAATTAATCCCATTAGCAATGTAAATACAGTAATGAGTTTAATTTCCTCCAATATCTCATCTAAGGTTTTCACTTTGTTGATATATATAGGAATCTATAAAAGAAATTGGAGTGAAATGTACAAGCAATGAACAGGCAGTACGTGAGAATCGGAGGAAATTAATCCTATAATTAGCATTGTCAATACAGCAGTGGGTTTAGTTTCCTACAATATCTCATCTAAGGTTTTCACTTTGTTGACGATTTATAAGCGAATCTACAATAGAAATTGGAGTGAAATATGCAGGCAATGAATAAGTAGTAGATGAGAATTGGAGGAACTTAATCCCATTAGCATTGTTAAAACTCAATACAGTAGTGGGTTTAATTTCCTCCAATATCTTATCTACCATTGTTAATTTCCTCCACTTATCAAAGGTGTCATAATTACATTTCTTACCAGATTTGTTAGTGAAGTACCTAGTAAATTGGCGTGATAGTTGTGGCCAAAAAATTCCACAACCATAATTAATTGCGTTGATTTGAATTTTAATAATTTTTCTTAGTATAAGAGTATTTATTTATTAGAAAATAATTACATTTAATTGAAAAAAATTATTTCCTCATCATTATTTAAATCATTATTTTTATTATCAATACAAGAAATAAAAAAAAAGAATGTACAAAGGTCATTCAAAGAAATAATGATTAGGTCTTCCCCAAACATTTACTCTTCTTATATGGAAATAATTTGTTTATTTCTTTAACATTATGCAATTTTTTAGAAGTGATTACTAGTTATGTTTATTTTACAATTTTTATGTAGACTTTATACTTTCTTATCCAATGGGGAAAAACAAGAGTTGTTTAAGTTTTCAATAAAGATACAAAAGAAAATTTTAAAAAAAAATTATGCATTCATAAATTAATCCATCTTAAACTCAATCATAAAATTTCTCTCATAAAATTCCCCTTAGATTTATTACCTTTTTTGAACTACAGGATTTTTGATGTTCAAATGAAACGGATGAGTTTGAGAGTACAGAAAAATATAATAATAAACTCTACTCCAAACATTAGCTACCTACAAAATAATATTTGTAATTTCTATAACTTAATTCTTTTAATTGAAATTTTCATAGATTTTGAAAATAACTAAAAAAATAATACTTTTAGTTAAAAATAATTACCTACAACAATTATTTATTGAGATGAAAAAAAAGGCAATAAGTTTGGTTCTACTCTACCAGTCAAAAGATTTTCATAAGTCAAAATCAATTGCTTCTTCATTGTTATCAAACTTAGTTTATCCTTTTTCGATGACAACAATGTCTTGATGGTGAAAAATCAAGAAGTCATCTAAAAATCAACAAATTGATCAGTTCTTGGAAATTTTGAGGAAAGATACAAAAGAAAGAAAATAGGTAAAAAAAAAAGTGGAATGAAAGAAAAAGCAAAATAAAATAAAAATATGTTAGAAGCTAATAAATTATTTTTATTTGCACCTTCAAATTCATTGTGTTTATTTTAACTCATCAATATAAAGATTAAATAATTTAAAATGTATAAATTTTTAAATCATTTTAATTATATTTAAATTTTCTTTAGAAATTTTTGTAAGACGACTAAACAAGAAATTTTCCTTAATTTTTTTTCCCATGGACTTTCTGGGAAAAGTCCAAACTATGGAAAATTTTGATGCTAAAAGTATAAACTTGGAAAAAAAAATTTGTTTGTTTAATATGACCGGCAAACATCACAAGTCTTTAGAGTTTGTTTGACCCATTGAATAATCCCACATATAATAATGGCAGTCAATGGCTGTTCGACCATTGCTTTGGCTTGTTGGTTTTTTTTTAATGCTTTTTTTTATTAAGAAAAAATTAAATATTGAAATATAAGAAAATTATATACTTTATGATCCAAATTAAACTATTATGACCCTTTCTACTAATTAAATAAATCATATGTTTTTAAAATTTTTATTTAAAAATTTATTATCTCAAAATTTAGATAAAAATTAAAAAAATTGATTTTTTTTTTTTTAAGAAAAAGAAACAACAAAATACTTGATCTTATTTAGCACCGGAATATAACAATGGGTTGTATGTTGAGAACCTTGATTGGATTTCTCATCTTTCTTTTTTGAAGTACTTAGACCTAGGTTGGGTCACAGGGAAGTCCATTGGCTTGAATCCATGTCTATGATCCCTTCTCTTTCAAAGCTGCTTTTGTCCAGTTGTAGACTTGATAGAAACATGGCTTCATCTCTCGATTATGCCAATTTCACATCTCTCACAGTCCTTTATCTTTCTGATAACAATTTCAATCTAGAAATACCAAATTGATTGTTTAAAGGACCATCTCTCTGATAACCGTGGCCAACTTAACCTTTCTTGGTGTTTTGAACTTGTCATACAACAACCTTTTTGGAAGAATTCCATCAAGCACACAAATTCAACTACAAGAAAAAACAAAAATAGTGACGGAAATTTCCGTCACAATTCCATCACAAATCATGTTTAGTGACGGATTTGTGATAGAATTTTCTCCATCACAATATTGGTTGTCGCTAAATTTTGTGACGAAATTTTTTTCCGTCAAAAATTTTTGTGACGGATTTATGACGGAAATCAGTCAAAATATTGTTTTCGTCACAAAAAATTCAGTGATGGAAAAGGTGTTTCTGTCACAAAATTGTGACGGAGTTTTGTCACTATTCCGTCACAATTTTGTGTAAGACCCGAGAAATTTCAATTTCTGGAAAAATGGCAAAATCGTAATTTTGGTTACAAAATTGTAATTTCGGTAAAAAAAATCCAAAATTTATTCTCTAGATCTTGATTTATTTAAACTGATTTCACCCTTTAATCGTCTCAAATCGAAGCAAGACTCGAATTTCATCAAATTCGGAGACAGCCGGAGTTGACACATTTTTCGAGACATCGCATTTCGGGTGCCGTAAAACGATTTTAGATGCGACAAAAGTCACATATAACACGTACTCATGTGCCATAAGTAGCATGAGTATAGAAATGATGAAAATGGACGGCCGGTATAATAATGTCAAACTGGGAAAAGAAGTGGACAAATGGTCATTTCACCTGACAAATGAGGAAAATGCCAAAAATAAGGAATAGTGTCGCTCTTCAAATGTTAAAAGAAGCAAAACGTGAGTGCGTAAAAAAAAAAAAAAAAAAGAACTCAGAATTTAATTCATTGTTTTTAGAGAGAGAGTATCAAGCTTCTCTCTAAATTTCTAGCAAATCCGACCGTCGAAATTCGTCGGGACAAGAAGGAAAGTTGTTCTACGCGGAGCGGGCTACGCGTGGACTCCGGTTTTAGGAGTTTTCGACAAACTCCAAGAGGTAGGGGATTTATCCTACTTGAGTTTTACACTTTATTTAAGCCAGATGAAGGATGTTTGAAGCTGACAGCCATGAGTGGCCGCTGATCGGGTCCCAAATCTTGAAACACAATTATTAGAAAATTTTGAAACCCAATTTGTGTAGTCGTGGACCGTGAGAGGGGCCGCTTGGGGGGTGTTAATTGTATAAACGAAAACAAATTGTAATAGGATATGCATAGGGATTTCCGAATGGTCAGAAAATTCGGTTCACTAAGTGAACCAATGATTGGTGATTTGTCGGGAATAGTAATCGAGGGTTTCACTATTCCCGAGAATGGTGTTCACAAAATAAATTTTGTGAAATAAATGTATTTGGTTGAGTAATTCAATGGAGTTGTCATGTTTGATCATTAGTCACGTGAGCTTAATTTTGATGTAATTACGGTGAAATTACACGACATGTTCAGGGCGATGAAATTGCGCGAATATACGCACGATTATATATTTCCGCATGTTTTATAAAATTTGATGGAATTCCAGATTACGTATTTCCATATGCAATCGGGGCACCTTAGAACAAGAGGAGTGAGCATGAGGTGATTCTTGAGATAATGGCTCGAGGGCTGACTAACAATAAAAAATTACTCCAAGGTAGTCCATATAAAATATCAATCGCTTCTGAGTCGGGCCCAATTGATATACATCGGAGGGTTGTCCACTAAAAGATCATCGGAGACCGTCCAAAAATAATTATATCGGAGGGTTGTCCACAAATAATATAAACAAATATCTTTGTTGAAAATAATGTTTCTCATACGTGGCTTAGGCAAGTGTGAGGAGTCTGAGGACTCGGGTATGAGTCGATCATGTAGACATTCAAGCAGGATCACGCATTTACTTGAATGTATGTTTTTCTATTGAGAACAGATATGCACTTAGGTGGAGAGAATCCACTTTAGGGTGATTCCACTATCAGCATTAGTCACCCTGTCAGGGATATTATTTGCTGTGCACAGTGGAGAGGCAGGAGACGACTCATCATAGAGGCCAAGTTTGAGAAGAAAGCCGGGTTGTGGCTTTGGGTTCATTTCGTGTATACATGTATTAGAATGTTTTTCATTTTAATATATATGTTGTATAAGAGTAAATCATTAACTCTTGAACTATTGTATATAGTTGGGAATTATTGGGATGAGTATTGGCTCAGGGGCCCAAGTGGTTGTTTACTCATACTGTTATATTGGATTGTTGGGACAGGTTATATACATGTTATATACAGGTTATGTACTAAGGGTAGAGCTCCCCGTACAAAGAAGACTCTCGATTTTCGTGAGAGATGTCGGGTCACCCGACATTCACGAGTGTTTCACGGGTTGACGGGTAGTCAACGGACCCCCGGGATTTGGGACGTCACAGCTTGGTATCAGAGCTTAGGTATACGAATACCTAGGGAGCTCGGTTTTGGGTATCCATCACCACTAGGTGTGGTTTGATGTTACGTAGGTACGAGATTACCTAGAAATCAATGGACAAACTAGACACGCAAAGATGTGTTTGGTGTGTTTTGTGTGATTTGATGAATTTGGTGATTGTCGCGTGAATGATGATTATAACATGAATTGTTATATGTTGGAAAATGTTTGGGAGTTTTTACCGTGTGTAAAAACTGGAACAAAGAGAAGAAATAAAAATAAATTTCATAAATTTATTTGGTTTAGAGGTGAAGAAAAATTAATTTTTAAGGTTTTACAGTGTACAACTGAAGAAAATTGAATAAAATAAATTTTTATAAATTTATTAGAGTATTCTGGAAAATGAGAAAAAAAATCGGTATATAATTTTTTTTTTTTAGTGTTTTCCAATGGCTGGAGATGTGAAAAAAAAAAATTATATGATGAGAAGAAATATTTTTCTAAAAGTTTTACAGTGTGTAAAGTTAAAGAAAAACGAAGAAAATAAATTTTCATAAATTTATCTGGGGTGTACTGGAAAAACATTTTTTATTAAATTAAAATAAAATAAAATAAAATCAAACAAAATGGGACAAAATTTTGAAAAAATGAAATTTTGAAAAATAAATTTTTTGTTGATAAATATGATTTAATATATTGGATAAATGGTCTTGCATTGCTTGTGAATGCATGGACTTGAAATATACATTGATTATGTGTATGAATAGTGTCTCGGGGCTGCATTTACACCCTTTGAGATACGTAATTTATGTTGCATGTTTGACAAGGCGATTTTATGTTTCAAATATGTGGAAGGACGATAAGCACGGTATGATGTATATGGGAATTGTGATTGCGCTGACATATAGGGAAATTATATGTATGTGGTGTAATGCGTATAGAAAAAGGGTGCACGCTAAGGTTGGGAACTATGACCTTAGGAATTTGAGATAATGAAATGAACAAGAAAGCTTTAATTTTATCAAATAAATGAACGGGAGTGGTTGAAATTTAGCGCCACTTAGAAATGAACAGGTCGGCTTCATGGTTGTCAAGTCTATTGGTAATTGGTATGCATTGGTTAGTTGGGACCGAAATGAAAATTAAATGATTCTTGTTGCCATTGGAAATATGTGATGCATTTAAGTCGAGAGGACTTAAGGGAATGCAGTGGCGCTCCAAGATGTACTCTGGCCGGGACACCACCGGTGTTTGATTAGCAAGCTTTTACTGAGGTTGTAGGTACTGGCAGCCGATCAAGTATCGCATAGGCTAGTGGTACAGGTAGTCCTAGTAAATCCTGTAGGTGTGTGAGTTTACTCATCCTCCGACATCCAGCTGTGGGAGGGAGATCCAGATGCATCACGGTTCATATTGTGATCAGGTTAGAAGGTGTTGAGGCGCGAGATTACCCCAATAGACTACCAAGATTAGACTAAATTTCGTGTCCCGGGCCAGAGCGAGGCCCAAATATGGTGGAAATGGGCAAGTGACTCTAAAGACCTTAAGAGCCTTATGGAGTTCTTTCCTAGGATTGCCAGCCATGCAGAATAGTATGATATGTCATGCTGCGAGTTGGAGATCTCGAGGGACCTTACCACGCACCCGAGATCATGGACATGTCGTGAGTTCCTGAAGCTCATCCCTGTGGATGGATTATCGACGCCATGTGGTCAAAGTATCGACAGAGCGTAGAGGTTGACCGCTTATACAGGATGGTACTCGGTGGTATTTCGTGGGGACAAGCATGACATTTTTCCCCGCACAAAGATATGAGTCCGGGCCAGTGGATTAAAGAAGGTGCTGGCTAATAGCCCACCTAGAGGATCCAGGAGAGACCGCACTTAGATATACCTCGAAAGTAAATTCATGAAAGTATGTGGATGTTTTCCAGATGAGCTTTACCTGACTACATCCACAGAGGGTCGACTCGCATGGGGTTACACTCGTACTTCACCCATCTCTATGACTCCGCACAGATTTGGCAACTAAATTTCTGAGTCATAGAACTCAGAAATCCAATTACAAGGTATTATCGATAAGGGGTTCATCGAGCACTTCACCTACGGACGTCCGCTCTATTTATGAAGAAGGTAAGACCCTTCGACCGTGCATTGACACATAGTACTGATCGTATTACGATCAAGAATCGATACCCATTACCGAGGATTGATGATTTATTTGATCATTGAGAAGCTAGTCTACCTAAGATGTACTCTTCAGATCAAGCTACCACGTACCGAGGGTTGGGAGACAGATATCCCTAAGACAAATTTTTAGACGTGTTATGGCACTTTGAGCTTACGGTGATGTCTTTGAATTGTGACTACGCGCCAAGAAAGATTCACGGACCTCACGATGTGGTGTTCCAACCTCATTCAGATCGCTTATCGTAGTTTCGGATGCAGACACTGATCTACTCCCAATGTGAGTGGGAGCATGAGTATCACTCAGGATTGTTTTACAGCTTGTTAAGAGACCATCACCAGATGCTAAGTTCGGGTGAAGCGCGAGCTTTGCCATCGAGGAGAGATTTTCGGGACGCCGTGGTGTCAAGATCGGAGTGTCACGACCTCGTAGAAGGTTGAGGCAATGATGTTAGAAAGACCAATGTCAATCTTCAAGATCCGTGAGTTTCGGGATCGCAGTATTACGTGAGATCTTAGAATGGGCTGGAAGGTCCATTCGGGGCAAGATCGTAGATTTCACCTAATGGACATGGACTCCACGGTCAGGACGACCTCGACCCTAAAGAGAGAGATCGAGAATGCTCCTGAGCACTCGTGATACCGTGTTTGCAACAAAGAGGGAGTGACTGGCCTTCTTCTGGGGTCGGGAAGAAGCAGAAGACTTCGCTTTCACACGAGTTTCGTGACCGGTGAACAAAATTTATGCAGGAGACTGATTTGCCCCAGAGATGTGGATCTCCAAGACTTCGGGACAGAAGTCCCAAAGCAGAGAACGAGAATATACGCTCATTCTCCACACCCTAGTACGTTGGGAGGAACCAGCCAGCTGAGTATACAAGCACTTCTAAAGAATAATGTATAGGCCAGGGCGAGGTGAGTCGTGGCTCAGCATTTGATCGTGAGTTTCACAGCTGGAAGCTGCAGAACTAAGGTGGTAGACATATTGGTTGGGTCGATGTCATGTTTGACATGGATGAGCTGGATACCATCTGGCCATCACACCGGGACCTTAGCCGGTCACAATTCGACACGGCCTCGACTGGGCTTAGGAGGTTAAGGCCTTTAGAGCCAGTATGGATGTTCTCTGCTAGGTGTAGGGTGAGAGTTGGACCGAGCAGGTCGGGATTATGAGCGAGTGATCTCCGAGATTCGCGTTTCATGGTGGACCCCGGATCGTGTCACACAAGGACATTATTACATCTGCAAGTACAATAACATCACATCAGCCTGTGTGGGTGCATGGTACGGTCATTCACCATTCTTGGTGAGTGGGTTGAGTTTGTCTTAGGACTACTGGCCCACGAAGACTCATAGTTCGATTCAATAAATGAAAAGTACTGCAGTGTGTCATGTAAAAAGAACAAGAACTCTAAGGTGAGAACTCGAGGTAAGAGACCCGGAGATATCCCGACTTCGTGTGAATGTAAGAGGCTCAAGTGTGTCAAGAGTTAGGGTTAATCGAGATGAAAACACACGCCAAAGTTATCACGTAGACTTAGAGTTGAGGATGTGAGCTGAGTGACTCGAGATTCGGGATACCTCGAAATCGCATTGGTGTTGCTCGAAACAAAGAAGGGCTCGCATATGGATGTCATTCATGACATGGACTAGGTTGACGGTCCATTGGATTGTCAGCGATTGTGACCTTGGGAAGGTCAACATTTACACACAAAGTAAGCGGGTCAGGTGTGGTTACACGCCAGTGGATTATATACAAGTGTTGAGGACACCCCGCAAGCATACGCCCGGTCTTAAGTGGGTGTGAGGAGCACTTCTTATGGAATTCGCCGCAACAACAAGCACAGCGAGTGTACATATGGCACCATATGAGGCATTGTATGTGAGGCCATGTAGGTCACCGTTATGTTGGATCGAGATGGGAGAGAGTTCTATCACTGGTCATGATCTGATTAGAGATACTTCCGAGAAGGAAGCTTGATACTTATTAAATGCCTTTGTCGCGGCTCGTAGTCATAATATATGTATCGACGTCAACCCTAGAGTTCCGAGGTTAGGGATCACATTTTCAAGGTGATGCCTAAGAGAGGAGGTCGTTAGGTAAGCGTGAAGCTATCGCCGGTAGACTATCAATTTTCAAGATACTAGAAATGATAGGAGCGCCAGAAGGCATCAGTTATTTTACCGCCTGTAAAGACGTCAGTGTCCACGATGTTTCACGCCCATGTTCAAAATATACGCCGCATCCAAATTTCATGTAGTGGATTGTGACGTGAGCAGAGGTTGACACCGACGGGACCTTCGAGAGTGGGACTAGTGTGCATTCGATAGCCGCGACGTTTTGCCACTAAGACTGCGGAGGCTAGTGAGAGTGCTATGGCGGCACTATGGAGTGGAGGAGTCAACATGGGAGCGCGAGGACACGATGCGGGCCACCTATCCCTCCTTGTTTAGGGATGAAGGTACGTGTTTTAGTCGTTTAATATCTAAATGACTAGTTTACATGCATAGTAGAGTGCAAAATGTATATGCATGTGTTGTGTCAGGATTGTCCGCACTCGAGACCTAAATTCTTTGTGAGGAGAATGTAAGACCCTGAAATTCCACCGGAAAAAGGTAAATCGTAATTTTACTACAAAATTGTAATTTAGTTAAAAATCCAAAATTTATTCTAGATCTCTATTTACCTAAACGGATTTCACCACGGAATCGCTCGCTAAATCTATTAGCACTTCGAATTTCATCACCCGAGATACCGGAGTTGACATTTTTCGAGACATCGCCGTGCCGTAAAACGATTCGGCGCGACAAAAGTCACATATAACACGTACTCATGTGCCATAAGTAGCATGAGTATAGAAATGATGAAAATGGACGGCCGAGATAGTGTCGAATGTCAAAACTGGGAAAAGAAGGGACAAAATGGTCATTTTGAATTTGATTAAATGAGGAAAATGCCAAAATAAGGAATAGTGTCGTGTCTCTTCAAATGTTAAAAGAAGAAAAATGTGAAAAGCAGAAAAAAAGAAAAAGCTAGAACCGTGAGTCGACCATCGCTTTTGGGAGAAAGAGTATCAAGCTCTTCAAATTTCTGCAAATCCAACTGTCGAAATTGTCAGACAAGAAGGAAAGTCGGTTTCACGCGGGAGCTGCCACGCGTGGACTTACGCTTAGGAGTTTTCGACAAACTCCAAGAGGTAAGGGATTTATCCTACTTGAGTTTTACACTTTATTTAAGTGTATTTATTATGTTTGAGTTGATTGAGGCCGTGAGTGGCCGTTTGATTGATCCAAAATCTTGGAACCGAATTATTAAAAAATTTTGAAACCCAATTTGTGTAGCCGTGACCGTGAGGGGCTGTTTGGGGGTGTTGATTCTATAAATTGTGCAACAAATTGTATTGTGATATGCATAAGGCTAGAAATAACCGTGAAATTCTGGTTCACAAAGTAAACCGATGATTGGTGATTTGCCGGGAATAGTAACCGAGGGTTTCACTATTCCCGAGAATAGTGTTCACAAAATAATTTTTGTGACATAATGTGTTTGGCTGAGTAACAAATGGAGTTGCTCGTGGTTTGATCATTAGCCTAATGAGTTAATTTTGATGTAATTGATGGTGAAATTACATGACATGTTTGTGTGATTTAAATTATGTGAATATATAAGGATTATATATTTGCATGTTTTATAAAATTTTATGGGAATTTGCATCATACATTTCCATATGCACTGGGCACCAAACGTATGATATGCATGAGGTGATTCTAAGAGAATGGTTTCGAGGGTTGACTAACAATAAAAATTATCTAAGGTAGTCCATATAAAATATCAATCGTGCCTGAGTCTACTCAACTGATATACACTGAGGGTCAGCCCACTAAAAGATCATCCGAGACTGGTCCAAAAATAATTATAACGGGAGGGTTGTCCACAAATAATATAAACAAATATCTTTGTTGGAAAAATAATGTTTCATACGTGGCTTAGGTAAGTGTGAGGAGCCTGTGAGGACTCCTGGTATGAGTTGATCACGAGACATTCGTAGGATCAATGATTTACGTTGAATGTATGTTTTTCATCGAGCATCAGACATGCACTTAGCGGAGAGTACCTAATCTAATAGCGTGATTCCACCATCAGCATTAGCTCACCCTGCCGAGGGATATTATTTACGTGCATGTGTGGAGCTATGAGGAGACGACCATCATAGAGGCCTAGTTTATAGCTGAAAGCCTGCCATGCTTGGGTTCATTTCCTCAGGTATACGTATAGAATGTTTTTCATTTTAATATATGTGTTGTATAAGAGTAAATCATTAACTCTTGAACTATTGTATATAGTTGGGAATTATTAGGATGAGTATTGGTTTGTGGGCCCAAGTGGCCATTTTACTCATGGATTGTTATATTGGATTGTTGGGACAGGTTATATACAGGTTATGGTACAAATATACTATGGTAGAGCTCCCCCATACAAAGGAGACTCGCCTGATTCATGGCAGTATGTCGGTCACCCGACATTCACAAGTGCTTCCGCAAAGTTGACGGGTAGTCAACGGACTCCCCTGATTTTGGGGGCGCCACAATTTTGTGACGTGATGCATTGGTAGTCACAAATCGGGCCACAAAATTTGTGGACGGATTTTAGATCAGAATTGTCAATTTTGTGAGGAAAATAGTTTCCGTCACTAAATTTTCATCATGGAAATGTATTTTCGTCAAAAAATTGTGATAGAACAATGACAAAAATCCATCACAAAATTGTGACGGATTAGTGACAAAAATCCTTCATAATTTTGTGATGGATTAGTGATAGAAATCCTTCACAATTTTGTGACGGATTAGTGACAAAAACTGGCCAATAACGCTTTGTCTCTATTCCGTCACTATTATTTTTGTCATATTGTTATATTTTATATAATTTTTATAAATTAAATGTTATTTTAATTGAAATATATTTGGATACATTTTAATAAAATTAGAAGAAAATTAAAATTCAATAATTAAAAATGTCTTTCATATGCTAAAACATTAAACAATATACATAAAAAAAAAAATAAAAGTTATATAAGTGAAACATAATTATAATAAACATTTATGTTTTACACATCCAACATTAAAGAAGTCATCACCAAGCTTAAGGTGCAGAAGATCCTGATCCATTAAACTGTTGACTATATTGCATCTGCTCCATGAAACACCGCATCTGCTCTTGCATCTCATGAAAACACTCTCTTCGCCAGCTAACTTAGCACCGCTTATCCATCTCTCGTTTATTCCAGTTCTCGCACACCCTAACTCGAGCTGCAGATGCTAATGAGTGTGAACTCTCGGTACTCTGACAGGAGGAAGGATAGATAGATGCAAAACTGCGGATCCAAGACCATATACACGCCTCCTCTTTCCGCCATGCCCTCAAAATAAAGAGTGTCTATGTCTACCGGTGGAGGTCAGGAACCATCATCTAAAGGTCGGTAGCGTAAGACACCAACTCCTCCATGCGATCCTAAATTAAAAATTGTTCAAGTTATTAAAATTTATGATTTAACAATTATTAAATAACTTTAAAATTACTAAATAATAAAAGATGAACCTACATTCAATTTGCTTAATTTGGCATCCACAAATGTTCCATCTTTTCATGTGCACTTTTCAATAGTTCCTAACTATCAATGACGCGTAAATCCCCTTAGCCTCGCTATCAACAAGTTAGTAATTACATGTTTAAAAGTTTAAATTGAAAATATATATAAAAAACTAAAAATTAGAGCACTAAATAATTAAATAATTTACCATTTTTAAAGAATGTTCACCAGCGATCGAGATCCACACGTATGCTTTGTCAAACCGGTACTAGGACCACCGGGTCTCACTAGACGATCCCGCTTAGATTTCAGCCTCTCTCTTTCCATTCGCAAAGGTTCCATCGTTGTCACCATCATAAATTTCAATACACAACCGGCTTGCCATCCTTAGAATGCCTCCAAATGCGACATGTTCGTGTAATCGCGCTTTAACATTTTTGCCACCAACAACTCTTACTAGTTTCTTCATCCTTTCAACCTGGGTGTACCTCTATGCAATACAAAATAATTATAAATAATGAAATAAGTGTTTGGCCCCGATTAGTATGCTGCCTAATTTAATCTCTAAGTTTGTGAGAATTAAGTGGTCGCCTAGCATCAGAATAATCGTGGAATCCACGTGTCATCTCCAATGTGGAGTGGTCTGTTGATTCGGGTCAGACCACAGGAGTTATTCTCCACTAAAAGTATGACTTAAACGGAAATCGTAATGTTGTGTCGGGTAGACCGAATGGTTGATTGGTTTGAATGTTTTAAAATGGAAAGACAAATGCCGATTTTAGGGTTCCACTACTTCGATCAAGTAAGTCCCACTTATTTTATAAACTCATCTAGGAACCATTGATAAATGGTCTTTTGATGGAGGGATTTATCTTTAAGTGCTCTTGGAAAATAAAGATGATCGAATAATACTAAACACTTGTTCTCAATTAATGGCTGCACTTAGCTGTACCATGATATAATAACGTAAAAATGAGGATAATCTCTAACACGTTGTCAAGAATATGCCCAACTAAGGATTTACAACTTTTCTCGCACAAGTGATTAATATCACATGAATCCATTGAAGATCAAAGAGGAATTGAGGACTTTACCTTGATCGTGTGAGTTTCCGTAGAATCCCAACACGGGGTTTAGAACTCCATGTGTTCTATATGAACAATTAAAGTCGAGGAAACAATTAATCATGTAAATGCATCTTGAAGAAATCGACTAACTTGTAAAACTGAGAATGAAGAATATGGAATGCTAAGATTTAAAGCATAATGAATATTTATGCTGAAAGATTACAAACTCTTGAATCCAAAACTTCTAAAAGAATGGAAATCTGAAATCTGGATCTACAAGATACCACTCAAAAAAATGGAGAAAAACTCTTATTCTATCAAAACCTAAACCCTAAAAGTCCTGCGCTCCTATTACTTGTGTCCTCCTCCTTTTATAGCCACCTCCAATGTGATTTTCCCATTTTGGTTCGTTGACGAAAGCACCCTCAAGGCACGCATCGACTCTTAGACAACTCGTAGTTCCATGTGGCCATACTCCCAGAGAACTTTAAGTTTCCACTTGCATAATTTCACTAATCGTTGATTTTCAAGCAAGTTGTACCGGTAGAACTTAAGTTGTACCTAAGACAATATGTCCACCGCCAATTTTTCCAAAGAAGTTGTGTAACCTAGAGAACTTTAAGTTGTAATTTGCATAATATGTTTACCGCCAATTTTTCAAATAAGTCAGGTAATTGTAGAACTTTAAGTCAGACTGGTACAAGATGTCCACCGGTGTTTTCCTTTGCTTCTCATCGAGTTCCCGAGACTTCCCTCACAATTGCTCACCCATCCACATTGCTTCATATCGGGCTTCCTGCAAACATCCTTTGCACTACGCTTTAAACCTCGAAAGACCCGCACAAGCCCGAAACATAAGAAATTAGAAGTAATCTGCTTTGCCAAATGTGGGTAAATTCAGATTTAGATGTGCTAATCTTATTATAATTATCACTCAAATGTATTCATCACACTTCAATCCTCGCAGATTCTGCTAGTCCCCAGCAAGATTTAGGATTGGAACTACCTTAATTAGGTGAATTTCAACAAGGCGCAGATAGCCGCTTGCAAGAATCTCAAATAGCAATTATGGAATAGAACATTTCACCCACTTTAGTATAAACAAAGATGACTCAATTAGACCAACCACATTCTTACACACAATGAACATTATAATGGGGGTTAATACAAAATCGTTATTCAAATATGATTATGGATTTTAAGAATGGGTAGTCATGCAAGCAAAGGGAAACTGAAAGGTGAGGTAAGCAATCATATAACATAGAACACGTAACCATCTAAGTGCATAATGTCAAAAGGAACAGCAGAATACAGAATCAAGATATCTTAAGTTTCAGGCTGACCATTAACGAAAGAAAGGTAAAGATTTAACTGGCAAGCTATATGCATCATTATCAAGGTTCACATCTTGATTGTTACCACCAATTTAGTCTAGCCTAACACAACTATGCAAAGATCGCCCCCATCCTCATCGAAGAGAATGCTACCCTCGTCCACACAGTCATCTTCCGATTCTCCTCTAAATCGAGAAGTAGCATCCGCCATCGCTGGCTCTCCCGTACGTGGGCTCTCAAGCCCGAGAGACGCCGGTCCGGGCCAGCTTCGCTTCCCGAGAATGCACTTGAACCACTTTATCCGCCGCTCCATCCTCTTCAAAGGCGATGTGCCTGGCGGTGCGGGCCGTGGATGAAGCGGTTCCGGGAGGAGGTACCGGGCTAACCGAGGGTCAGGCCCATTGACGCCGCTTCTAGCTCGCCTCGCCTTATCTTCGTGATCTACCCGGCCTAGGTATCACCTCTTTTCTTTAACCGTTCCCCTCATCCCCGCTTCTTCTACAGTCACTAGTCACAAAAACGGAATATGCGCCTTGCTCGCTAATGTCGTAAGAATCCTCATCGCACCTTTAAGGTGACTACAAGATAAGGTCAATCGCCTCAATCATAACCTCGTACAACAACCGAACTGCTTCGGGACCGGAGACTTTTCACTACCCTTCGCCAAACTGACAGAATGATCTGTTCATCGTATGTATTCACTTTAACTTTCCAAGAACGTAATTCTTTTTTTCATAAATCCACTCACGGGTACGTGATCGCGCACATGGCCTCGTGAAACGACTGGCATCATCTGTGAATAGCCCCGGCGGATATGGTCGGTCCGGCGCCAGACAATATAGTGCAAGGCATGTGCTATCGAAATGAGGACATGAGTCGCTCTCCCATCACAGGTTTCCAACAACACGTTGTCAACCCGTCATTCCTCGCTAGTAACTCAACCATCAAGGTAACATCCGCGATCCTCGCAGCAACGGCGCATATTCTGCTCCCGGATAATTCCCCCGATGGATGAGAATACAAGAACGCTTCAACAAACGCCCTCGCATTGGAAACCCTATTCACATCGTCAATCCATTGTCACCCCCGCAGTCCTCATCAAACATAGCCTCTATTTCTTTCATCAACACCGCTCAATAAATTCCTCACTTTCTCAAGAAGATACAACTTGTTTTCCCTTTTTCTTTCACCGGTCGGGAGGCACGCTTTCTTTTTCACTGCTTGTTCCATAGAGGAACTGCGTGCCTTCCCCTTCCCGGTATTCTTCAAACGTGCCATGGAAATGGAAATGATAGCAATAACGGCCCAGATGGCCCAGATATAAATCATCATGTCCAACCTGCTCAACAAAGCATCACGGGCTCTCGTCACAGCACCGGGATATCGCCCCCCGCCTATATGGACATAACCTCCACCAAAGAATCACGTCAATATCAACCAAATCCAACCAAAGATCCAGCGTAGCCGAGAGAAAATCGCTAGTGCAGAGAGTTGTAGGGCTTACCACGTCAACACTAATCGCAGTAACCAATCCGGAACCGGAAACCGAAACCCGCAGAAAGTAACCATCGGGAATGTTTCAGAGAGGAGGCAAACGCGGCTCTTCTCATGGGATGGCAAAACATATGGAAAAGCGAAAAGGCGCCAAATCTTCGTTTGAGTGCTCTTAACAATTCCTGAATTCCTGCCAAATGCATGTTTAGTTGTACCTGCATGTTCTTGCCACCAAGCCGGAGCAAAGTTGTACCAGAGAAACTTCTTAAGCTGCACTCTACAACTTGTTTCAAACCGATTTTTCTCTTTTTTTTTTTTTAAAGAGATATGATGGTATTTTTCACTTTTAACACAGCCACATACATCTTTTAACTGCTCAACCGCTCTTCATCCCAGTGTTTTTCTGGTATGTTCACCTTTTCTCGCTCAAATCCCACAACCGACCGTGATTCGGGTATTTAGTAATCAAATCCACTTCGGGATATCTTCAAACTTCCATGAGAACCACCACTGCTCCATACATCCGGATTCCTAGTCTGAAGAAACTGACAACCTAAGCTCAAAAATGTGGTGCAAGGATGATGACACCACAACTCCACGTATGCACAATAATATTCTGAATCATTTTCCAATTATGCAAGATGTTCCATAAAGACTACATGCATGAAGTTAACATGACCGGGCTAAATTGATGCACAAATGGAAGAAAAACAGCATGATCGGGAGAAATTTTCGATCAAGTCCAGGGTTTGTGTGAGGAGTAAGGATGAGTACCTAAACACTCATCATACACCTCGCATTGGTTCGCTACTTTCTTTATTTATTTTATAATAATGGTATATAGTTTTGTGCTGACTCTCACTCGTGTCCGGTGTGACATGTTCATCGGAGTATAAAGAGTAGCTTTTGGCGCGAAACAAGGAGGAGCAAACAAGGGAGTGGACCGCCACGTCATGACGCCACCTTTATCGCCGCGACGCTACCACGCCGCTATCGCCACCATGCCAAGCACGGAAGCCGCGAGGGTCCCACGCCGCCGATCGTCACCACGCCGACGCCACCAAAATCGCCATCATTAAAAAAGCAAAATTAGGCTCGTAAATCAAGGGAGACGGGGAGGCGACCGTAACGCAGGCACGCTCGAGAGCGAAAGTGACACCTAACTCGGGAAGAAGTGCCCGAATTGTAACGCTTTTCATTTTTCTAGATATTTTCGATCTAGAATGTTGTTTTCCTGGCTACACACTTGATCTTTTCTTTCATTATGTTCTGTGATCTCTTCTAGGGTTGGCACCAAACCTGTCACGAACAATGATTAAAGTTCGACTTTCACAAGTATCTGGGTCATATAATTTGTCATATCTACTCATACCATTTTAATTATAATGTCCGCCAATGTTAGCATAACAGACCTGAGATCCGAGATCTCGAGATGAGGGTATTCGTGATCCGCAGAGTAGCCTTTAGCCGGTCTGACTATCAGAGATATTCAACCCGAAGGTGGTATTCGGGTTTAACATTTAAGCATTTCTAATATCGAGTCGAGATGTAGATATACTCGATTCTATCTACTTCCAGATAAAGGTGAGCACTCCTAGAGAGGGATATCTCGTGAGGCAAGATCACTCGCCAATTGACATATTACAAATATATTGAATAACATTATCTTTAGAAAAAGTAATCCATTGAACTTGATAAGGCGATTTAACCTTAGTTTAAATATCATTAATTCACTAGAATCAATAGCTTAATGCAGCTTCTTACTTAATTTTTTTACTCTAAACTCTTTATTCGATATTGTCTCAAGCGTAACCTTCGTAGTCAATTTACCTTCCCCAGGACTGACATCCGCACGTTAAGTACACTATATTACTGGGGCCACGCAGCACTTCGCGCACTTAGGGCATTCATTTGAAAGCACCGCCGCCCCGCCGCAAGGTAGGTAGAATGCAGGAAAACAATCCACGTTAACTCAAGGTTTGTCAGGTGTGCTTGTTAAGATGTACATGCGATAAGATGATGTGGAGAGTGTATGATCATGTATGTACAAGGTAAAAACATAATACTTAAAGAAGCAAATTTTAGTACCACCCACCGAACATATAACGAGCGCGTAGTTACTGCTCAACCGCAACACCTACCCCCTCACACCGTAAACAAGCATTGTCCCCAATGCTTGAACTGGCAAATTCCCCACAATGGCTGAGAGTCACAAACAAGAGCCCCATGAATTTTATTTTCTAAGTTATGGAAAAGCAAATGAAATAAAGCAAAAGAAGTAAACAATAAAAAAATAGAAAAAGTAAGAACAAAATAAAGCAAACCACAAGAATTGAGAATGAGGTTACTTGGAAGAGGGCTTTGCAGAGCGGTCTACCAATCCACAAGATGCTCGGGTGGGAGGGGAGAGAAACGCCTGGCAATTGCTTGAGGCGCTACTATTCACCCTAAGGAGTTACCATTGCAGGATTTTCACTCACTGCCCGTAAGGGATAAACCACCTTAACATGAAAGGCTACCCAACGAGAGCGAGCTTCCAGAAATGATGCAATCGAACTGCATGCCAGCATTCTTCATTGGGTTCAAAAAGTTTTCCGGCAATAGATTTGTCATGGAATAACTGAGCGCCTCAGGCCAGAAAGCCATACGATTCTCCCGCGATCTCTTCGTCTATTTAATCGCAATAAACGCTTACCTCGCTTGAGTTAGATCGTAATTAAAAGTTCGACAGCCCAAGAAGCCCGGTGTTCCATTCATCGAAATGGCAAGTCTTGCCATAACTAAATTTATGGTGGAGACATACCAAAGAACAATTTTTAAAGGCAACATTGCACGCCTAAAGAGCATCGCGAGACGGAGTGACCAATCTTTTCGATTCGCAACTGCTAAACGTTTTATCTCCCTATTACTAACCTACCTGACCATTGGTCCGTAAGTGGTGTCAGGATATTTATGGGTGACTCATATTTTTTTTAACGCACTTTCAAAGATCGATTGCAAAATGCAGTCCCCCACTAATAATTGCACGAGGGGTTCCAAAACGAGAAAAAATATGTTCCTTTATAAATTTCAAAACGACTTTATGGTCATTGGTTCTGCTTGAAATTGCCTCAACCTAATTTAGACACGTAGTCAATGTGATAATAAAATATGAGATAGCCGTTAGGGGGAAAAGGCCCCATGAAGCCTTATACCCCAACAATAAAAATTTCAATGATTAGAATTGGGGTAAGAGGCATCATGTTTTGTTTTGTGACCCTCCTGTCACCGCATTGAGCACAAGTTCCGCATAACCAAAACAATCTTAAATAGAGGCCAATAAAACCCAGCGCCTTGCAAAATCTTGTCTCTGCTTTTCTCGAGAGAAATGTCTCCATAGTTTCGTAGTGGCAAGAAGTTAAAATCTCACTCAAGCCATCAAATGGGTACATTCTCATTATTTGATCCGACAAAGATTAAACAGATATGGACTCATCAAAATAGCATTTCTTAATATATGTCAAGAATTTCCTTTTCACAGAAAGTCCATCGAAATGAATTTGGCCACATTAGGTAGTTCACAATGTCAAAGATACCACTGGCACGAACAAGAGCAAAAAGAGTTGCTCATCCGGAAAACTATCACCTATGGGTATGCCCCCGGGGTCGATTCGAACTAATCGAGATAAGTGGTCGCGAACTACATTCTCAACCCCTTTTTATCTTTAATGGTCAAGTCGAATTCTCATGCAGTAAAATCCACTTTGGGCTAACCTTGGTTTCGTGATCCCGCAGAGAGCAAGTACTTCAAGGTCAGTGATGATCTCAGAAAAGATGGTTACTGTGGGAAACCAACAATATATGACCTAAATTTTTCTAGAGCAAAGACAACTTAGTGGGATTCCTTTCTGCGGGTTGTGTAGTTGGCTCCTCAAGTGTAGTATAGTCTTATCGGGCATAGTAAATGACAAAAGCCTTTTTGTCTCCTCCGTCCTAACACAACCCTATGGCATAATCA
Source organism: Tetrastigma voinierianum (assembly GCA_016808115.1). Classification (NCBI taxonomy): domain Eukaryota; kingdom Viridiplantae; phylum Streptophyta; class Magnoliopsida; order Vitales; family Vitaceae; genus Tetrastigma; species Tetrastigma voinierianum. Next base: position 529,160 of record JAEQBH010001455.1, read on the forward strand.
CTAGCATCGCACATGATCTCAAATGGGAGGTCCCAATTAGGACCGCATGATTGGGCGGTGACACTAGCATGTTTTGAAGAAGTAAAGCAAACACTGGCCAAGTCAGGGACTATGTGAAAGGGACATCCTTAGCAAGCAAAGTACATATGCCTGCCATAGCACTCAAAATCTTTTATAAACCTTCGATAAAACCAGCATGGCCTAAGAATGACCTTATGTCTCTAACACACTTAGAGCAGGGAGGTTGGAAATTAGTTCCACTTTGGCCTTATCAACTCGGGGATTCCATCTGATACAATGTACCTGAAACAATTCTGTGGTTACTCATGAAGGACATTTCTCCCAATTTAACACAAGATTTTTCTCTTGACACCTCTCCAAAACCTTACGTAAGTTTTCTAAACAGCCCTCGAACGAGTCACCAAAAACTGAGAAATCATCCATGAAAATCTCCAATATGATTTCTATCATGTCACTGAAAATTCCCATCATGCATCGTTGAGTTCTGCATTGCATTACCCAAAAGGCATTTTCCTAAAGGCGAAGGTACCAAAAGGGCAAGTGAATGTAGTTTTTCGATCTTCTAATGCTATTCAATGGATTGTACTCGAAAATTCATCAAGGAAACAATAGAATTCATGCCCCGCAACTCTCTCTCTAACATTTGATCCACAAACTAAGAGGAAATGGCCTTCCTAGTACCGCATTAAAGTTTCTATAACGGCACACCCTCCATCCTCGGTGGGGTGACACGGTAGGAATGAGCTCATATTTCATCAGGCCATCAGGATTTCCTGACTTTAGGAACTACTTGTGTCGACTAACCCACTTGCTATCCTAAGTAATGTAGATAACCCTAAGCATCCAAAAGCTTTAAAACTTCCTCTTTTTCACCACCCTTTCATTACTGGGTTTAATCGTCTCTGTGGTTGCCTAGAAGGTTTAACATCCTCTTCTATGATTCTATGTGTGCATCAAGGGGCTATTACCTTTTAAGACTGCACTGTCCACCCTAAAGCAAATTCCGGGTTTTCAATATTTCCAAAAGTCGAAGCTTCGAGTAATGTCTAAGGAGGAAGATATGATTACTGGAAAAGTGTCCTCCTCCCCTAAGAATGCATATTTGAGATGTGTTGGTAGGGTTTTGTGCCTGCTTAGGTGGCCTCTCCTGTAAGGCAATGCCTTGTCCTCATTTGGTGGCAATGGTTCAAATTTAGGTGCCCACCCATTAACTTCCAATACATCATTATGCTCAATTATAGAGTGTAGAAACTCTGACTCCAATGTGGTCACTTCCTCATCCCAACTCCGCCGAATTCAAACATGATTCAAAGAGGACTACCATATGAGACATTATCCGTGTGATTTTGTACCACGGAATCAACCATGTTAATTTCACCAATATCTTCTTCATCCCCATTCCTTGAAAGATTACTGGAAAATATTCAGACACGTACCATGTTTCCAAACGAAAGTGTCATTAGGCCTCCCCTACAATGTATGATGGCATCAGCAATTGCCAAGAATGGTCGACCAAGAATTACTGGGAACTGAGTTCCTTGGTTCACCACAGGTTGAGTGTCAAGCACCACAAAATCGACTGGGAAATAAAATTTGTCCACTTGGACCAAGACATCCTTCACTATTCCCCTAGGAATTTTTACACTACGGTCAGCTAATTGAAGGGTTATATTGGTCAACTCTAATTCTCCTAACCCTAGGTCCACGATACCGACAAGAATTAACACTCGCCTCCTAAGTCCACTAAAGCATGTCCCAACTTTGAATTTCCTACTACTATAGAAATAGTAGACTTCGGGTCTTTGTATTTCGAGGCAAGTTGTTCGAATTAGTAAAGTAGATTGCCTACCATGAATGCCTTTGTTGACACCTAGTTTCCGCTTTACCCAGGCATAAATCCTCTTCGTAAATTGCATATGATGGATTTCATGAATGGCATCTATCAAGGGAATGTCTGGGCCTGACTTGCTCAACAAATTATAAATCTCCGAACGGGTTATTCACTCTCTTTGGTGCTCCTCAATCTATGTGGGTAATGGAGCCGAGGGATATGGGTGGATCTTGTCTCCTCGTGACTCATCATATTCTCTCTTTGTACTAGGGACATGAGGTGTCCGGATTCTTCATCTTCCCAAATAATTCACTGTTTAATTCTCATGGATGGTTCCTGTTGAATAGTTTTGTCAACTACCTTACCACTCCGAAGGGTAGTGACAGCTTTACAGTGCTCAAAGGTACCCTCACTTGAATCCCAAACTTCCCATTAATCGCTGAATCTTGTGGGTTTTGGATGGGTTGACGGAAGTTTCTTTCTCATTGGCGTTACCTATAGACCAGGTTAACTTAGTTATCCGATCTCACATCATTCCCAAAGCAGCCGGAGTTCTGTGGTTCGTGTGGATTGTTGGGTTTGTGGCTAAACGTGGTAACTATATCTTCCTGCACTTCTCTTATGTGGAGGTCAAGGTCGAGTTTTGATCCCTGGTTCGTGGATGATGACCTGACAGTTTCGAACTCCCCGGCCTTGATTCGAAACAGGAATGGAATTTGGAAACCCTTGTTTGGATAGAGGGCCTTGGTTGCTTGCGATTACGTATCTCCCTCTCATTTCTCCTAAAACAGATGCTATCTCACCTGTATGTGTTTCCCGTAGTATGGGAGTTGAAAGGTTTCCTCGGTAGTTATGGCGCTGGCTTTGCTCAATTTGAATGGCTCTTAACTTGAGGAAGATTTAGGCGCTAATGGCCGAGTGAGATCATCCACATATAATGCATGGCCCCTCCACCTAGGTCCATTTGGTACGAGGGTAGTTGAGGCAACACTCATACCTCATTCACTTTTTCTATCTCTATGGCCTCTAATTTCCTTGTTAAATTGGCACTTTCGCTTGCAACTCATCATTCTCTCTTAGGTGGTGGATTCCTCACACCCGTGGATGTGCTGCACTTTAGCACAGCCTGGGCAAAGAGGTGTTAGTCTCCCAAGCTCGAGAGCATCGCTATAGTGTCAAAAGTTGGAATTGCCTTCCTAGCACTCTTTCATAAATTCTCCCGCACATCATTTGATGTATCATGGCACTTAAAAGACAACTCGATGGAAGTATGCACAAATTTGTCCAACATCTAACCCATGATGAGGGATAGCATGGAGGAGATCCTTATATCTTTCCCATACCGCTGCGAAGGGTTCACCTGGCTTTTCAGAAAAGTTCTGAATTGCTCGCATGAGGGCATTGGTATTATGCGTGAGGGAAAACTTATCAGGAATTCATCTCAGCATGCGTTTTCCTAAAGGTGTAAAGATCGAATTAGGTGCAAGGGAATGGGAACCAGATTTTGGCTTTCTTCTTAAAGAAAAAGGAAATAAGACCGTACGTATTATGGGAGAGGTGAACCGTGGAGAGGAATGTAATCGTGCATATCCTCAAAGTCCCTCATGAATGAGTAAGGGTTCCCGATTCAAACCCGTATGTTGTGTAGGAGACGGATCACTCCACTTCATCGGGAATTGATCGGGCCTCATCGAAGGCGGTATCAAGAATTGGTCATGGTCCTTTGAGGCACAGAATTTCTCGAAGGGTTCTTTCTACATTGGGCAAAGGGACAGGGGAACTTATACCGGCTGTGTCACGAAGATTACCATTTCCACCTCAAGACTGGTTTACCTGGGAGCGAGCATCGTCTATGTCGCTGAGGGTCATAGAGTCCTTAACATTCTCGTGATTATCCATTTGGAGGTAAAATGTTATCTGAGACACTTGACTTATAATGGATTTCTCGTGGTTTTTAGGATACAGTCAATTAGTTTGCGGTTTCTCGTTAGAACCCAAATTGACATGCACTACAATTTACTCCGTCCAAGAAACACCCACCGAGATTTCTAACTAAAACAAAACAAAATAAAAAGATAAATGGAGAACGCACTCAGACGGTGGTAATGCAATTGCAAATTACCTCTAGCTCTCTTCGTATCAACTTGTTAGTCGCCACGCACCCGCAATCTACGCCAAAATGCTTCAGCCCCGATTAGTATGCCTAATTCTATTCCTGCCGAGGAATTACGGGTCGCCTAAGATTGTAATAACACCGTGGGAATCCAATGTCATCTCCACAGGAGTGGTCTGATTTGGCCTTTGGCTGATCAATAGACTGTGCTCCACTAAAGTGACAAGCGGAAGTGTAATGTTAGTGTTGGTGAAATTGAATGGTTGATTGGTTTGAATGTATTAAAAGGAAAGGCAAATCTTTGAGATTTTTAGGAGTTCCGCTCCGCCGATAAGGTAAGTCCCACCTCTTATTTTATAAACTCATCTAAGGAACCATTGATAAATGGTCTTTGATGGAAGATTTATCTTTAAGTGCTCTTTGGAAAATAAGATGATCGAATAATACTAAACACTTGTTCTCAGTGTCTGAGACCCTTAAGCATTCATGATCGAAGCCGCAGCGTGTCAGGGATATCTACGTTAGTACGTTGTCAAGGAATATGCCCAACTAAGGATTTACAACACCTTGCTGAAGTGATTAATATCACACAATCGTGAAGAATCAAGAGAATTGAGGGACTTTACCTTGATCGGGGTGAGTTTACCAGTAAAGTCCAATGGTCGGGGTTTAGAACTCCATAAAATTTATATAGACAATTAAAGTTGAGAACAATTAATCATAAAAACAATACCTTGAAGAAATCGAGATTAACTTGTAAAGCGGAATGAAGAATATGGAATGCTAAGATTTAAAGCAGAATGAATATTTATCTTTGAAAAGATTACAAACTCACCCAGATCAAAACTTCTAAAAGAATGGAAATCTGAAATCTTGGATCTACAATTTTTCGAAAAAATGGAGAAAACTCTTATTCTATCAAAACCTAAACCCTAGAAGTCCCGCTCCTATTACTTGTAATCTCCTCGCACATAGCCACCTCGATGTGATTTTCCCATTTTGGTTCGTTGGTGAAAGTGCCTTGACCGCAGTTGAATTCTTGGACAAATCAGAAGTAAGTTCCATGCGGTTATGCTAGGGTAGAACTTTAGAAGTTGTACGAGCCTGATTCCTCTTGTTGATTTTCAAGCAAGTTGTACCGGTAGAACTTTAAGTTGTACCGGTACAATATGTCCAACGCAATTTTCAGCGGGATTATGCCGTAGAACTTTCGTTGTATCGGTCTGATATGTTTCTTGCTTGATTTTTCGGCCAAGTTTATGCGGTAGAGACTTTAAGTTGTCTTAGAGTCTGAGACCATCAACAGTGCTCGCCTTTGTTTGGAGTTCGAGACCGTCAATTGCTCACCCACATCCACATTGCTTCATATTGGCTTCCAGGCGAGCATCCTTGTGCGCCGTTTTAAACACGAACTGCCTGACACAGAAACTATAGAAGAAATTAGAAGTACCTGTTCTTTTGCCAAATGTGGGTAAATTGTGATTTAGATGTGCTTAATTCTATTATAATTATCACTCAAATGTGTATTCATCAATAAGAATATTTTTATTTGTTAAATATAACAATAGAAATTAATAATTATGAAATCCTTATTAAATTTATTTTATTCACACAAAAAATACACTAAATATTTTCCAACCTTAAACTCCTCTCAATAAAGTCTTTAATATCTCTTGAGAGAGATGCTTTCCATATCTGCTTGATTTGCTTCTTGTCTTTCCTGAATTTTTCTAAGCATGTAAGTAGATCTTTGCTTGACACGGAAGAAATAAGGGCTACTCTGGGAACCTGACCTGAAAAAAGTAATGTTAAACATAAAAATAAATAGGAGAACCAATCATAATGATACGATATCATAAACACATACAAACTTAGAAGAACAAACGATGTCATACACACCTGACAAACACCTGATAATACATAAGATAAAATTATAAGGAAAATTCCTTATTTGCTTAAACTCTAATCAATAGTCTGCTTGTTCCATCAATAGATGATCTTCTTGAAGCTGTATGTATGGTACGTGCGAGATAGCGGTGGTGTGGTAGGACATCCTCTTACCATGTGCACTGAAGGTGGTCGGTATCTTTCATCATAGCTATAAAAAAATATGGTGAATATACTTAAAATTTAAGTAAAAAATATTAACACAATCTTACATTAATTATAACATTAAATAGTAAATTCCATATATATTGTTTGAAATAATTACAACAAAATGTGAATATAATTATTTAGTCATCGTCATCATCGTCATCATCATTAAATTCTTGGTCTCCCTCACTATCTTCATCATCATCAAGTTCTTGCTCTACATCGGTGTCTTCATCATCATCATCAAATTCTTGCTCTATATCAATGGCTTCATCATCTTCAATTTGCAAGGCCAATTCAGCATTTTTCTCAATTTCAGTATTATCCATGTGAACAAATGAACAATTTTCATCGTTTAGAGATTGATGTCTGTCATCTAGTGCCGCATCAATTCCATGTTGATCGCTAACATCTTCTTGAAATGTCATCATATCGGGAAGGTAGCATGCATTTGACTTTGGGTACCTCCACAATTCCCTTGCTTTTATTTTGCAAGCGGTAACCAATCATTCACATTTCTCTTCAAAGTAGGATAAGATGCAAAATAAACTCACGACACTACGTAAGAATAAATGGATTCATATTTATTGAATACTCTTCCACTCTTAAACATCTCTGAGTTTATGCGTAGGTGAATTCTTGTACGATTCAAGATTGGATCAAACCATGAACACTTGAGCAGTATAATTCTCTTTATTGGTATAACGGGGAGTATTCCTAACCAAAATTTCTTGCAATCGACCATAGTACTCTAGCTCATTTTACACTATGGCTAGAACCTTTTATCACACCTCCAGCATTCATTTGCTCCTTTATTTGAATCACGTTCCTGCTGTGTGGAACTTATATCCATTAACATAATACCACGAAATGATTTCGCCCTATGGCGGTGCTTTTGCAAGGTCTTTGATCATTTAGTTTATAGATGTTTGCATGATTGTAGATTTGCCTATATATAACAATTATAAAGAAATTAATGACTTATAGAAATATTTACATATTATTTCATTTTATATTCTACAAATTAAGTACTTACATAATTCTCAAACCATAATGCAAACTGTCTCAAGTTTTGCGTCAGAATTTAAGCTTCAATATATAGGGTTGAAATTGCCTCTCGACTCTGCTTCAAAGATTCCTATATACTTAAAGTAAATTTAGTGTTATTATTTTATAATATATTTATGCTTTGAAAAATTTAAAAAATATGTATGAATCTGAGAATCGCATAGTTAGTTACTTCTTGAGATGTATGGTTTTACTTCATTTACAATTTAACAATATGTACGTGCGAGCTGCATTGTATTCCATATCGAGTTCGCGTGCGAGTTTTCTTTTCCCGATGATCGAGCCCGGCACATTTAAATATGGAAAGCATCTTAGAATCTTCTTCCAAATCAAATCCATAACCATCACTATTGCGCGGCGCGATATCGTGTATATACGAAGGTTGAAAATAATGTGCACAAAATGATAAACTTCTTCAACCAAATGCCACATTACATATTGAACCTTCAACTTTAGCTTTATTCGACATTATTCTTTAACTTGCGAAGGTACTAAAAATAAATTGATTTTAATTATTACATAAGATGTATATCATTAATATGTATCAATACATAAAAGTTTTAAACTCCTTTGCTCAAATGGATACATCCATCTATATTGCCGAGACGGCAACTCTTGCTTCATAAAATTTGAAATGTTGGAAGATGTTCCATGGAGTCAAAAAAACTTAGTGAAAATATGTGCTCTAACTTACATAGCACAATAAGAATATCTTCTTCCAAGCGTTTTCAATTCATCCTTTGTTATAGTATGTGATTAAATCTTTAAAAACAATGCTCAACTCTTTCAAAGCTTGCCATACATTTTACGAGGCAATAACTACTTTGAGAAATCTGTCCAGTAATCTGCATAAAAATATGACAATCATGACTCTTAATTTCCATACGATTTATTCCCACCCCAATCAACACATCGCGGAGTTAGAAACATAACCATATGGAAATTCAACTGGCAATCACTTACAAGTTGTTCTTTCCCATCTTTATCCAATGTGTAACAAGCCTTAGGATATTTGTTTATATTTTCATCCCGATGTAAGCTTCGGGACGATGCAAAATTCCTTCCATATCTTCCTATGAACTTACAAAAATTTATCTTTGGTTTCCCTTTAACATTCATCAACATGGTAAAAAATACTATCAAAATTTTTTTCTCAATGTGCATAACATCCAAATTGTGCCTAATGAGATTGATTTTCCAATAGGTAAGTCCCCGAAAAGATGCCGTTTTCAACCACATCCACATGATTTTGGATTCTGGTTATCTCTTCTCCACGAGTTCTGTCACTTTTTCTTAAACCCAAAATCTATCAATTTCATTAATTAGGTCCACACACCTGACCATATAAGGTGGTGCACTTTTTGGTGACTCGTCGCCCTAAACCATCTCTTGTTCCTTCGCCGCCGATCTTACGGCAGGAAAACTTTCGATGATTGTCAAACCATGACATTTTCCTCCTTTATGAAAATGCATTTTGAATCTTCCATACAATAAGGTCAAGCATACTTTCCAGCAGTACCCCAACATGACAACATCGAATAAATGGGACGTCACTTATTATCCACACCAAGAGCAGCTCATGATTGAAAATTTCTTTTCTTAGAAACATCCTTGAACCTATCGACTTCCATAATTCTTTCAACTCAGCAATGAGTGGTTGGAGAAAAACATCCAAATTGTTTTTAGGATTTTTTAACCCAGGAACAATGACAGTTAAAAACATATACTCTTCCTTCATACACATCCAAGCTAGCAAATTGTATGGAGTTAATATTCTGAACTGACATGAATCACATTGACTGATTTCCCATAGTTTGGAACCCGTCGATTACCTGAGAAACATAACCTCACATTTTACGCTTTGCGGATGCAAATGATGGATGAGTCAGATTGCAATGCTTCCAAGCAAGAGAGTTTGAACAATGACGTATGATACCACCATCCTCATGTGGTTGCTCTGCATGCCACCTCATATGCTTTGCAGTTGCATCGGTCATAGTCTACGTAGACGAGGAGTTATAGAAAAGTAGTACATTTTCTTATACAGAACATTTTTCTTATGCTTGGAAGATCCACGCTTTTGTCTTTTAAAACGAGGATGAGAACAAATCTTGCAACAACTTAAGTCACTTTCTTCGCGATTATAGCATACAATTATTCTCCACCGATAATCAATCTTACGGCTGGCAAACCCAGACCTCGCACTAACTTCTTTGTGCTATAAAGTTATCTGTCATTAGATTGCTCCAGTGAAGCAATTCTTTCATCAATGTACAAATTTCATCGCGCACCTTTCAGAGATATGGTGTTCAACCTTAATATTCAACAATCTGGACACTGCAGATAATTGAGAATGGCCATAAGGGTTCCCATTCCACACCTCTTGCTTTGATGCTTTGAGCATATCAAAAAGATGTTGTGTTGTGGGATTCGGGCTCTCTTATATTTCAATCGGGTAAAGAGGGACTGCAACATCATACCATATTTGCATTGCATTGAATGTCTCCTGTATACGCATGTTACAAAAGCATCAATTCGACCCGACATTTTGTTCTATTGGCTGGGGGCACGTAGGTTTCTCCATGATGATACCAGCGATAATAATCTGCTTCTCAATCCATTTCTTCCAAGATGCGCTACTTGAGTATCCTCGTCTAAATAATTCCCTATTTTGACACTTGCGATGATTACATGCACACTTTATCTTTCACTTAGTCTATACGTGCAGTGCATTTTGCAAATTCCCTGAACTACTCGACCTCTGTGCCAAATTAGGCTTTATCCATCCGTTTATCGATCTAGCATACATCCATTGCCTATACAGGCTCATATTTATATTTATGCAGGTGTGAATAATAATCAAATTTAAATTACATGTCAAACATAATTAATTTGTTACAAATGATTTTAAAGGTACTTTATTTTAATATATGTTTCATGTATTTTTATAAAAAAGTTAGCAAGAGTTTCCAACAATATTGAATCATGACAAAAATTTAAATGTCTGAATCGCAAAATTGTAATGAATTATGTTTCCATCGCTATTTTGTAATGAATAATAATTCGTCACAAATTTATGTAGTTAATTCGTCTACAATTTTTTGACGATTTGTGATAGATCGCTATTAATAAAACTTTATTTATATATTTTAAATTAATTGTATTATATACTTTTTCTAAATATTAATAAATAAAAAAATATTCAAAAAAACTATTAAGGAGGCCAAGATTGATTCAACAACTTATAGGAATAGTTTGTGCTTTAATTAACATAATCGAGTCAATCTCGAATATACGATTTAACAAGTTTAGTAGTGGCTATGACCACGATGATGGATAAAATAAATTTTATTTTCCAAATGCTTACAAAATTTTTATAATTTTAACTTTGTAACATCGTAGCATGATATATAGATATCATTTATTCGATATTGTATTTTTATGACTATGTCCGCAGTGAACAATTATATATACAATTTTAAAATATTGAGGAAATGTCACCAATTTGAAAAATTTTAAAAAAAATTTGCACAATACTGCACAACATATAGTGTAATAAAATTCCAAATAGTTTACCATAATATTTTAAAATATTAGAATATTTAGAAAAAGTATATAATAATTAATTTTAAAATATATAAATGGATTTTTATGTAGCGATTTGTTCATGTCGGTCGCCAAATTGTGATGGGAATTGTGTTTCCGTCACTATTTTGTGTGGTGACAGTAAGTCGCAAAATTTGTAAGCAGTTGAGAATTCCGTCCTGATATTTGACCGGTCGTGGCATGAATCGTTACTAATAAAACTTCATTTATATATTTTTAGAAATAGTATATACTTTTCTAAATATTAATAAATAAAAAAATATTCAAAAAACTGGCCAAAGGCCAAGATTGATTCAATAACTTATAGGAATAGTTTGAGCTTTAATTAACATAATCGAGTCAATCTTGAATATACGGTTTAACAAGTTGCTTCAATTAGCTATGACCCAATGAGAGATAAAATAAAATTTTATTTTCAAATATCACAAATTTTATAATTTCAGCTTTTTGTAACATGTAGCAAGATATATATAGATATATTATTTATTAGATATTTATTATTTTTTATGACTATGTCGCAGTGAACAATTATATATACAATTTAAAATATTGAAATGTCACAAATTTGAAAAAATTTTAAAAAAAAATTGCACAATATAGCACAACATATATTAATAATAAAATTTCAAATAGTTTATAATATTTTAAAATATTAGAATATTTAGAAAAAGTATATAATACAATTAATTTAAAATATATAAATGGATTTTTATTAATAGCGATATGTCACAAATCGGTCACAAAATTGTGACGGAATTGTGTTTCCGTCACTATTTTGTGACGGAATGATAATTCCGTCACAAATTTGTAAGCCAGTTCGCTAGTCCGTCGCGATATTTTGGCCAAATTTGACGGTCAGTGACTAATAAACTTCATTTATATATTTTAAATTAATTGTATTATACTTTTTCTAAATATTAATAAATAAAAAAATATTCAAAAACTATTAAGAAGGCGAAGATTGATTAATGACTTATAGGTGTAGCGCCCGACAGGGGATCAGTTATTTACTTGTCGACCCTCGGAATACTCGTGAATGTCGGAGCGGGCAGGCATCTCTCCTGAAAAATCGGGCATAGTCTCCTTTGTACGGGGAGCTCTACCTAAATACATCACCTGTCTCAACATCAATCACATGATACATATACGAATAAAAACGGCCTCCTAGGCTCATAAACCAATACTCATTAATATACCAACTATCTACCATAGTTACAAGAGTTAATAAATTACTCTTATACAACATATATCAAACTTATAGAGTTCTAATACATGTTTAAAATCATCAAAGCCCTGACGGCTTTCTTCTGTGAGCTTCGGCCTCTAGGATGAGCCTCTCCTCGTGCGCTCCACGTACTTGAGAAAATATGTTCGCGCGAGGGGGTGAGCTAATGCTCGTGGTGGAATCACCCTAAGTGGGCTGCCTCCACCTAAGTGCATATGCAATGCTCCAAAATAAACACACATTCATGATGCATGATCCTACTTGAATGTCCTAATGATCATCTCATATCCCAAGTCCTCCCGACTCCCTCACACACTTTAGCTCATTATGAGAACCTTAGTTTTTATTTGTGGGCCTTCTCCGATATATATATCAATTGGGTGACTCTAACGATTGATATTGGCATGTGTGGACTACCCTCAATGTATATCAATTGGGTGGAGCTCAGGCCCGATTGATATTATGTTTGGACACACCCTCAGATGTTATTATTTTTAGACAGCCTCAGACCATTCTCTCAGGAATTACCTCATGCATCACTCTATCGTCTAGGGTGCCGGTGCGTATGAAATGTGATGCGATTTTCATTTCAATTCTATAACACATGCAAATATATAATCATGCATATATTCACATAATTTAAATCACACAATCATGTTATATATTCACATTTCCATACCACAAAAAAATTAGCTCACTTGAGCTAATGATCAAACACGAGCAATTCAACTTGAATCACTCGATCAAACACATTATTTCACAAAAATTATTTTGTGAACACTATTCTCGGGAATAGTGAAACCCTTGATTACTATTCCCGACAATTCACCAATCATCGGCTCACTTAGTGAACCCGAATTTCATGGCCATTTCCGGCCTTATACAAACCAACACATAATTTATTCAATAAATTATCACACATGAAACCATAACAGTCCGTAGCAGCCCCTCACGGTCACTGATTTCATAAATGGGTGTCAATAATTTCAAACAATTCGGTCCCAAGATTTGGGACCCGATCAAGCCTGACTTACACGACCTCATTCGACTCAAACATTAACAAAGTACCCAAATAAAGAATAAAGAGCCAAGTAGGGAGAAACCCTGACCTCACGGAGTTTGTCAAAACTCAAAAACCAGTGCTCCATAGCGTTGCCCTCATGCGTATTAGAACAAACTGCTTCTTGTCGACGAATTCCGGCGTCGGATCTCAGTCAGAGAGAGGAGATCCTCCTCTCCCAAGAAAAACATAAAAAGCGACCAGCGCATCATTTACGCATTTCACGTTTTCTTTTGGTCTTTTGTTGAGGGAGATGCACACTATTCTCTAATTCGTCTTATTATCATCTAAACTTTCCAAAAATGACATTTGCGTCCCTTCTTTTCTCAATTTTGACGCCGGCCTTATCTCGACGTCGGGTTTCGTCGTTTACTGCTCGTGCCACTTATGGCACATGAGTACGTGTTATATGTGATTTTCTTTTCATCAAATATTGTCTTACGGCACCCGAATTGCGATGCCTCGAAAAATGTACAAATCTCGACTGTCTCGGAATTCGATGAAATTTGACTTGCTAGCTAGATTTCACAAGACGATTCCAACGGTGAAATCCGTTTCATCATCCGAGATCTAGAAAATAAATTTTAGATTTTTGACCGAAATTATGATTTTATAACCGAAATTACGATTTTGCTCTTTTTCTAGAAATTGGATTTTCTCGGGTATTACAGAAATTGGGCACTTTCCAGTAGCTGGAAATAAAGGAAAAAAAAAATACAATTTTTGAAAAATAAAATAAAATCAAATAAAATGAGGCAAAATTTTGGAAAAGTGAAATTTTCAAAAAAATAAAATAAAATTTTTGTGGAAAAAAAAAAGAAAAAAAAAAGATTTAACATGTGAATTAAGTGTCTGTATTCTTGCGATATAAATGCGAGGACATTGTATATGATTCTGTGATTGTTCACGTGAGATATTATATGCATGGTGTAATGCGTATAGGAAAAATGGTGAATATTAAGGTTAGGAACTATGACCTTAGGGAATTGGATAATGAAATGGACAGGAAAACTTAAAATTTTATTGAAATAAGAATTAGTGGATTTGGAATTTCGCGCCCTTAGGAAATGAAGCGGATCAGGTTTATGGTTGTCAAGATCTATTAGTAATTGGCATGTGCATTGCTAGTTAGACTGAAATGAAAAGTAAATGATTCTTGTTGCCATTGGACATAAGTAGATGGCTAGTCGAGGGCGAGGACGTAGAGGGCGTCACGAGTACCTAGTCGGGCTGCCGACATTGACCCCGGCCACGGTGTTTGGTCGCGAGGCCCTTGCGGGGCATGGAATATTCTGCGACGAACGCTGCTCCTTGGGGTGCGTGCGGGTGGTCGGGGAGATCTAGTAACCTCAGGAGGTTTAGGACGCATCATCCTCAGACAATCGCGGGAGGAGATCCGGTGAGTCACGGACCATTAGTTCATACGGTCGAGAAGGTGTTAGAGGCTATGGAAGTGCCGACACTATCGGGATTAGACTAATTTGTGTTCAGTGGAGAGTGAGCCCAATATGGTGGAAATGAAGGGACCTCTAGAGACCTTGGAGGAGCCCTTGTATGTGAATTCTCCTAAGGATTAGGAGCAGAGCCAGGGATGATATGTCGAGGGGTTGCAGAGTTGGAGATCTAAGGGGACTCTATATAGTGGACACGGGGATCATGGACATGTCGAGTTCGATGTCATCCTGGGGATGGATTGGTGATGACTTCGGGGTCATTATCGATTGTGGCGTAGGGGATTCACACTTTACCGCGGGGACGGTGCCGTGTGGTGTTTCGAGACAAGCATGACATTTTGCCCTGGAACGATTATATGAGTCAAATTAACCGGGGACCCGGTTAAGCGGGTTTGGCTAAGCGGGCCTTACTCTACGGGGAGGATGAGGTGAGACCGGACTTAGATCTACCTCGAGTAGTCTGCGAGTATGAGGATGTTTTTCGGATGAGCTACCGAGATTGCCTCCGCAGAGGGTTGTAGACTTCGGTATCGAGTTACACCCTGGTACTTCACCCATCTCTATGACTCCGAATAGGATGGCCTTGGTTGAGTTGGCAGGAACTGAGTCCGGCTACAAGAGCTCTTTGGACAAAGGGGTTCATAAGGCCAGGCACTTCACCATGGGGCGCTCCGGTTCTGTTTGCAAGAAGAGCGACAAGACCCTTCGACTATACCATTGACTCTGAACAATTAAACGGGGTTACGATCAGAATCGAAATTTACCATTACGAGGATTGGCGATTTGTTTGATCGGTTGAGAGGAGCGTGGAGTCTACTCGAGATAGACGCTTCTGCCCCGGTTGCATCGGCGAGGGTTAGGGACGGATATCACTGAGACGGCGTTTGGGAGCGCGTTATGGGCACTTTGAGTTTCACGGTGATGCCCTTTGGATTGGCAATCGCCCGTTCATGGACCTCATGCATGGGGTGTTCCTAGCCTTATCTAGATCAGTTTATCGTAGTCTTCGTGGATGACATTTTGATACTACTCCCGATCGGGGGCGTAGGTATCACTTGAGGATCGTGTTACGATTGTTGAGAGACCATCGGTACATCGCCAAGTTCAGTAAGTGCGAGTTTGGCCTTGCGGGGTGAGTTATTCGGACACGTGGTGTCGGCGCCGAGTGTCGATCCAACCCGAGAGAAGGTTGAGGCGAGTGATGAGTTGGGAAGGACAGAAGTCGATCTTCGAGATACGTGGTTTCTTGGGATTAGGTGGGTATTACGAGGAGATCGAGGAATGGGCCGAAGTTGTCCATTCGGGGCAGGATTGTAGGACTTCGCCTACGGGACATGGAATCCATGGTTGGAACGGCCCTGACCATAGAGAGAGAGATCGAGGATACTCGGAACACTCGGGATGCGGGTGTTGTGCAGAGGGAGGATCATCCGCCTTTGGATTCGGAGAAGAGCGAAGACCTGCGCTTCACACGAGGTTTCGGGACTAGGGCGGGATTGGGCATGTGGGGCAGGATTGCCTTAGAGACAGGGATCCTAGGGCTTTGGGACACCGCAGTCCGATTAGGCATGAAACGGGGAGGCACTCCCGGTTCATTCCTGCAGACCTGTGGGGTCGAGAGGAACCCGATTCGATTTCGAGGTCTTTATCCTGGCACTCCCGAGGCGTATGAATAAGAATTTAGAGGGGCGGGAGTGTGGTCGAGTCGGGGGACATATCGGAGTTGCGCGTAGGAGAGCATGGTGGACCTTAGGGTTGTAGACCTATTGGTTGTTGATGTCGGGTTTGACCTTGGATGAGTTGGCGACCCATTCGAGTTATTAGTAATTAGGACCTTAGTCGGGTTGTCATGCAGGCCACGACTGGATTGGAAAAGCTAGAGGTTAAGGCCTTTAGAGAAGCCATGTATAGATGTTCTTCCCTAGGATGTAAGGTGAGAGTTGACCTGATAGGTAGAGACTATGAGTGAGAGATCACCGAGGTTCTGCCCATGGTGGACCGGGAATTGGGTATCCGCAGTATGGCGATGTGAGATTCGTGTGCACGGTGACATCGCGTCGAGTCGGGTGTGGGTACACGGTATGGCCATTCACCACTCATTGTGAATGTGGGTTGAGTTTGTCTTTAGGACTACATCCAATAAAGACTCATAGTTCGATTCAGGAAATGAAGAGTAGTGGGAGTGTGTTAGGCGAGAAGAGCGAAGTGATAAATCCCAAGGTGAAGCACAGGTTAGGGTGTGAGAGCACGGGAGATATCGAATTTTACTGTGTGGGTGTAAAGACAGGGAGATATCCCAAATTTATATGTAGATGTAAACTTGAGGCTCAAAGTGTAGTCGAAGAATTATGTTGCTGAAGCGAAACACGGTCGAAGTATCACATAGACTTTAGAGTTGAGTGATAGGAGTTAGGGGTATTTCGAGGATGGCTCTGCGGACCCGGGTTATCATGTGAGCGAAAGTTGAGATGATAGGAGTCGGGGTATTTCGAGATTTGGATATCCATTGGAAATTGTGTTGGGTGTTGGTGGTAGGCAAGGGAGCTCGGTATGCGGATGTCATTCATGACATGGACTAGGTTGGCGGTCCATTGGATTATGATGATTGCGACATGGGAAGGTTAGCGTTTACACACCAAGTAAAGGTTGTGTAGGGTTATGTGTTGTATGGATTATATACAGGTGTTAGAAGACATGCCGCGAGCATGCGTCTCGGATCATAAGGGTAGAGGAGCATTAGCCTTAGTGGAATTCGCCTACAGCAGCGGATTCTGAGCGAGTATACGGATGTACTTAGGTATGAGGCAGTATGCGGGAGGCATTGCCAGATCACCCGTTATGTTGGACGAGGTGGGAGAGGCTCCATCAGCGGTCTGATCGATTAGAGACACCTCAGGAAGGTGAGCGATACGACGGCGTCTTTATACTAGCTCGGAGCGACGAGGAAAACTATGCGATATTCGACGTGACCATAGAGTTCGAGGTTGGGGATCGTATCTTCTTGAAAGGTGATGCTACAGAGATGAGTGGTCGGTTCGTGTGAAAGCTATCGACGAGATTTATTGGGCCTTTCGAGATACTCGAGAGAGTAGGCACGGTTGCGTACCGGTTGGCGTTACCGCCCAGCATGTCAGGTGTCCACGAGGTATTCACGTCTCCATGCTCCGGAAGTATACTCCAGATCCGATATTATGGTGGATTGGGGACCGGTCGAGTAGACGCGATGGGACCTTTGAGGAGGGACCCGGTATGTATTATGGAATGGCCGTAATCGGGTTTGCGGCATAAGACCGTGAGGCTGACCAGGGTGCTATGGCGGCACTATGGGTGGAGGAGTCGCGTGGGAGGCGAGAAAGCGTGCAGGCCACTATCCCTTCTTGTTTAGGGATGAAGGTCGTGGTTTGATCGTTAAGATTTAAATATTTGTTTACATGCATGGTAGAGTGTTGCATATGCATGTGGTGATTGTGTTGTCCAGAATTTCGGAGACGAAATTCCTTTAGGAAGGAGAATGTAAGACGAGAAATTCAATTTTTTTAAAAGGGTAAAATCGTAATTTCGGTTACAAAAGGTATGTTTCGGTTAAAAATCGAATTTATTCTCTAGATCTCGGATGTGAAGCGGTTCTAATTAGAATGGAGTCTCGCGAAATCCTGGCTAGCAAATCAATTGGTCGAATTGAGGCGGTCGGGTTACACGTTCGAGCATCGCGGGTTCGGGTGCCGTAAAACGAATTTCGATGCAACGGAAATCACATATAACAAGTACTCATGTGCCATAGTTGTGGAATGAGTAGAGAAATGATGAAAATGGTACGAGATAGTCTTTGAATGTCAAAACTAGGAAAAGAGGGACATAATGGTCATTTTTGGAATTGTTAAATTAGTAAAAGACAAATAGCTACAGTACTCATCTTCTCAAATTAACTAAAAGGAGAGAAAAACATGAATTGAAAACCAGTAGCAGCAGAAACGTAAAAAATGGAGGTTTAGAGAGAGAAGGACCTCCTTCTCTCTAGAAATTCGGGCGATCCGACCGTCGGCAGTCGTCGGGACAAGGAGCAAAGCTGCTCTACGCGGAGAGGGCTTCGCGTGGGTACCGGATTTAAGGAGTTTAGACAAACTCCTTGAGGTAGGGGTTTCTCCCTACTTGGGTTTTACACTTTATTTAATTGTTTTTCAATGTTTCGGTTGGTATGAGGCCTTGAACGGCCGTTGGATCGGTCCCAAAACATGGGACCGAATTGATGCAATTTTTTTGAGCCATGGTGCAGCCCGTAACTGTTTGAGGGGCTGTTTGGTTGGTAAATCATGAAATTTGTGAAATAAATCATGCTTTGATGTGAAAGAGGTCGGGAATGGCCGTGAATTGCGGGTTCACTAAGTGAACCGATGATTTGTGATTTTCGAGAATAGTAGTAGGGTTTCCATATTCAGAAGCAGTGTTCTCAAAATATATTTTTGTGTGAAAATGTGTTTGATCGAGTGACTCAAAGTTAGATTTCTAGTGTTTGATCATTAGCTCAAATTGAACTAATTTTGATGTATGAAATGAGAATTTGCATGACATGATTAGTAATGAATTGATTGTTTTGTAAATATATGCATGTTTATATATTTACATGTAGATCGGCTTTGTATTGGAATTGTATACATGCATTCCATATGCCTTGGAACACCCCTAGGACTAGGAGTGAGTGCGTGAAGGATGAGTATAGGGAAAATGGTTCAGAGGGTTGTCACAAAATGTTAATTATCGGAGGGTAGTCAGCCCAAAAATGTCGTCGGAGGCGGCCCAATTGATATACATCGGAGGGTAGTCACAAATAATATCAATAAATCGGAGACGGCAATTGATATATATACACATCGGAGGGTTGTCCACGAAACAAACAAAATAATAATTCTCATACGAGGAGAAGCAGGCGAGTGTGAGGGGAGTCGGTGAGGACTTCAGTGCGAGATGATGAGTTAGACATTCAAGTAGGATCATGCATTTTTCTTGAATGTGTTGTTTTATTTCTAGGTTGTTAGCGCATAGGTAGAGTAGCCCTTAGGGCGATTCCACTGCGAGCATTAGCTCACCTGTCGAGGATATTATTTTTGGTACGGGGAGCGTGCGGGGGCCTCGTCCTAGGGCGAGGTTGTGAAGAAAGCCGGGTTTGTGGCTTTGATGATTTTGTACATGTATTAGAATTCTCTAATTTTGATATATGTGTTGTATAAGAGTAAATTATTAACTCTTAGAACTATCAGACATAGTTGGTATGTTTTACAAATATTGTTATGAAATCTTGTTTATGGGCCCAGTGGCCGTTTTACTCATGTGATGATATATTGGGTATTTGTGACAGGTTTATACGTATTGTATTTGGGTAAAGCTCCGTCTGAAGGAGACTCTGCCCCAATTTTAAGAGCTGGCGTCGGGTAACCCGACATTCACTTGTATTTCTGGGTTGTGAGTGGTCAGCGGACCCCGGGTTTTGGGCGTCTGGGCTGGTATCGGAGCTTAGGTATGCGAATACCTAGGAGCTCGGGTTGGGTATCCATCACCACTTGGGTGGTTGAAGTGAGTATAGGTATATGGAAACCTGAAGTTGAGGATTTGGGCTTGGGCCGTAGTCTTTGTGGTGTAAGAACATCACTACAAGGTGTGGTTCGATGTTGGAGTTTAGGTATGAGATTACCTAGAAATCACGGGACAAAGCCCAGGACACTACATGCATGTGTTTTTAGGTGATTGTTTGATAAATGATGTGTGAACATGTGAATGGTGTGTATACATTATATGTGTTATGATTGTTTGTGTGCTTAGTACTTGCACATAGGAAAACAAGTGAGTAATGTTAGAAACTTTTAGAAGTTTTACGATTAATGTAGAAACTAAGAACAAGAAGGAGAATAAAATAAATTTGAATAAATTTATTTGAGTTGTTAGATAATGAAATCAGAATTTTAATAAATTTGAGGTTGAACATAGAAGTTAGTGTTATATAAGGAGCTTTGAGGAAATTACGGATCATTTTCGGAGTCAAAAGAAAAAAATAAACAAAATAAATTTTAAGTAATTTATTGGGTTTATTGAAATGAAATTAAATATATATATATATATATATATATATATATATATATATATATATATATATATATATATATATATATACTATATATATATATATATATATATATATAGATAATTTTCTTAGAATTGTAAAAATTTGGAAAAGAAAGTAAAGAAAATAAATTTTATAAATTTATTTGGATTTATGAGAGTGAAGAAAATAATTTTTAAGGTTTTAAGTTGTAAAATTGAAGAAAATCGAATAAAAAATAAATTTTTATAAATTTATTTGAGTATTCTAGAAAATGAAAATAATAATAATAATAATAATAAATATGTATATTTTTTGTGTATCTTCCACATTATTTGGAAGAAATGAAAAAAAAAAATGTATACTTATGTTTTTGGGTATTTTTCGATAGCATGTGTGAAAAAAATATGAATATATGTATTTTTTTTTAGGCATTTTCCGATGATTTGGAAATAAAGGAAAATAAATAAATACAAAATTTTGAAAAATAAAAAATAAAATAAAAATAAATGAATAAAATTTTGCAAAAGTGAGAAATTTTCAAAAAAAAAATAAAATAAATTTTGTGAAAAAAGAAAAAATTTAACATGAATTAAAGTATCTGCATTTGTATAAAAATGGGGACATTGTATTATGATTGCAGGTTGTTAAGCGGGATATTATATGCGTAGTGTAATGCGTATAGGAAAAGGGTGAATTATAAGGTTAGAATTGGACCTTAGAGGTGGATAATGAAATGGGCCAGGAAAACTTAAAGTTTTATTGAAATAAAAGAATTGAGTGGTTGGAATTTAGAAACCACTTAGGAAATGAGCCAGATCGGTTATGGTTATCAAGTCTGTAGTAATTGGCATGTGCATTGCTAGTTAAATTTGAAATGAAAAGTAAATGATTCTTGTTGCCATTGGACATAAGTAGATGGCTAAGTCAGGCGCGGGGCGTGGGGCGTCCACGAAGTGCTGGTCGGGCACCGCCCGGCATTTGACCAGCCACCTCGGTGTTGATCAGCGGGGCCCTTCTTGAGGTTGTAGGTATTGCGGCGGCGCTATCGCCTGGTGGTCGGGAGATCTAGTAACCTCAGGTTTGGGGCGCATCATCCTCGGAAGCGATCGCGGGAGGAAGTCCGATGGTGACGAGACCATTGGATGTCTGGTCGAGAAGGTGTTAGAGGCTATGGAGATTACGCCGACACTACGGGATTAGACTAAACATGTTCCGAGTTGGAGAGTGAGGCCCAAATATGGTGGAAATGGGCAAGGACCTCTAGAGACCTTGGAGGAGCCCTTGTATGTGAATTCTCCCCTAGGGATTAGGGCGAGAATATGGATGATATGTCGAGGTTGCAAGTTGGAGATCTCGGGGACTCTACTTATAGTGGACCTGAGGATCATAGACATGTCAGAGTTCGATGTCATCCTGGGGATGGATTGGCTGACAACTTACAGGGTCGTTATCGATTGTGAGCGTAGGAGGTTACCGCCTACACGCGGGACCCGAGTACTCGTGTGGTGTTTCGGGAGAGTGAAGCATGACATTTTGCCCCAGATAGTATATGAGTCAGTGTCGGGGGACGGTTAAGCGGGTTAGATTTGTGAGCCTTACCCTTGGAGGACGGGGAGGACGGACTTAGATCTACCTCGAGGTGGTAATAGGAGTGTGGATGTTTTCGGATGAAGCTGCTGGACTACCTCCGCGGAGGGTAGTGGGCGGTATCGAGTTACACCACGGTACTTCACCCATCTCTGTGACTCCACATGAAGGTGCTTTGTTGAGTTGTAGGAACTCGAGTCAGGCTCTGGGGAACTCTTTTGAATGAGTTCATAAGGCCAGGAGCACTTCACCATGGGGCGCTCAGATTACGTTTGCAAAGAAGAGCAATGACCCTTGAATGTGCATTGACTACGGATGGTGAAACGAGGGTTACAATCGAGAATCGGTACCCATTCACAGGGATTGGCGATTTGTTGATCGAGTTGAGAGGAGGGCGAGTCTACTCCAGAGATAGACCTTCACAGCTGGTTACCATCGGGTGAGGGGTTAGGGACGGATATCCTGAGGCAGTTTAGGGCGTTATGGGCATACAGGCTTACGGTGATGCCCTTTGGTTGATGAATGCGGCGTTCATGGACCTCATGCGTAGGGTGTTACAACCTTATACAGATTAGTTTGTATTCGTAGTCTTAGCCGTGGATGACATTTTGATCTACTCGGTCAAAGTGGGAGCATGAGTATCGCGAGGATGCCGTGTTGCGTTGTTGAGAGACCATCGGAGTTATGCGCGAGTTCGATGAGTGCGAGTTTTGGCTTGCGAGGTGAGGTTGATAGGACCGCGTGGTGTCGGCATCGGGAGTGCCGGTCGGCGAGAGAAGGTTGAGGGGGCGATGAGTTGGGAAGGACCAAAGTCCGTCGTCGAGATACGTAGTTTCTTGGGATTGGCTGGGTATTCCAGGAGATTCGAGAATGGGCGAAGTTGTCCGTTCGGGCGGGAGTGTAGGACTTACGCCTCGGGACATGGAATCCATGGTTGGGGCGTACGACCGTAGAGAGAGAGATCGAGGATACTCGAGAACGCCGGGATGCGGGTGTTGGTAGCGGGGAGAATCATCTTCTTCCTAGTTTGGAGAAGGCGGAAGACCTGCACACGAGTTCGGGACTAGGGCCGGGATTGGGCATGTGAAGCGGGATTGCCCGAGAAGCGGGGATCCCGGGGCTTTAGGACATCGGTCAGTTAGGCGTAGAAACGAGGAGAGTATCGGTTCATTCCTCCGGACTACGAGTGCGGGTCGGAGACGATTTCAGTTTTGGTCTTTATCAGGCTCCCGGGGAACAGAGATAGACGGAGGGGCCCAGAAGTGTGGAGTCGAAGTCGAGGGACGGATCGAGGAGTTGCGCGTGAGGCTTGGTGGACCTTAGGGTGTGTTTATTGGTTGTTGATGTCGGGTTTAGCGTGGATGAGTTGACGGCCATCGGGTTATTAGTAGTGGGACCTTAGTCGGGTTGTCATGCGAAGCCACGACCTGGATTTGGGCTTAGAGGTTAAGGCCTTTAAAAGCCCGGGTATAGATGTTCTTCCCTAGGATAGGGTGAGTTGACGATAGGTAGAGGCCCATGAGTGAGAGATCTGGGGTTACGCCCACGTGGTGGCCGAATTTGGTGTGACTTACACCCGCACTACCGGCGGGTGTGCGGCCACTCCACAAATCCTAGCCGTTACCTACAACGTAGAAATCCCTATAATGGCTAGTATTGCTTGCTTAAACCTCTATAAAATTTTTCTTTTATTTTATAACTTGGGATTTGGTAAAATCTTAGCGTAGCGGAAAAACTAGCGACATAATAATTTGCGTATAGAACAATTCAAATCCACAGTATACATCGATTACTATATCCAAATGGCAGCCATCATGCAAACACATTCTCACAATACTAAACTATGTACATACATATGTTTCCATTACATATTCAATGTCTTTCCTTACATAATATTATTAATTCCTGACACTTGTACGATTTTAGGACAAATCCTATTGTGCTCAAGCGTCTTGCGTACCTGTACTTGGAAAATAGTTTTTAAAATCTAGAAATAATAGGCTAAGCAGGCTCGGTGAGTGTATCTTTATAAAAGGTTTGCTTTTAAACATCTCAAAAATGTAAAATTCTCTTTTACAAATATTTTCCAGAAGCTTTACTTTGCTTTGCGCTAAGAGTTTCAGAACTTTCTTTGCTTGCTTTTGTACTTTTAAGAAACATAAAAACTCTTATTGCTTGCTTGCTTAGAAGTTTATAAAGCCGTAGATTCTTGTTCTTTGCTTTTATCTTGCTTGAAAAGTTCTTAAAACCTTTTCCACAAACCTTTGCTTTAAAATTTTCTAAAATTTTTTATAAATACGAGCTTACAGGCTCAACGCATGCTGAAAATAAAAATAGAACTGGGGCTCAGTTTCGCACTTTCAAATCCACGGGAGCTTAACTCAATGATCACTTGAAATCGCGGGCTTGGCTCGTAGTTTGCTTTAAAACTCTCAGACACAGGCGGCAGGGAACAAATGGTTGATTTTTAAAGCGTATATTATGCTTATAAGAACTATCAACTCCCTTTGGGGCTTATTTTTGCTTCTAACATTGCCACCCAGTGAGCAGGAACTGTGCTTTCAGCCGTGCCGGTGGAAGGACCTTTGTCCGCATCACCTTTCCGATGAATATGGTGGAATTGACCTCGTGTCGCCATCAACATAATTTAGTTAGAGCTCATAACCTTATATACTCTATCGTGCCACGGTCTAAATGCATGATCTTATGACCTAAGTTTGCAGGCCGAAGCGAAACTGTCATGTGCGGGATCAACACCACGGTTTTGGTCAGGTCACCTGACGGGTTTGCTTGGCGTGGAGGCACGTTTCACAAACATTATTTGTTTGCGCACTCTTTGAAAAATGGTTTTACAATTAAAACCATTTTCTTTAGCACTAACTTGCTTGGAAAATCGTTTAATTATTCAAGAACCATTCTACTTTTCTTGGCGAAAATGGTTTAATTATTCAAAACCATTTACTTACTTTGCTGCCTGATTGAAAATGGTTTTACAATTTAAAACGATGCGCTTGCTTTTCAAAAATGGTTTAACTCAAAATAGGTACCTTTAATTCATTCTTTAACTAGCGAAAATGGTTTGGCGTTGAAACCATGAAACTCACCAATGCAAAACGGTTTATAATAATAATAATACACTAGTATTTGGAAAATGAGTTTGAACACTCGCTCTTTGCTTGCTAAACTTGAGCACGGAGTTCCACACTTTTCCTGCCTTTGCTTTTAGCACATCTCGAAGCGAATAAGGCAGTACTCTATTGTCGCCTAAATGTCAGCATAACTTAACCTCCTTATACTTAGTCACACTTTCAGTGAATATAATAGAGAAATTGGCGAAGCTTAGCCAGAAACGCGAATATAGCGTTTTCGTCGAGGTTCAATCTTAATCGAACCTATCTTAATCATTTAATAAGGTTCACTAAACTATCCGTTGAAGAATAGGGCTTAATTATACAAAAACATAACGTGCAGGCATTTGGGCACGTATCTGGGTACCATGAACATGTATCGGTGCATTACATTCTGTTGGAGATATCTGGAATTGCACCCTATCGTCTTGGATGCACCTTGGCCTTTGGTGAGATATACTTGGTACCCTATATCATAAAATTTCTAAGAAATTTTGCTTGATTTTCTGTTTTCCCACTTTTGATGCCAATTCGCTATCTGACTCTGTAATTCCTAACACCTCAAATCGCTTATCATGAAAATCATCAAAGCAACCACGGCATGATTGGTGCTGGAACCTCAGACCACAAATCTTTGGGTGAAAATCCAAGAACTTCAACCTAGATCCCATAATTCTTTTTAAAGGCAACCACATAAATGTGATGATTCCATGGTTTTTTTCTCAGTTGGGGTTTACTCTCATAACCCCTGACAATTCAAGGTTATGTGATCTTTGCTGCAGGCTGAATGAAAAGATATCCCAATCTCCATACCACAGCCACAAGAATCAGTGCACTTGATTCTGAGACAACAGCTTTTATGATCTTGGTTTCTTCTCCCTTCTCCTTCTTCTTCCTCTTCTTCCTCTCTTGGCTCTCTCTCTCCTTCTCCTCACTGGTTTCTTAGAAATGAACTTTGAGACAAATGAATTTTGGCTTTTGTTTCCCATTTTTTTATATTTTGCTGTTTTTCTTTAAATTTACAAATGGCCCTCATCTCTTTACTTTTGTAATTGTAACTTATTTATTTGTATTGTGCATCTCTAGCAATTGTATATTCATATCCTTTCTAAATGTGATTGTACCATATTCTCATACACAATCCAGGTTCCACTTAAATTATCATTTCCTACTTTTGGTTTCAATACTCTGTTCTGACGCGGTACTCTTACTTTTCTGGTATCAATATCTTTGGCACTCCTACTCGGGGCGAGTGTTCTGGAATGACATTATTGCCTTGTGTACGCGGTGACATCGCATCGAGGTGAGATTGTGGGTACATGACCATGGTCATTCACCTCTTGGTGAGTGTGAGTTGAGTTTAATCTTTAGGACTAAGTTCGATGAAGACTCTGGTTTGATTCGAAATGAAGAGTAATTAGAGTGTGTTTGGCAAAGCAAAAGAGCGTGAAATCCCTTAAGGTGAAGCACGGGGTTAGGGTGTAGAAACCCCTGGGAGATCTCCGGTTTTGTGTGGGTGTGGGGCAGGGGGGAGATATCCCAAATTGTAAGTGAATGTATGGGCTCGAGAAGTGTCGTCGAAGAATTATGTACCCAAATGAACACGGTCAGTATCATAGACTTAGAGTTGAGTGATAGGAGTCGGGAGTGACTCGAGATGAAAACACACGGACATGTTATCATGTAGACTAAAAGTTGAATGATAGGAGTCGGGAGTGACTCGAGATTTGGATACCCATTGGAAATTGTGTTGGGTGTTGGTGAGCCGGCAAGGGCTGGAATACGGATATCCATTCTGACCTGGACTACAGGTTGTGATTATTAGTTATCGATGATTGTGACAACAGGAAAGTTAGCGTTTACACCAAGTAAAGGTTGTAGGGTTATGTGTTGTATGGATTATACATGTGTTACAGAAGACATGCCGTGAGCATCACGTGCGGATCTGGGAGTAGGAACATTAGCCTTAGTGGAATTCGCTCTGACCGCGATTCTGAAGTGAGTATCACAGTGCGCCAGTATGAGGCATTGTATGGGAGGCCATGCTAGATCCGCAGATTATGTTGGACGAGGTGGGAGAGAGCTCCATCAACTGTCCTAATCGGTCAGAGGCACCTCGAAGGTGAAGCCGGATAACAATCTTCTCATGACTCGAGCGTGCGGCGGTATCGCGTCTGCGGCGTCAGCCATATGAAGTTCGAGGTTGGGGATCATGTCTTTGCTTGAAGGTGATACTAAGAGAGGTAAGTCGGGGTTAAACAGCGGAAAGCTATCGCCCCGAGATTTATTAGGCCTTCGGGATACTCGAGAAAGTGAAACCTTGTTAGTCTTAGGTTAGGCGTTCTGCTTGAAGCGTATCCGGTGTCACGAGGTATTCGTCTCCGTGCTCCGGTATACTCGAGATCCAGCCCATTTAGTGGATTGGGGCGGTCGAGTGAGTGCGATGGGACCTTTGAGGAGGGACGGTGGTATGTGTGGATAGCGTGATCGAGGTTTTGCATGACCTGGGCGGCAAGGCTGGTGAGTGCTATAGCGGCACTGGGGTGGAGGAGTCTGCGATGGGGCGGGAACACGATCGCGGGTTATCTTCTTGTTGTTGGGATGAAGGTGTGGTTTAATCGTTAATATTTAAATGGCCCCATTTACATGCATGGTAGAGTGCACGTTACTGTCGTGAGTGATTGTGATTGTCCAGAATTTTGGGACGAAATTCCTTTTAAGGAAGGGAGAATGTAAGACCCGAGAAATTCCATTTTTTTTTAAAAAGGGCAAAATCGTAATTTCGGTTACAAAATTGTAATTTCTGTTAAAAATCCGAAATTCATTCTCTAGATCTTGGATGACGAAACGGATTTCACCATCGGAATTGTCTCGCGAAATCTAGCTAGCATGTAAAATTTCGTCGAATTAGGGGCAGTCGGAATTCTGGGTTTTAGGCGTCGCGGTTAGGTCTTGGTAAAAGCGATTTTCGTCTGAAAATCACATATATCAAGTACTCATGTGCCATAAGTGGCATGAGTAGAGAAATGATGAAAATGGATGGCCGAGATAGTGCTGAATGTCAAAACTAGGAAAAGAGGGACATAATGGTCATTTTTGGAATTGTTAAGTTAGTAAAAGACAAACTCACAGTATCATCTTATCAAAATTGACTAAAAGAAGAGAAAACGTGAATTGAAAACCGATGCTTGAAAGCGTAAAATGGAGGTTTAGAGAGAGAGGACCTCGGCCTGCAGGGTCGAGAGCGTCAGGCGAGCCGATTAGTCGGGATGGGAGCAAAGGCGCTGCGGTGAGGAGAAGCCGGCATTGGGTGCTTGATTTAAGGAGTTTAGACAAGAGCTCGCCGGGGTAGGGGTTTTCCTACTTGGGTTTTACTTTATTTAAGTGTTTTCAATGTTTTGGTTGGTATGAGGCCTTGAATGGCCGTTGGATCGATCCTGAAACATGGGGTAAAATTGTCTGATTTTTTTGAGCCATGGTGCAGCCGTAATTGTTTTAGGGCTGTTTGGTTCAGTAAATCATGAAATTTGTGGAAATAAATCATGCTTTTGATGTGAAAGGCCGGGAATGGCGGGTGGTGCCGGGTTCACCTAAGTGAGCCGTGATTTATGTGATTTTTCGAGAATGAATGTAGGGTTTCACTATTCACACAGCAGTGTTCTCAAAATATATTTTGTGTGAAAATGTGTTTGATCCCGAGTGACTCAAGTTGAGTGCTCGTGTTTGATCGATGCCAGTGAGCTAATTTTGATGTATGAAATGAGAATTTGCATGACATGATTGTGTGAATTGATTGTTTTGTAAATATATGCATGTTTATATGTTACATGTGAATTAAACGTATTGGAATTGACATACATGCATTCCATATGCCTTTGGAACACCCTAGGACTATAGGAGTGAGTGCATGAGATGAGTCTAGGGAAAATGGTTCCGAGGGTTGTCTAAAATGTTAGTATAGGAGTGGTCAAACTAAAAATATTAATCGTCGGAGCTTCCCCGAATTGATATATATTGGAGGGTAGTCTGAATAATATCAATCGTCGGAGAACGACCCGATTGTTTACTCTCACATCGGAGGTTGTCCACGAGCAAAACAAAATAATGAATTCTCATACGAGGAAGCAGACGGGTGTGAGGGTCGGTGGTTCGGTGCGAGAGATGATGGGTTAGACATTGGTAGGATCATGCGTTTGCTTGAATGTGTGTTTATTTTAAACGTTACCGCTGCGCCGTAGGCGTAGCCGCAGGAAGGCGATTCCACTCTTTGAGCATTAACTCACCTGTCGGGGATGTTATTTTGCGGTCCTGAGGCGTGCGAGGGGGCGGCTTGTCCTAGAAATTTGAGGTTGTGAAAGCGGGTTGTGGCTTTGATGATTTTATACATGTATTAGAGATTCTCTGAATTTTGATATATGTGTTGTATAAAGTAAATTATTACTCTTGATATCGAGACTTGTGGATTGGTATGTTTCTACGGATATTGTTAATAGTCTTGTTTATGGGCCCAGTAAAGCGGTTTTTTACTCATGTGATGATATATTGGGCCCATTTGGGGCAGTTTATACGAATATTGTATTTGGGTGCAGAGCTCCCAGTACAAAGGAAACTACGCGCAGATTTTACGAGTGGCGTCGGGTAACGGGCATTCACTGTGTCCGCGGAGTTGACGGGTAGTCAACGGACCTCCGGGTTTTGGGGCGTCCTAAAAAACCCAAATAGGGAGAAAACCCTACCTCTCGGAGTTTGTCAAAACTCCTCAAATCTGGTGCTCACGCGTCGGCCTCTCCGCGTAGAGCAGCTTTCCTTCTTGCCCTGAAAATTCCGGCCCGGTCGGATCTCCTCTGATCAGAGAGAAGGAGAGCGTTCTCTGCTAAAACCCATCAAAATGGCTACTGCATCTAACCTCCTCCTTCCTCACGTTTTTTTTTCTCATTTCATAAGGTAGGAGACAACACTGTAGCTTTTTGTCTTTTTCTAACTTAAACAATTCCAAAAATGACATTTATGTTCTTCTTTTCCCAGTTTTGACATTCGGCACTA
This sequence comes from Tetrastigma voinierianum, assembly GCA_016808115.1. Lineage (NCBI taxonomy): Eukaryota > Viridiplantae > Streptophyta > Magnoliopsida > Vitales > Vitaceae > Tetrastigma > Tetrastigma voinierianum. Next base: position 559,484 of record JAEQBH010001455.1, read on the forward strand.
TCTCGGTTGTCCATTTTCATCTTTTCTCTACTCATGCCACTTATGGCACATGATTACGTGTTATATGTGACTTTTGTCATATTGAATATCGTTTCACGGCACGAGAAATGCGATCACGCCGAGAAAAAAGCGTGTCGATTTCGATTGTCTCGGTCGGCGAAATTCGATGTGCTAGCTAGATTTCGTGAGACGATTCCAACGGTGAAATCAGTTTAGATCATCAAGATCCTAGAGAATAAATTCCATATTTTTAACGAAATTACAATTTTATAGCGAAATTCTGATTACCGTTTTTCGAAATTGGAATTTCTCGGATGCTGTCAGCTTAGGCAGAGGTGGAAAAATGTTAGAGACTCAGTAGACGGCAGTATTTGTCCACGGGATGAAGACTGGGTCATTGGTTGTGCAATTATGCGACAAATCATATCATGATTGGAATGAAATGCAGGAAATGGCTAGTGAAACAGTTCACTAAGTGAGCCAGATGATTGAGTGATTTATGCGGAATAATGTCGAGGTTTCACTATTCACTGAACGTGTTCGAAAATAGAATTTTGATAAATAATGTGTTTGGTCAGTGATTGAGTTGAATTGCTCGTGTTGCAAATCATTAGCGAAGTGAGCTAATTTTTTGGTGTAAATGTGAAATTACATAACATGATCGTGTGATTTAAGTGAATATATCGTGATTATATATTTGCATGTGTTATAGCTATAATGGAATTGGCATAAATGCATTTCGTATGCCTTCAGGACACCAGGACGATAGGAGTGAGTGCATGAGAAGAGTCAGAAATGGTTTGGAGGGTTGTCTAAAAATGATAATTATCGGAGGTAGTCCATGCAGAAAATATCAATCGTCGGAGACGGCCAGGTGATATACATGGAGGGGTGGTGCCACATGCTCCCGATCGTCGGAGGCATTGATTGATATCCATCGGGTTGTCCATAAATAAACATAATAATTCGTACGAGGCTTAAGCGAGTGTGAGGGGAGTCGATGAGGGCGGGGTATGAGATAATTCGTTGGAGCTTATTGAGTAGGATCAACGCATTTCTTGAATGTGTGTTTCTTTAGTGTTACGCCGCTTAGGTGGGATGATTCCACTGCGAGCATTAGCTCACCTGTCGAGGGATACTATTTCACAGGAACGGGAGCGTGCGAGGAAACCAGTACGTCAGCGAGTTTAGAAGAGAGCCGGAATGTGGCTTTGATGGTTCTACATGTATTAGAATTGTTTTAATTTTAATATATGTTGTATAAGAGTAAAAACAATTGAACTCTGGAAACTATTGGATATAGTTGGATATATATATATTGATGAGTAGTGTTGTATTAGGATTGGCGGTGTTGTACTCATGATATTGATACTGGGACAGGTTATATACGAGTTTGTATTTGGGTAGAGCTCCAGGTACAAAGGAGACTGCGATTTTCGTGAAAAATGTGGGTTACCCAGACATTCCACCAATGTCCGTAGGTTGATGGGTGGTCAGCGGACACAGGGTTTTAGGCGTCACATTCTAAATATTCATAAATAAAAAAATATTCAAAAAAACTATTAAGGAGGCCAAGATTGATTCAACAACATATAGGAATAGTTTGTGCTTTAATTAACATAATCGAGTCAATCTCGAATATACGGTTTAACTGGAGTGCTTCCCGGTGGCCTGTGACCAAATGAGGGATAAAATAAAAATTTATTTTCAAATATCACAAATTTTATAATTTCATTTGTAACATTATGATATATAGATATATCATTTACTCGATATTTATTATTTTTATGACTATGTCGTAGTGAACAATTATATATACAGATTTAGAGCCTCTTGAAATGTCACAAATTTAAAGGTACAAAAAAATTTTTCAATACTTAGCATAACATATGTAAAATTCCAAATAGTTTATAATATTTTAAAATATTATAATACTTAGGAAAAGTATATAATACAATTAATTTAAAATATATAAATTAATTTTTATTAATAGCGATCTATTACAAATCGGTCGCTAAAAATTGTGAATTGTGTTCTATTCACTATTTTGTGACCCAGAATGATAATTCCGTCTGGGGTAACAGTCGATCAAAATATTTTGACCGATTTGTAACAGATCGCTATTAATATTATAATAGTAGAAATATTAATATTCAATAATAAATAAAAAAATATTCAAAAAAATTATTAAGGAGACCAAGATTGATTCAGCAACATAGGAATAGTTTATTGTTTTAATTAACATAATCGAGTCAATCTCGAATATACGATTTAAGTTCTTCGATTAAGTATATGGCTTGATGAGGGATAAAATAAAAATTTATTTTCAAATATCACAAATTTTTATAATTTCAACTTTTGTAATATTGTAGTATGATATATATATAGATATATAATTTATTCAATATTTATTATTTTTTATGACTATGTCGCGTTGAACAATTATACAATTTAAAATATTGAAATGTCACAAATTTAAAAAATTTATAAAAAAGAATTGCACAATGCTTCAACATATAATAAACTAATAAATTCAAAGCGATTTTATATCTTAAGTATAGAATATTTAGAAAAAAGTATATAATACTATTAATTTTAAATATATAAATGGATTATTATTAATAGCGATCGTCATCGGTCACAAGAAAAGTGGGTAGATTGTGTTTTAGTCACTTTTGTGTGAGAATGATAATTCCGTCTAAATTTGTACGGATTCAGTAAAATCACAATGTGTACAACCGTTGGCGGCGATCGTCTTCCGCAAAAGCGTTCTTTCATATTTCAGTCGAGAATGTGTGCTAAATATTAATAAAAAATTCCAAAGAAAACTATTAAGGAGGTCAAGATTGATTCAACAACTTATAGAAATAGTTTGTACTTTAATTATAATCGAGTCAATCTAGATATGCGGTTTAAATTGCTTCAGTGGCTATGCTTAATGAGGATAAAATAAAAATTTATTTTCAAATATTACAAATTTTTATAATTTCAACTTTTGTAACATCATAGCATGATATATATAGATATATTATTTATTCAATATTTATTATTTTTTATGCCTATATTAAAGCGATGGAACAAATTATATATACAATTTAAATATTGAAATGTCTCAAATTTGAAAATTTTAAAAAAAATTACACAATATAGCACAACTATATATATTAATAAAAATTCCAAATAGTTTATAATATTTTAAAATATTGAATATTTTAAAAATTATATATAATACAATTAATTTAAAATATATAAATGGATTTTTAACTCGATACGTACAAATGGTCAAAATGTGATGGAATTTTTGAATCCGTTACAAATTTGTGTGAATGTATGTGAGTGTCGTTAAAAATGCCAAAATAATTGGCGAGAAACACAATTAGTCGCGAATTTTGGCTGATTTGTGACCGATTCTTTATTAATAAAAAATCCGTTTATATATTTTGAATTAATTGTATTATATACTTTTTCTAAATATTGATAAATAAAAAAATATTCAAAAAAACTATTAAGGAGGTCAAGATTGATTCAACAACATAGGAATAGTTTGTGCTAATTAACATAATCGAGTCCAATCTCGAATATACGGTTTAATAAGTTCTTTGATTAGTTATGACCCAATGAGAGAAAAAACTCAAATATCACAAATTTTTATAATTTCAACTTTTGTAACATCGTGCTTATGATATATATATAGATATATCATTTTATTTGACCCCATTCTTTTATGACTGTCTCTCGGTGAACAATTTTATATACAATTTAAAATATTGAAATGTCCTAAATTTGAAAATTTTAAAATTCTTAATATACTTTACTTATATAATAATAAAATTCCAAATAGTTTATAATATTTTAAAATAAATATTAGAATATTTAGAAAAATTATATAATCTGATTAATTTAAAATATATAAATGAATTTTTATTAATCATTATCTGTCACAAATGGAATACCAAAATTGTGGCGAATTGTGTTTAAGTCACTATTTTTGTGATAGAATGATAATTCAAGTCACAAATTTGTAATGATTTAAGTCGGTCATGTGTGATATTTTGATCGATTTTGTGGCAGATCACTTAGTAATAAGGCTTTAAATTTATATTTAAATTAATTGTGTATACTACTCTAAATATTAATAAATAAATAAATATTCAAAAAAAATTATTAGGATTTCAAGATTAAGTTCAACACAGCTAAATTTGTGCTTTAATTAACATAATCGAGTCAATCTCGAATATACGATTTAACAAGTTGCTTCAATTAGTTATGACCCAATTATGGACAAAATAAAAATTTATTTTCAAATATCACAAATTTTTATAATTTCATCTTTTGTAACAATGTAGTATGATATATATAGATATATCATTTTATTCGATATTTATTATTTTTAACATTTCTTATTTGTGTTGAACAATTATATACAATTTAAAATATTGAAATGTCACAAATTTAAAAAATTTATAAAAAAATTGCACAATATAGCACAACATATATTAATAATAAAATTCCAAATAGTTTATAATATTTTAAAATATTAGAATATTTAGAAAAAGTATATAATACAATTAATTTAAAATATATAAATAGATTTTTATTAATAGCGATCTGTCACAAATCGGTCACAAAATTGTGACGGAATTATGTTTTCGTCACTATTTTGTGACCAAATGATAATTCCTTCACAAATTTGTGACAGTTCGTCATAATATTTGTGGGTTGTTACATATCTCTATTAATGAAACCATTTATATATTTTAAATCAATTTAATATATATTTTCTAATATTCATAAATAAAAAATATTCAAAAAAACTATTAAGGAGGCCAAGATTGATTTAACAACTTATAGGAATAGTTTGTGTTTTAATTAACATAATCGAGTCAATCTCGAATATACGATTTAACAAGTTGCTTTAATTAGCTATGACCCAATGAGGGACAAAATAAAATTTTATTTTCAAATATCACAAATTTTTACTAATTTCAACTTTTTGTACCTTCAGTATTATGATATATATAGATATATCATTTATTCGATATTTATTATTTTTATGACTATGTTCACCATTAGCAAACGATATATCTGATTTAAATATTGGAAATATCATAGAATTTAAAAAATTTATAAAAAAATTGTGACGCCCCGAAACCAGGAGCTCAGGTTGACTGCTAGTCAGCAGCGGAATACTCGTGAATGTCGGGTGATCAGGCATTCTTCAGAAAAATCAGGCGGAGTCTCCTTTAATACGGGGGGCTCTAAAATACAAAACTTTGCAACGCAATAAACGATCCGTCTCGTCTATGATTAAAATAGCGGCTTTATTTCGTAAACCAATACTCATAACAATGTATATATATCCCGACTATCCATGTGGATTCAAGAGTTGAATTTTACTCTTATCTGACATATATTAAGAATTCCAAAAACGATTCGTACGCTGTAATACATCATAACTGAAGCCACGATCGGCTTTCTTCTAAACCTCTGTCTTTCGAGCGGCGGGTCGCCGCTCAGCACGTAAAATGTATCCCTCGACGGGGTGGAGCTAATGCTTTCGGTGGTGGAATCGTCATGCTAAGTGTGGCACACTCTCCACCTAAGTGCGATGCGATGCTCCGAAATAAACACACATTCGGCCAGATGATAAATGATCCTGCTTGAATGTCTAATGATCATCTCGTGCCCAGGAGTCCTCACCGACTCCTCACATAAACTGAAATTATTATGTTTATTTGTTTGTAGACTGACCCTCGGAGTGTTTATATATCAATTGAATTTGTCTTGGCTTGATTGATATTATTTATGGCCTGCCCTCAGATGTATATCAATTGAATTAGTCTCAGCAGATTTATTGATATTTTAGTGTGGACTACGCTCAGATGTATATTATTTTGAAGCCCTCGAACCATTTTCTAGACTCACCTCATGCTCACTCTATATCATTACCACAAGGTCTTCCGAATGCGTATGGAATCACATGGATTAAAGTTCTCAGATTATCATACTGTGTAAATATATAAACATGCATATATTCACATAAAAATTCAATCACACAATCATGTTATTTATGTAATTCGCATTTCATCACATTGAAATTAACTCACATGGGCTAATGATCAAACACGAGGCAATTCGACTTGAATCCTTTCGATAAACACATTAATTCACAAAATTTATTTTTTAGCCCGAACTTTATTCTCGGGAATGGTGAGACTCTCGATTCTGTGCGGAAAATCACCAATCGTGGTTCTTTGTGAACCCACAATTTTCCATAATATTTTTAGGCCTCATTTCAATCAAAACATGATTTATTTCCTGAAATTACACAATTAATCAACCAAACATCCGGGTGCCCGGTGATGGGCGGGGTGAAGATGGTTTCAAAAATTCCCGAATAATTGGTCCGAGTTTGGGACCGATCGGCTTTAACGTTCAGGCCTTAAGCAATAACGTTCCCGGCCTGCTGGCTGAAGAGTGCAAAGCCAGTAGGGAGAAGCCCCACACTCGAGGTTTGTGAAACTCCTTAAAGCAGAGCCGCAGCGTAGGCCTTTACGTAATAACGACCTTCTTATGCCGAAGAATTCGGCGGTCGGATCTCCTACAGTTCTAGAGAGAAGATGGACATTATATCTCTAGAAAATGTATTTTCCTTCGCATCCCTCTTTTCGTTTCCGTTTTGTGAAGCGCCATTTTTTAATTTGTAAGGGTAATCACGATGACTAATACGGCATTATTATCATTTTAAATCAAATCTATAATACATGTCCTTCTTTTTCGGTTTTGACATTACGGCACTATCTAAACATCCATTTTTCATCATTTCTCTACTCCTTGCCACTTATGGCACACGCCCAGTACGTGTTATGTGATTTTCATCATGCAGCTCGTTCTGACTCGAAGAAAACGTGCTATTTGTCGAAATTGGCGAAATTAGACATACTAACTAAATTTAATTGAGAGCGATTCCAGCGGTGAAATCAGTTTCATCATGTGAGATCTAGAGAATAAATTACGGATTTTAACGAAATTATTTGTAACGAAGTGCGATTTTGCCATTTTCGAAATTGCGTTCACAAGATGCTACGATTCACGCCCTTAAAAACTTCGTCCCGAAATTCTTGACAATCACAATCACTCACATGCATATGCAGCGTGCACTCATGCATGTAAACGGTCATTTAAATCTTAAACGACTAAACCACGTATCTTCATCCACAACTAGATATGGGATAGGTGGCGCATGTTGTCTCGTTAAGCTCCACGGCGTTGACTCCTCCACTCCATGGAGTACCTCCAGCCAGCACCCTCGCTGGCCTGCGGTGTTGCGTCGCAAACGATCACGATATCAAAATGCACATTGGTCCTCATCAAGGTCGTCGGGTGCATGACCTGCCAATGTCACTAATCCACCATGAAATTTGGATGCGGGTATACTTAGAACGGAACATGAAATACCTCGTGGACACGACATCTTTGGCGATGCCTTGAAAGCCGTGCAATACGGTGCATCATCTCGAAGTATCTTGAAAAGCGATAAGCGCCGGCGATAACGCCATTTTTCTGGGATCAGACCACTCCTCTCTTAGGCATCACCTTGAAGGCGTGATCCACCCGACTGGGAACTACGAGATTAGACGTCGTACATGCGCATAGCTCTTCTGCCAGGCTCGGCGTGAGGAAGAAGAGCGTCGATATCAGCTCGCCTTCTCTGGGGTGTCTCTAATCGGATGGGGACCCAGTGGGTGGAGCTCCTCTCCCACCTTGGTCAAACCTGCAGTGATCAGCGTGGCCTCCACGTACAATGTCTCATATGGTCATAATTTGTATTCTCGCACGGCAGTAGCGACTGTTGTGGCGAATTCCCATAGACGAGTGCTCTTGCCCTTATGATCGGGGCTGTGCTTTCATGACATGTCCTCTAACACACAATATATAATATACGCGGCATGACACCACTGACCACTTTGTGTGTAAGCGACCTTCCCAAGGTCCTGATGTGAACAATCAATGGACCGTCCAGCCTAGTCCATTATGCCATGTATGACTTGACATCCATATCACGAGCCCTTCGGCTTCCCGACAACCTGTGTAATTTCAAGGGGTTACATCAATCTCGAGTTACTCGGCTCCATCCTTGACTACAAGTCATTGATAACCATGGGTGTGTTTTCATCTCGGTCAGAAACTTAACTCTTGAAACACACTTTGGGCCTTATATTCTGAGGAAATTTGGGATGCATCTCACTGGGTCTCTTTGCAATAACTCCGAGTTCTCACACCTTAGGATTAACGGCTCCTTTTTGCTTTACCAACCTGCTTTAATTGCCAACTGTTCTTTGGAATCGAACTATGAGTCTTTCAGTGGACATGATCTGAACCCAGGCTCTGGCCCACTCGCGGGGTGAGAGTGAATGGCCGTCTGGGTGCCGCGCACTTTGACTCAACGCGATGTTCTTGTCTCACGTGCGCAATAATCACTACTAAATCACGAAATAGGCTACTAAAAATGGCTACTCTTTGTCAGCATTAATTATTTAGCTCTTAAATAAACTCTTGACGCAAACTACAGGCATAACGGGTGTTGAGCAGCTCTTAAATGCTTCTATGTAGTAGCAAAGTGGTTTCTGATGTTATTCTGTAATGTAAAATAGTAGCTAAATAGCTCTTCTGTCATTATTAAATTGATGTTGGTCGTACAAATGATTTCTTCTGCGGCTACTATTTACAAGCTAAATACTACTGACCCAAAACCTTGGCTACGTGGTAGCTATATAGTAGCTACTACATTGGTGTTAGCTAAATAAGCTATTTACAGCTCTTATTTAGTAGCTAACATACCAATTGCTACTACGTAGTAGCTATGTGTAAATTATTTAGCTCGACATATTCTCTGTGTTTTAGTTACTAAATAGCTTACATATAAGCTGCGGGTTGTTGTTGGTCACCAAATAGCTACTATGTAGCTACTATTTAGAAGCTAAAACTTTAAAAGACATAATTTGATAAGTAGTAGTATGTAGTAATTTGCGTAGCTACCACATTGTTGGTAGTGGCTAAATAGCCCCACTATAGTAGCTCACTAGCAATAGCTAACACCCTTCAATTTAGCTACGATGTAGTAGCTATGTAATATTTGAAACTCTTATGTAGTTAACTACGTTTGTTTGGGTCATTAAATGGTACATATCTTCGTTGATGTTGTTGGCAGCTAAATGATTCTTACATTTCTTGTTATGACTCTTGATATTGCAAGCCAAGATGTTGGCTGCTAAGTAGTAAAATGGTAGCTAAATAGCCACTACATTGTTGGTAGTAGCTAAATAACGGCTTGATTTAGCTACTATTTAGTAGCTAACATATTAATATGGCTACTAAGCAGTAGCTATGTAGTAGCTGAATAATTACTACATTGTTGACAATAGCTAAATTTGTAAATTTTTCAAAATTCAGTCATAAAAATTTTAAAATATAAGTTTGGATTCATTTTCTAAAAAAGATTTATAACTTTTAAAAGTAAACAATTTCAAAATTGTAACTTCTCTATAATTATGACAAGTTTGGATTCAACTTAAAGATTTATAACAAAAAAATCAATTATGGAAAATTTTAAAAATAAGTAAAATTTATATATTGAATTACAATTTAAAAAGTATTATAAATTTTTAAAATAATATTTAATTAAATGATAAATTCAACTATAAAAATATAATATTTAAGTGTTTGGCAAATTTAAATATTAAATTATTTTAATAACAAATCAATGATTAATAAAAATAATAATTAAATTAGTACGATTATTTAATTTTACATTTTGCAAACTAAGTGCATAAACTAAAAATATTTAGCTCTAAGTACCTGAGTCGTAGTCCCAAGTTAAACCAGATCTAGATTTGAGCTTTAAAAGTATTAAAATAATAAGCACATTCTTCGAGTTTTCCCGAGCTTTTAAAATAAAAAATATCAATTTATTATAGATTTGAAAAAAAAAATCCAAATTAGTTCTTAAAACTGTAATGATATTACGACTTCAAAAAAATAATCAACTAACTAATGTTTTCACAAATTGACACTAATTTGGTTATTATTTTGAAAGATGTGTTAATTTGGAATTTTTTTTTGAAAAATATTATTTTGGGACAACTTTTTATTTTTATGAGACAACCAAAGCTCATCCTTATTCACACATCAAGAAATTTAATTGGAATAAGAACAAATAAAAGTCTGGAGTTAAACGTGGTTCCTTTCTTTTCTTGAGTTGTGATAAGGGAGTTTTTAAGGAAATAGCAAAGAAAAATGAAGGCAGAAAGAGGGAATCTATGGATCATGGAGGAGGAGGGAGGGTTTTGCTTATCTTGGAAATGAAAATCATCCAATTGATTTTGGGTCCCCCGATGGGAAGAAAATTCGAGTTGGTAAGTTTGTCTTCCAGAAAATTTTGTCTTTTAAATCAAGCATAGTGAAGTGTTCTCGTTATAAATAGGAACGGGGACATGGATATGGGCGAGGGAATGGTGGTTTTTAACGGGCGAAAATAAAGCATGGCGTGAAGAATCGAAACGCAGTTAGAGTTTATTTTGTCAGAAAGCCTATCTAAAAATCTCCCATCAGGCGTGAAGAACTTCGACTCAGTCACGCAGGCGTGAAGAACAACTTCGATCAAAGCGTGTGACCACTTGAACGTTTGACAAAATTTTGTTTTTCTTCGAATGTTTGATTACTTGTCTGTTTGGATGTCGAGAAAATGGAGGAAAATCAATAATTATGGTTGCGAGAAGAGGAAAAGATTTACCCCACCCCACCCCACCTTCCTTAATCTTTGTCTTAATACTCCCAAGACATGTAGGGCCCCATCCCAGCCAAAAAATATAAGTTGCGAGGAGAAAAGATAGTGAGCCATAAAGATAAGTTCTGAGAGAAGATAGTAGGGTCTACATAAAGAGATGCTTCTGAAGACCATAAAAGATAAAGTTGCGAAAGATAGTAGAAGAAGATATATGGAAGAAAAGGGTAGAAATCGAAGGTGGAAGGGGGATGATAATGAATGAGATTAGTGGAAGGAGTGAAACCACAGGAGACTTTAAGATCGGAGAAGAGAGAATATAGGTAGGAAGTAGTGTTGTGGGCATTGTGTTGGAGGTACCCTCCACGAAAGCTAAATTAAACACCATTTGTACTGTCAAATACGATTGTGTAGGTGGGAGATTAAACTCAGAAACTTTTTCAATCTCTTCCCCCATTCTCCATTGTCTCCATTCGTTTAAAGATGGTCATTAAACCAGTTCTGCTTTGTTTTTTAACAGTGATTTAGTAAATGTTTGTTGTGATATTTACTTTAAACTATTCCCAAGGACTGTTTGATTCTTGTTTTGAAAACTTTTTAAGTTCTCAAAAATAAATAAGAAAAACACAAAAAACATGTTTTGTTCTTAATTAGTTTTTTTTTTTGGGAAAACATAGATAACACAAAAGACATTAATTCAGATAACAAGATTGATTTAAAAAAAACACAAAAATTGTGTTTTCTAATGTTTTTAAAAATTGTTTTCTATTTTTAAAAATACGGAAAACATGAAAAACACATTTGATTCCCTTTTTTTGTTCTAAAAATAGAAAATACTAAATTAAGATAACCAAGAACAATTTTCAAATAACATAAAATGGTGTTTTACGTAATATTCAAAAGCGTTCTCAACAGTTAAAAACAAGAACAAACAGGCATTGATTTATGTTTTTGGAAAAGCGACTGTAGAAAACAAATGGTGTTCTCTTGTTTTCTATGTTTTTCATAACAACAAAATAAAACTGAAAACCAAACATGTTTTTTGTGTTTTTCTTGATCTCCTTATTCTTCAGAACAAAAACCAGTTTTCAAAAACCATAAAAAATAGGCTTGATATATTATGTGTTCTTCATGTTTTTCTAAACAAAAAACAATATGAATCAACATATTTCTACGTAACTTTGTTCTTCTTCATTTTTCAAAATAAAAAAGCAGTTTTCAAGAACCATAACTTAAACATGCCCCAAATATGTTCCATGTTCTTGTTTTTATAGTTTTTAGCCGCAAAAAAAATATGGTTTCAAGGTTCTGAAACCCTCCTGCTTGCTCATGTCATCAACATTTCCTCTGAAGGACCCCAGGCCAGTTAACCTCATGGGCAGGGGACCTCCCGGCACTCAATGGATATAGAAACTTTCCTCAAAGCGGTCGAATAAAATCCATGGAGAAGCAGACACTTTACAGTCCTTAACATATCTTTAGAAAATAATGCGGACGGTGTAAATTTTTTTCCTTTTTAAACGCTTGGATTTTCAGAAAAATTGGCAGTTTCCCTCTGTTTTTCGGACTTTCCCAAATTTACAAAACCTGCGAAAACATTTAAAAACACTTCTAATCTTTCAATCCTTAACTTCTCAACTTAGTTTTAGGACTCCTCCACTTTGACCGATCAAACCTGATATATACATATACGTTTATTCATTTCAATCGTAAACATTTCAAACTGGCTAATTCCATGCATTTTGTTTTATCAGATTGGGCTTGTGGGACTTAGTGGCCTTTACGTGTACCTCGTCTTGAGGATCAAAGCCCACGTAGTTTCTTTTCAACTTTATACATATACATATATACGCAACAAAATATTCAACATAAACAATATGCAAATTATATACAATGAAATCGATCGTCGTCTCATCAATGACTTCGTCTCACTGAGGAGAATTTTCTGCTTATTTTTGTCTCGGGTCTGAAAATGTTTTGAAATATATGGAAAGAATAGGCTAAAGGAGCCCGGTGAATTAATACATTCATTAAATTTCGGTATATACGAAATAATACATGCCTCTGATTAAAATCCATTTATACCTTAAACATTTATGCCTTAAACTTTCTTTCAATAAATACTTATACCATTAAAATCAATTTATGCTTTAAACATTTATGCCTTAAACTTTCTTTCAATAAATACTTATACATTTAAAATCTATTTATGCCTTAAACATTTGTGCCATAAACTTTTTTTTTTTTTTTCTTTCTTTCTTTCTTTACGATGGAACTGGGGAATAAACACAGAGACGGTTTAAGTGCGCCCGGTGAGGGCAGTCACATTCAGTCCTGCTCCACTACACTGCGGGAAACTCACGCTTTGCATAGGGTTCCAGTCATATACCTTGCTCCAGCGTGTAAGGATATTCTACAGACACTGTTCCCTCCCTCGGTTAACCTATAACTTTACCCTCTAAATCCTTACACGCTTAAGGTACCTCGGCCGATATTAGTCATAACAGTCATAGGGGGGTTTAGGGTAACCATCAGTAAAACATTTCTTCAAAATACATTTAAATCCTTCTTTATCATTCGCTTACCCTTATGCGTCTTTACATTTTAAACTTTCAAAATACTTTAACATATGCATACATATTTCAATACTTATAAATATATATATTGATGCAAGATAAAACATTTCCATATGCCTTAACATTTACATAAACATTTCCATTAAACTTTCAGTTTAACATTAAACCATTCGCACTAAAAACTCGATTTTCAAAATATCATTTTCACTCACCGTTCATGCTTCATCCGCTTGCTTAAAGTCGAGTTAAGTTTATTGAATAGTCCTTTTCACCTTTCAAGAAAACCACAACTACACATTAACCATAATTCCATTTAATCCCCATACACACTCATTCCTATATTCTTATTCCTCTATGAATCTATTTTCTCTTGCACAAGTTGGAATCGTCCCAATCGGATCTTCAGACTAAAGTTATGGCGTTTTCATGCCAACTAGTGCCTGCGAATTACTGGGACAGTTGTATTACTCATTTTTTTCCAGGGTCTTAACTTCATATTTGACATTATCTCTTTGTACTATTTTAAAGCTAGGTGCTGGGGTTTCTTCTCCCAGTTAGATCACACTTTAAATTAGACGGCACGAAACTCACGTTACGATCAGGCTCAACGAACTAATCTGTATTCAAAAACTGAACTAGACAGTGAAGCACACATGGCCTACTTTATGATAGAATTTTAGGCCCACTTATAATCTGAATTTTGATGATTCCTATTTCTATATGTTTGATTCTCCTTGAAGTCTATTTTAACCATCCACCGAATCACTCAAATCAGGATAAAACAGACAAGTTGCTTGGTCAAAATCGGCAAAAAATGGTGAAATGGGAGGAAACAGAGCATTTCTGTACCGAGATTGACGATTATTACACATGGTCCTACTTTGAGTGAACACTTTTAGTACCGCATAATCAGAAATTTGACGATGCCTATTTCTATAGGTATGATTCTCCTTGAAGTCTATTTTAACCATCAACTTGAATCACTCAAATGGGATCAGAAATGACAGAGTTATGGTCAAAATATGGCTTGGTGAAACGGGAAAACATAGCATTTCCTGTGCAGAACCCGAGCAGTCCCTTGAAATTTTTTTCCGGGGAATTTGTGTTTTGCACTCCATTTTTCCACTGCTGCAATTAACATCACCTGCAACACATAATTCATTTCAAGGAATTTTATGGTCATCTAAAAAGCATTTCAGCAATGATTGAAATAGGTGTTATGGAACTTGAGCCTCAAAGCAGGTGGAAATCGAGAATGGCTTTAAATTCCTAATTCTTTTAAAACCACATGCTTTGATGATTCCCATGCTTACTTTTACACCAAAATTGAGAAAACTCTCATAATCCAAACAAACATCCCAGGGTTTAGGTGATCTCTTCAAAACCCTGAACCCGAGAGACAGTCTCCATGGGAATTCATTGCAACCAGAAAATAAAGTTCCCTTGATCTTCTTCTTCTCCTCCTCCTTCTTCCTTCTCTTCTTGCTCTTCCTTACTCTCCTTTCTTCTCCTCAAAACCGTGAACCCTAACAAAAAATGAGACAAAATGGCTTTGTTGGTCTCATATTTATATAAACTTAATTACAAATTCAAATCCTCATCTCTTTAAAAGCATGTTTGTAAATTCAACATTACCATTTCACTATGGCGGCACCTCTTCGTTTTATGATTTTATATCTATTTTCTTGAATGTGATTATGCTTGTTTTTAATCTTAATGGTCCATTGTAAGAACTTTTCGTTCGTATTTTGGTCTCCAGAAATCTTCTTAATGTGACGTTTGGTGTATCGCTTTCCTCACGAGTGTTATGTCTTTGTGCGCTCTCTCGGGACGAAGGGTGTTACATCCTCTCTCTACATCTCTCTCATTCTCTATTGCCTCTAAAATACATTTAAGAAAAAAGATATACTCTTTTGTTTTTGTATTCAAATTATTTTAAACATTCAAAAATAAATAAAGCTGCTTTCCATTGCTCTTTTGGAGGAGAGGGGTCCTGTAATTTGGAAAGTTTTTATGTTATTCTAAATATTCAAAAAAAGCTGATGCAGTTGCCTTTTGAAGCAGAATATAATCTGTCAGTTTTGAAATATGGGTAGAAAATGTATTCATTGCAGACTTTGCAGTTAGTTAGAGTTTTTTTTTTTTTTTTTTCCAACAAATAATTTTTTTTTATTGATTTTTGCATTTACTGTTTAGGTGCCACACAGAGTCACGGGATTCATTTCCCCTTATTTTCTTTTGTTTTCTCCTTAATTGAGAGATGATGTAATTATATAAGAGTACCACTTGTAGAGGAAAGTACAAAATCTTGGGATAAGATCCTTGAAACTTAAATAAATAAGATTAAGTGCATGATGTAGTTTGCAAACTGTGACTCAAATTATTGGAAACTAAGTGTGGAGCTTAAGTAAAAATCAATTATTTAAAATCACATGGAAGTATTAATCAATCACACATAGAAATATAATACACAAGAACCCTTACACTTTGGATAATAATGGGTAGTCAATGATAAAACCCGGACCCATTTTCTACCGAATAATTAATATATATATATACTTGCTTTGGAAATAAAGTGGGGAAAAAGGGATTTAGGTGATGGAGACAAAAAACAAAGAGAGGAATAAGGGATATGGTAATGAGATATGCAAGCAAATCCAAAACATGATTGGAAAACATAGATGTAAAGCGAAAAATGAGCAATTTGCACCATGGTTGGGAAAAGCATGAATCATTATTGCCTTTGATCTGCATAAGAGATCCTTTGGTTCTGGAGATAAAATGAGTTTATTTGATGTATACCTATTCAGTTTTCTAGGTGCCTGGAAAAAATAATGACAATGAATTAGACTAGAAAAAAAATATATAAAATTATGGGAAATGACAGTGAATAGGTGGATTTGGGTTGATTTTATAACCTTAGAACCTACTTAATTCCGATATAATTAGTACTATTCAAGCTAGCTAACCTGTTATGATTTTGAATGGATTTTTTGTTACTTTTTTTCTGGGTTTTTGTTTTTTTAAGAAGTTCTTTGTGTTTGGGTTTTTTTTTTTGTTTGTAGGCCAAGCATTTAAAAGTTCAACGACATAGTTTTGTTAAGTATTCCCTCTGTGTCTACAATTGTCGAGCTCAACCCCAAAATGTTTACAAATCGAGAAGTTGGATGTATTCTAGACTAATAAATGGTCTCTTAAACCTAGAGTTTTTGGTTGGTTTTGGAGAATTTATAAATTCGCATGTAGTAAACCGGCCCGGATGGATGGTAACAAGATAAAGTGTCCCGTAGTACTTACGAAGTGCGAAACTATAGTTATCATCAAATTGATGCGTAAGTATCGCATGATGAAAGAAACCAGGCTTTATCTTAGGTATTATGTTTGAGCAAGACAGGGGGAAATGGAACCAGATTCAAATCATAATTCTGGTGATGCCCAACCAGCATCAGAGTCAATTGAAAATGCATACCATAGTATGGCTATGGATGCCGCCGGGCCTGATTTCAATCCTAATGAAATATCGGATGAACCTCCTAATCCAGAAGCACATAAGTTTTTTGACATGCTAAGTGCTGTGAATAAAGAATTATGGCAGGTTGCCAAAACATTGCAGCCTCTTTGGTTGCTAGAATGTGCGAATATGAAGAAGAAGCGAGAACACCACATGTCTCGAGGAGTTTGATGATATTTCTCAATTGATAAAGGAGGAGGGATTTGCATTTTGAATGTCTTACAGGGATCTTGTGGCCCGAGATGAGCGTCTTTGGGTTGGTAGGGTTTTGGCAGAACTTTAGGTTGGAAGGTGTCAAATTGTTTGTGGCTGTGAGTTTTGTATGTGTTTTGGGACGTGAGTCTCCCTTTGGTATTTTGGGTGTGACATCGCATTATGAAGGCAGCTGGGCGGGCAAAGTAAGAAAAAACTTAAATACTAAACACTTTACCAAGGAAATACTTTACTTTTTCATACAATATATAATTTAAGGGTTATGTGCCCCAGAAGAAACATTCAACATAGAAATCATGAGGTGCATCTGATAGAAAGATCTGAAGGAATATGGAAGCGATTGCACCACGGGTTGTTGCTTGGAGCATTTTTTCATCTACCCGATTCTGATTGAATCGAAATGTGAGGCCCATTTGTGTCTTGTTCGGGTTCCAGCTCATTTGGCGATCGAGGCAACAATATTCATCATGACGGATCTGGTCCCGAACACCAAAAGCTAGATGTTTTTGCAACGCTTATAGCCGGTTAAAGAGTTATGGGATGTTTGATTTAGCATATGACATTTCAACGAAACAAATTTCCGATTAAGGCGGCATTAATGGCGGACCATCGGTGACTTCCACGGATTTATGCAATGTTGTCGGTGGAGCCACGGTGGCAGGGTGCGGGTTACGGCATCGCCGTGTTGCATAGTCGCACCAGGAGGGCGTTACGCCGAGGTGGAAGAAATCTTGGTTTGACACCCATCGTAAGTTTTAGGACCACGCGTTTGAGGGCCAACGTGCTGAAGTGATCTGCGTTGGGGTAACTGTTGCGACACCTCTATAGTGAGTGGAAACTTGAGAAATTTTACACCTAATTACAAACCTTGGATTGAAAAAGGTAACTGAAGTTGGAGCCTCTGATATTAATGATCCAAAATGTAAAGCTCACGGATGGAAGAAGATGAGCATCTTTTGGGATTTGCCATATTGGAGCACGCTACTCATTCGACATAACTTAGATGTCATGCACATTGAGAAAAACGTCTTTGATAACGTGTTTAACAGGTTATGAATGTCTTAGGGTAAAACTAAAGACACCTCTAAATCTAGAGGTTAAATGATGCATCGGCCTTGAAGTTAGAGCGGAGGAATGACCAAGTACCCCTATTGTTGCACGCTTGATGAGATTGAAGAAGAACGGGTGTTGTGTGAATGGGTTAAAAATCCCAGATGCGGATGGATATGCATCAATTTGGATGATGTGTGGACATGCAGCTTAAGTTGTTTGGATGAAGAAGAACCATGATTACATTAATGTTTCAATGGGGTTGTGCCAGTGCTTTTAAGTGGTGTTACCACAGAATGTGTGGGCACTAACAGAGTTGAGCATGTTTTGAGGATCCTTACCGATTATAAAAATGATGACATGGCTCATTGGGGAAGATCGGTTATTACATGTAAGCTTGGCAGTATATTCCCACCTGCTTCTTTGACTTGATGGAGCTTTGCCGGGTACCTCATATTGCGACTTATTTGAGGCGTTGCAATATCGGTGGATGTATCCGCTTCCAGAGGCCATTCTTTGTTACTATGATTCTTTGCTTTTCACTTATGAAAATCCTGTCGAGACATATAATGTAGGTACCTTAAGTAAGCTAAAAAATATTGAAAAATAAGGCCACGTGTTGAAGGTTCAATATGCAATGCCTATTTAGTTGAAGAAGCTTCATTATTTTGTTCATCTTATTTGGGGAGCATGTACACACAAGGCAGAAGGGTGCCGCTGTGTTTGTGGAAAGTGGGATGAAAATGAGGAGACATTGTCTATTTTCAAATATCTGGGCGAGCATTGGACCGAGGCCACATCGAGCTGACCTTCTCGATGGAAGAGTTTCATCTTTGCCTACGCATATATTGTTGAATTGCTCGAAGTGGATCCACATATTAAGTATTCCTTGTTGATTAGATAATGTTTGTAATCAACTTTCGGGATTTTTCATGTAGTTATCTATAATATGACTATGTAAATTATTTGGTTTATAAGGTTATCTTTTGATGAGCTATCACAGTCAATGGACATAAGAAATAGATACAAGCTAGAAAGGAATTAAGCCTCTTGGTTGATGCATATGTAAGTAATGGTGGTATGCCATTGAAAAATTACTCATCAATATATATAGATATATATATACCCATTCTTATATTAACCATATTCACTATGTTTTTATATAGGTGAACAATCTTTGAAATAATATCATTGAACTATGACTTCGAGGATCTTGCTAAAAAACGACCTTTGAGGACTATAAGAACATATCCGGGGTATTTTGTAAATGGATATAAATTCCACTCAATAGGGCATGGAAGAGGCACAATGAATAGTGGCATGCATGAAAGAGGTCCCAACTATAGTGATCATCAGTGAGAATGGCTACTATGGTCGACTTAGGGGAAGTTGTAGAGTTGGAATGATTGGCCGGTCAATGGCTTGTATTGTTCAAGTGTAGATATGGTTTGATCAACATGAATGTGCTCGGGACAAGGGTTCATCCTAAATATAACATTGTAGGTAAACCACCAACGTAGATTAACAAGTATGAACCTTTTGTTTGAAACATTGGTGGCTTCAGTGTATTATTGTCCATATCCACAACTTTGAGATCGTCGGCGGAATTGGTGGGTTGTTAATAAAATAAACGCGAGCTGTGTGGAAATTCCTCAATCATTTGGAACTAATTCATCCACCAAAGCCCAGCCATTCCCAAGAGGATGCTATACAATTTCATGCAATAGAGGTTGTCTCGATGGGCAAATGTCCTTGGAGCGATCGATGGAGTAGTAATACAAATTGATTGGATGAAATGAAATGGAGAATGAGCAAATTTGAATGCGAGTTGGGATCGATTCAGAAGAATAGATGATAATGATAATGATTAGTGGGTGATTTACATCCGTTCATAATTTTTCACATATGTTTTTGTTTATTTATTTATTTCATAAACTTGTACTAACATGTTTTATATATTCTCTATGAGCATGCGAGGTCGAGGTCGCAAATGAAGGGGAGGTCGGAGTAGAGAGGATGGGATGTCGCGGGGTACACTATCCCATACGGAAAGATTTCGTAGTACCACTCCACTAGAGGTGCATACCTCCATACGGCCATCTGTGGAATCATCTTGGACACATTCGACCGTCGACACAGTGACCACGCCTTCCTACTAGTTGGGTCTACACCATACCATGTCTACACTTGTATGACCTCGGCTATACGGTAAGACTGGTTGAGTTGTGGAGAATGGGAAGGTAAATAAAGACATAATATATTGAAATATTTTAGATTATTGTTCTTAAATTTTTTTTTATGTGTGAAAATTGATATTTGCATGCTTTTTAGGTTTGTCATCTTCTGGAGTAATAGCGTCTAAATATCCTATCTTCAAGGAAGCGAGTTGACATTGAAGGAGGTATAAATGGAACACCATCACAAAAGAGATCAAATGCTTTTATTGGGAAGGGTTCGAGGTATAAGTCATTCACTTATAGCCTTTATATATGTAAAATGTGTACATGACAAATTAATGTCATGAGTGTTGTGTTTGTTACAGTTTTGAGATGTTGTTGGATTAGTTGATGAGTATTATAAGTGTCTTATTATATTACAAGTACTTAATATGTTTGTTTTATTAGGTTGGATTATTGTGCACATACGGAGAAACTACTGTGAAATTTCCTTAGAAATATCATTAATTATTTTAACATTTATTTACCGTTACTTATATGAGTAACTATTAACTTTCTTTATAGAAATATTTCTCATGGGATGTCGAGATGGAGGGTATCATCAAAGCAACTTGGGAGGTGCTTGCCAAGTCTAGGTATACAGATAATTTGAATAAGTGGAGGAAACATGGGAGACCGATTGCATGTTCTGGTCGATCTAAGCAGTGGAATGAAGCATGAGTGCGCGGGTTTGAGCGGGATAGTGTCTGCGAAGGCAGTCGAACTAAGAAGAGAATTTGGACGGCACGAGACCTTCAAGCCTGCTTTGGGGTTCCATTTCATTTTCAAAGTATTGGGAGGATTTATGTAGAACTCTTATTTTTAATTTTATTTTTTGATTTGTAAGATCATAACAAATATATCTTCTAGTGCTAATATTTCTATATAGGAGAAAGAAATAGGGAAGAGAAGCCATCCCTTATCCAGATTCATCAGCAATTGCACACTTCTAAGACCACTCATCTATGGGTTGACGTGAGGACTCATGTCAGGTAAATAAATTTAAGTATATTATATTAAAAAAATTTTAATTATACATTCATATATTGTCGAGCAACTCTATTCAAATCTTGTAGGAAGGCTGTGCATCAAGAAATGCAACGGATGGTGGAAGCCAGATGACGAAGGTTCAAGAGAACACAACATCTATCGGCGAGTCGGCATGCCGGTTGGTAGGCGATAAAAAGCGCCGGCGACTCATATCGCAGTTAGGTGACCAGATCTTGGCATACCTGGTGGCCAATGCACCCATTCCCTTTGCGTGCCCGTCAGGGAATGATCATGACTCAGTGACCGTCAAAGGCGAGGAGGTTCGGCGGGAGGTGCGAGAGGGAAGTGGATACTAAGGTTGCTTTCTGAATCAACTTGATGGGTTAAGGCTCTCTTAAGGGCTTTAACTGATCGACCGCAGTCCCTCATCGGCTCTGACTCGGCTCCACATGTGGATGACCCCCTGACAGATGACCCCACCACAGATGATCCCTTATCGGTGATATGTGAACATTCTGATTGAACTTTTAGTCTATTGTATAGCTTCTCCCCAGAACATGGGATTTAGTACATATTTTGGTTTATGTTATTAATTAGACGTTAGTTTTTGCGGTAATAGGATCTTATAATTTTATTTCATTTTAATTTTTTATTATTTGTTTTAAGGTTCTAATAATTTAATTATAAATTTAGTTCTATAGTTTTGTTCTTCTTACTATTCTTGTTTAGCTACTAATTTAGTTTCACCTTATTAGCTACTACATTTTTCGGTCATTATATAGCTACTTCTATATAGCTATTATGTTAGTAGTTATATAAACATAATGTTTAGCTCTTACTGGTCACCTAAATAACTACTACGTCATGTGTAGTAGCTAAGTGAAATGATTATATATCGTTTTAGTAAACTAATGTATGCTCGATTTGAGTTACTTCTTTACATTAGCTAATTAGTAACTATAAATAAGCCATATTCACTATGTTAGCTACTACATTCTTTACATTAACTACTACTATTGTTGGTAGCCCCTGATTTACCTACTAAGTAATATAGTAGCTAAGTATTGAGTTATATATGATAAGCACCTCTCCTTACCTAAGTAGCTACTACATTTGTTTTCATTTTAGCTCTTATTATTTTTGAAGCTAATTAGCTATGACGATACGTGGTAGCTAAGCGAGTAGCTAATAGTGACGGCGAAATTAACCTTCTGAGAATTTTTCTCTAGATCTATTGTAGCTATTTAGTAGCTAAAGAAATGTAGCTACTAAAATAAATAGTTTAGCTACTACCTTTTTTAGTAGCTAAAATCAATTTTTCTAGTAGTGAATGCCTTACTGTGACACCCAATCCCGGGGTCCACCATGAGCAGAATCTCGGAGATCACTCACTCATAATCCCGATCTATCAGGTCAACTCTCACACCTACATCCCAGGGAAGAACATCTATACAGCTCTAAAGGCTAACACTCCCCGGCCCCATTTCCCAGTCGTAGCCGGATATGACAACTTGGGGCTGGGTCCCAGTCACGGCCAGGCAGATGGTGTCGATTCATCCATCTCAAGCGACGCTCAACAATAATATCTTCTGCAACTAGATTAAATTCTGACTTCCATTTGCTTGCCAACTCACGATCTGTCCACACGACTTATTCCTCGGCCCTTTGCTTTATGTGCTCTTTGGGAGTGCTTGTACTTTCATGGCGGTTCCTCGACTCATACTAGGGTCTGGAGGAATAAACCGTATACTCTCACATTCTAATTACTTGAACTAAATTTGTCCCAAGTATGGGATCCCATCTACGACGATCGATCTCTATATCTGGCCTTATCCACAGAGACTCATGAAGCGAAGTCTTACGCCTCTTCCACGAATTAGAAGAGGTACGATCCTCCCTACTTTGCTAGGCTTTTGCATCGAGTGCTTTCGGTATCCTCTCGATCTCTTTCTCTATGTGGTGGCCAGTCTGACCATGGAGGTCGTCCATGGCGAAGTCCCTACTGATCACGCCAGAATGGACAACTTGGCCCATTCTCGAATCTCACATAATACCTGACCGATCCAAGAAACTACGTATCTCGAGATTTGACTAGATTCTCTCCCAACTCATCATGACCTCTGACCTTCTCTAGGTCCCGACCATGCTGATGTTGGCGGCACCACGTGTCCCAAAATCTCACCGGTAAGCCAAAACTCGCGCCCGAACTTGGCTGTTGATGGTCTCGACAAGCGTAGTACAATCCTCAATGCTCATGCTCCCACTCATTGGAGTAGATGAGGTGTCATCCCACGAAGACTACGACGATCTAGATAAGGTTGGAACACCACATGCATGAGGTCTATGAATGCGGCGGCGCATTCTTGATCGAGGCATCACAGACTCAGGGAGTATTTGCCAGCGGCTTGCTTCTAGCGTTGTCTTAGGGATGTACATCTCGCAACGCCAGTGATAGTGTTGTAGCAGGTGCGAAGGTCACATCTTGGAGTAGACTTCGCGCTCCTCAGTGATCGAACGGGGTAATGATCCTCATTAATGCGTTATCAATTCTTGATCGTAACCACAATTCAGCTTTGTCGATGGTGTTAACACAGTCGAAGGGTTAATCGCTTCTTTTCGCAAACAGAGCGGACGCCCCATGGTGAAGTGCTGGTACTGTGACCCACCTCTATCCATTAACTCCACGTATTTGGACTCACGAGTTCTGTATGGCTTTCAGTATCTTATGCGAGTCATAGATGGGTGAAACTCTGACGAAACTTGATACAAAAGTCACACACCCTCTGTGGAGGTAATCACGGGGGTAGCTCATCTGGAAAAACATCCACATAATCGCACATTACTCGAGGTAGATCAGAGTGCGAGTCTCTCCTCGTCTCACCAGAACAGGCTGGAGTGCTTCCAGCCGCTACTTAATCACGACACTTTGGACTCGTGTTATGCACGGGAAAAATGCCATACTTGTCCCCTTGAAATACCACATGATGCGATCACTGTGTAGCGGAAGATGGCCCTCTTTACGCTCCTGTTCGATAACGACCACTGTAATTTTGTCGATCCATCCCGGGATGACATCAAACTCTGCGAGTCCGTAATCCTCAAGTCCCTTTGTAAGTGATAGGTCCTGAGATCTCGACTCACAAGCTGCGACATATCATCCCTATTCGCCACAATCCACAGGGTGAGATACATCTGTCGCTCACTCCTAAAGTCTCCAAAGAGGCCCTTGCCATTTCCACCATACTTGGGCCTCATTCTCTGGCCCAGTCATTAACACGATCTGTGGTTGTATCGGGGTAATCTCCATGGCCCCTCCCAACACCTTCGATCTGGCGCAAACTAGTGCATACCAAATGAGATCTCTCCCTGCACGTGAATGCCAGGACCGTGCACATTTATAAAACTTACCGGGAGGATTTTCAGGACCTCCACGACTATCTAGTATACCAGCATGTCTTATGTGCTCGCCTTAATACCTACAGCAGTAAAAGTCTGTGATCAAACACGTGAATTTTGTTGAATGCTGTGGACGCCCCTCGTCCTCGTCCTCGACTAGCCATACATGCAGTTCAATGGCAAGTTAAATCTCAATACAATATCTCTAAGGCATAAACACAGCCCCGAGACACTATTTATACACATAAATAAGTGTATACCTTGCATTTATAAATTGTCTGGCTCGATTATGCATTTAAATATTTTTATCGGCAAAAAATTTTATTTTCGAAAAATTTCATTTGAAAATTTTATTTTCGAAAAAATTTAACTTTTTATTTGATTCTTTTTTGGTCCAAAAAAATTTTGAAATTTTTTGTGGTGAGCAGTGTTCATGAGGCGGGTTCGAACAATACCCAAAAATTATTCGAAACGATATTGGAGTCAAGCGAGATTGAGAAACAAGGCGGAGTGCACCAAGCCACGGCCAGCCGCCGATACTTGCGCCCGAGGCCGCCACGCGGCGCGGTGTCGTAGCGTCGCTGCGGCGCCCGCTAACGCCGCGCACCTATGCTGCGAGCCCGGCGCGCATGCGCTTCGCTGCGCTGGCGCCACTTACGCGCACACTGCGTTGTGTACGCCAACCGCATTTTGCCTCGCGACACGGTACGCCTCTGTCACAATACTCCGGGTTGTATTTACTGGCTAGCCTCCTGCCGGCCCTTCCGGTACAGTCGCGATACAATAGCGGTATCCACGACCACAATTTTTTCTCCTGATATAAATTGGGCGATAGCCCAATTCGTTTTCTGCATTTTTTTCGTTTTTCACTACATTTTTTTTTTCATTTGTTCCCAGTTATTGGAAAACACCAAAAATTTACACGCCTTACCTATTTTTTTCATTTTAAAATTATACTGAAATAAATTTAGAAATTTTCTCATTTCTTCGATTTTACACCTTGTAAAACCCAGAAAATAATTTTATTCACCTCTAAACCAAATAAATATCACAGAATTTGTTTATTTTATTTTATTTTTCTTTTTATTATGGACCATGTTGTCCAAAACATTTCTCAATAAACCAAATAAATTGCTTAAAATTTATTTTGTTTATATATACTATATATATATATATATATATATATATATATATAACAATTTTTTTTCATTAGGAGTGCGGAAAATGGTCAGGGAAATTTCCTCAAAAGCCTCCTTATATAACACTAACCACAGTGTTTCAGCCTCAAATTTATAAAAATTCGATTTGTTATCGATAAAGCCAAATAAATTTCTAAAAATTTATTTCTTTTAGTTTATTCTTAGACTTTACTCAACTGTAAAAACTCTAAAAGTTTTCCTATGTGTTAATAACTAAAGCACACACAACATTTTCACAACTCATAACATGGTAGCCATACCATTCATCGAACTTATTCTGACATTTCATCCGTCTAAAACACGCAACTTGCGTGCATGCGGTGTCTGTGGTTTGTCAGTGATTTCTAGGTAATCTCTATGTACCTAGCGAACGTCAAATGCACCGTGGGTGATATTCTTCGTATGACTAAGCCCAAATCCTCCGTCTCTAGGCTTCCTTATGCTATATACATCAAACCACCCAGTGGTGATGGATATGACGGCTCCACCCCAGGTATTCGTGTATACCTAAGCTCGATGTCTGATTTGTGGCGCCAAAGCCCGAATTAGTTGACTACGTCGACCGCGGAATACTCGTGAATGCGGGTGACCCGACATTCTTCACAATCGGGCGAGTCTCCTTTATGCGGGAGCTACACTAAATAAAACACATAAAACACACGTGTTCAAAACGGTCAATATAACGATCATGATTACAAAAGCATTACCACTTGGAGGGCTCTAAACCAATACACACTTAACTTAATGTATATATCAACTATCAAACCATAGTTGAGAGTTCAAATTTTACTCTTATACAACATATATTAAAATTAAAACAATTCTAATACATGTAATACATCATAACCCAACCACAAATCGACTTTCTTCTAAACCTACATCTCTACAGGATATGACGAGTCCCCTATGCAGCTACGTACACGTAAAATATCCTCGACGGGGTGAGCTAATGTCGATGTGGGGAATCACCTAAGTGGGCTACTCTCCTAAATTCTGCAATGCCGCGCTCAAAAATAAACACGTCGACAAATGCATGATCTACTTGAATGTCTAGCCGAATCATCTCGTACCCAGAGTCCTCATCGACTCCCCTCACTACTTCTGTTCTCCAAATGAAATTATTATGTTTATTTGTTTGTGTGGTCGACCCCTCAGATGTATATATATATCAATTAGATAGTCTCAAACTGATTGATGTGTTATGGACTACCCTCGAATTGTATGCTCCAATTGGGTAGATCTCAGACGATTGATATTTTTTAGTGTGGACTACCCTCAGAACCACCATAGACTCACCTCATTGCACTCCTCCCTGCTCGTCCTAGGGTCTTTCTGGTCATATGGAATGCGTGATCTTGATTCCATTACAGTCTATGTCACATGTAAATATATAAACATGCATATATCCACATAAAACTCAATCACACAATCATGTTATGTAATTACGCATTTCATCACATCGAAATTAACTCACATGAGCTAATGATCAAACACGAGCAATTCGACTTGAATCACTCGACCAAACACATTAATTCACAAAATTTATTTTGTGAACACTATTAATAGTGGGGAAACCTAGGTTACTATTCGGAATCACCGATAATTGAGTTCACTTTGTGAACCCGAATTTCATGGCCATTTCAGGCCTCATTCGATCAAGACATGATTTATTTCTAGAATTACACAATTAATCTTGACAGCCCGTACCCAGTGGGCGGCCAAAATAGGTTGTTCCAATAGTCGGTCCCAAGTTTTTTGGGACGTCAACTTTGGCCGTTGAGGCCTCAAACCAAGCTGACGTTAATAACTTCAAATAAAGTGTAAAACCCAGTAGGGAGAAACCCCTACCTCTTGGAGTTTGTGAAACTCCACTAAGCCGAGGGCCTACGTAGGCCTCTCGGAAGTGGCAGACAACTTTCATGCTTGTCCCAGAAGGAGAATTCGCGTCGGATCTCCTACATTTCTAGAGAGAAGATGGACATTATCTCTCTAGAAAATCGCCATTTTTCCTTCTGCATCTCCCCTCTTTTTCGTTTTCACGTTTTGGCTCATTTTCAATTTGAATTAATCTTGCTGACTATTTGGCATTATTATCATTTCAAATCTATAATGCCATCATCATCCTTAACTGGGTTTGACGTTCGACGTGCTCTGACGTCAATTTTCGTCATTTCTTTCATTGCGCCATGGCGCGCCAGGTGCGTGTTATATGTGATTTTCGCCATCAATCGTTTCTGAAGCTACCGGAACGCGGTGCCTGAAACATGTCCTTTCATTGTCTCGGAATTATTGGTCGGCGTGCTAACTTCGTTTAGCGAGACAATTTCAACGATTGCAATCCGTTCATCATCCAGGAATCTGAAGAGAATAAATTCTACGGATTTTTAACCAAAATTACAATTTTATGTAGCAGAAGTGATTTGCCCATTTCGAAGTGAATTTCTGAAGTTATTTAAATTGCATAATATAGCATAACATATATTAATAATAAGAACGATAGTTTATAATATTTTTTAAAATATTAGAATATTTAGAAAAAGTATATATCTGATTAGTTTAAAACATAAATGGATTTTTATTAATAGCGATACGTGTGATAAGTTAAATGGTCCACAAAATTGGCGGTGTGTTTGAATCATATTTTGTGACAAAATGATAATTCCGTCACAAATTTGACGGATTATTATCCACAATTTTTGTGGAGTTGGCGGCGATTTGTGGCGGATCACGCTAGTAAGGAAATTCATTTAAATATTTTAAATTAATTACTCATTTCTCCATTTTCTAAATATTCATAAATATTCGAAAAAACTATTAAGGAGGGCCAAGATTGATTCAACAACTTTGTAAGACCCGAGAAATTCCAATTTCTGGAAAAAGGGTATAATCGTAATTTCAATTACAAAATTGTAATTTCGGTTAAAAATTTAAAATTTATTCTCTGGATCTCGGATGATGAAATGGATTTGTAATTGGAATCAATCCATGAGAATTATTTATCACGTTGAATTTCGTAATTAGAACAATTGAATTTACGTTTTTTGAGGCATATCGCGTTTAGTCTTGTAATAAAGCGATTTTTCGTCTGACGAAAGTCATATATAACATGTAACTAATGTTACTTATATTTGCATGAGTAGAGAAATGATGGATGGTCGAAGTCTGCGAGAGTCTCAAAGCGGGAAAGAATGGAATTAATGGCTTCATGAGAAAAGCCAAATTAGCAAATAGTGTCATCTCTCTTTGATTAAAACAAAGATAAGCGATGCTGGGGAAAATGGCTTACAGTGGCTGCTGTTGCCAAACTTAGGTTTTAGTGAGTGAGAGAGTCACTTCTGCAAAATACCGGGCGTCCGGCCAGTCGAGTGTGCCAGATGAAGGAAAATTTGCTCTCACGCGCCAGGCTGCGTGGGCTCTGGGTTTAATTTTGACAAATTTCTCCCTACTTGGGTTTTATTCTTTATTTAATTACTTTGTTAATGTTTGAGTTGAATGAGACCGTGAGGGTGTTGGGATGAATTATAATTTTGAAACCTCGAATGAATGACTAGATGCGAGTCACGATTTGTTGTCTTTGTGTATGTTGAAGTATGATAAATAAATGGTGCTTTGGTATGTATAGAGTAGGTAATGGCCATGAAATTGTACTAAGTGAACGATGATTGATTCTTGAGAATAGTAGCAGGGTTCCTCTCGAGAATAGTATTCACAAAATAATTTTTGTGAAATAATGTGTTGAATGAGAGCCAGTTTCAAGTTGAATTGCTCGTGTTTGATCATTAGCCATTGAGCTAATTTTGTGGTGTATGGAAATGTGAAATTACATAACATGATTGTGATTTAAATTATGTGAATATATGCATGATTATATATTTGCATGTGTTATAAATTAAATCATTGGCATCGTGCATTGCGTTTTACGCGGAAGCATCCATGGGCGATGGAGTGAGTGCATGAGAAAAGTGGTTCGGGTAAATAATGATATATCGGGTGAGTCAAATAAAATATCAATCGTGGTCGGCCCCGGTGTGCATCGGAGGATGATCCCATAATATCATCGTGGTCGGCGGGGTGATATATATACATGGAGGGTTGTCCCTGAACAAATAAAGCTAAGGGTTCATACACGTGAAGCCCAGGCAAGTGTAGATGGAGTCGGGGAGGACTCGGGATATAAGATTGATCGATTAGACGTTCGAGTAGGATTGTCGTTTGCTTGAATGTGTGTGTTTGTCACTAGACATTACTATGCACTTAGGTGGAGAGTAAGCTTTGGGTGATTACTTCTCGCCAACCATTACTGTCGAGAGATCTTATTTCACAGTCTGGGAGCGTCACGAGGAGGCGGTTCATCATAAGTGGTTAGAAGAAAGCGGAATGTGGCTTTGATGGTTTGCATGTATTAGAATGTTTTCATTTTAATATATGTGTTAATATAAGTAGATCATCTCTTGTAGCTATGATATATAGTTGGATATTTCATATTATTGGTTATGGGCCAGTGGCCATCCATGTTATGGATTATCTTGGATAGATGGAATATATGTTGTGAGTATAAATGCAGGGGCCCAAGAGGTCATTTTTACTCTGTATAGTTGTATAAGAGACCCTGCGTGGTCATTGATGTTGATTGGGACAGGTTATATACAGGTGATGTATTTGGGTAGAGCTCCCCGTACAAAGGAGACTCTGTTCTTTTTTCGTGAGAAATGTCGGGTTACCCGACATTCACGAGTGTTTCGGGTTGGCCAACGGACACCTCGGATTTGGGCGTCCTGAACATAAAGAATAGTTTGTGTGCTTTAAGTGCTGTCCAGTCAATCTCGAATGTGCCTCCACGAGTTCTAAGTTGCTTTATTAGCTATGACCCAATGAGGATAATGACACACCTACTATCGACGGGTGTGCCCGGCCCTCCCACCAAATCCGACCGTTACCTCTAACATTTAGAAAATCCTATGGAAGCGGCGTATTATTTTTAGCTTCATTATAAATTTTTCTTTTAAACTTATGATTTTATATAAAATTTTGGCGATAACTTGTTCACATGGGACATATCCCGAAATCACAGCCTTGCACAATTTACACTGTTTTTCAAATGGCAGCCAACAACATTCTTTCAAAGAGCCTCGAAGCTCCACACGTTTCACGAAACCACCTTATGTACATATATATTCCTTTATATTCAAGGAGTTTCATACACCATAGGTAGTAATATAACCTTACCAATCTGAAGTCGGGAGAATCCTAAAGCTCCAGCGTCACGGCGTGCTTGTACACGGAAAATAGTTTTTAAAATAGGAAAATAATATACTTGAGCTCCCGGTGGTGTATTTATAAAAGGATTTCTTTTAGAAAATATCTGCTTGGCAAAACTCTCTTTCTGAGATATTTTCCCGGAAATCTTGCTCTTTGTAAAAGTTTCTAAAACTTTTCATGCTAACTGCTTTGCTTTCTTTGCGCTTTTTAACAAAGTTTCCAAAACTTGATACTTACTTGCTTTGAAAGTTTACAAAACTTTTTTCAAAAATCTCTGCTTGCTTTCTTTACCTTGCTTTAAAAGTTTCCAAAACTTTTTATAAACTCTTACTTTAAAAGTTTTAAAACTTCTCAAGCTCTGAGAGCACAGGCTCAGCCAGCTTACTTACAAGAAAAATAAAAATGGGAGCACGGGTAACAGTTTGCTTTAAAATCTAAGACTAGGCTCAACCGTTCATTTTGAAATAAAAGCGAGGCACGGGCTCCAATAGTTGCTAAAATCACACGGGAGCCTGGGCTTGGCCGTCGTTTGAAGTAAGCGGGGCCTGGAGCTCAGTTTACTTAAAACAAACACGGGAACTGGGCTCATGGTGCCACCGATGGTTGATTTTTCCTAAAAATTTGTATTAAGCGTCGCTATAAATCGTCGACCCGGCTGGAGGCGTCAATACGCTATGCTTGGCCACCCCAGTGGACACGGGAACTGCGGGCATCGGCCCAGGTCAGGTGGCTGGACCTGGGTCCGCTCACCTAGGTGGAAGGGCCTGGGCACACTTCACTCCACCTTTTCCGGTAAATATGGTGGAATTGACCTGGGTCGCCATCACCATAATTTAAATTCTTGGCGTTAACCTTACTATCATATCAGTGTGCCACAGTCTATCTTTCAAATGCCATGATGCATGACCTAAGTTTGTCGTCGACCAGTCTAAAATGTATGATATCTAACACCACCGTGCACGTCCGAATACCTCGACGATATGTTTTGCTTATAACGCTAGGGATTTTTAGTTATACATTTTCCACAAATATTCTTTTGCTTGCTTGCTTGTTTGAACATGGTTTAATAATTCAAAACCATTTCTTGCCCTTTAGCGAAGCATGGTTTAATAATTCAAAACCATTGTTTGCTTGCTTGCTTTTTGAAATATGGTTTTACAATTTAAAACCTTTGCTTGCTTTGCTCTTTTTGAAATATGGTTTTTAATTTAAAAACCATTAACCTAAACTCCTTGCTTTCTTTTTCAAATATGGTTGGGAATAAAATCAAAGCAAGTATGTATTTTGTTTTCTATATAGTTAAGTGATCAAGCCATTTGTTTTAAGAAACTCATTCTTTGCTTTAACATGGTTTGATTCATGTTCATGCCAGTAACAAGCAGTTTATAATATCTCTTGTACACTTAAGTATTTTGAAAAACAGGACTTTTTTGAACGCTCCATGCTGAACTTTTACCCAAAGCGAACATATTCAGCTCATTTTCCATGTGTTGCTTTGCTTCTATTTGAAGGATCAAAATAGTTAACCTCATAGACGGGGACCTCGACGCACTCAATGGATCTCTGAAACTTTTCCTCAAAACCATCGATAAATCCATGGGCGAACCCCTTTACAGCCATGCGTATCTTGGAAAATATTGGGAGGCAGGTAATTGAGTGCTTTCCCAGACATAGATTTTAGAAAGAAATCGGCCCGGAGTTTCCTCGTTTTGGACTTTACAAATTCTGAATACTGCATAGCATTAAAGAAACACTTCTAATCTTCCAATTTTCAACATTTTTGGGACTCTTTGTCTATGACTCAGTCAACATAATATATACATATTCATTTATTCATTTAAGTCTTTGTCTAAAACTTGATTCAAAGCTTTATCTGATTAATGCAGTTTATAAAGATGGGCAGACATTCAAACAGCTAAAATAGTTATTTCTTTCAAAATCTATATCTTATATAATACATACTTTCTTACGCGTAAATTATTTGACCTTATAAAATATATACAAACTATTTATACAATCGGTTCACATCGTCGTCTCCTCGATGGCTCGACTCATTTATACAGGGAGGGACCATAAAGCTGGGCACACACAATACCAGGATCTGAAAAACTTTTGAAACATATGGAAAGAATAGGCTAAGGAGCTCAGTGAGTGTACATTTTCATTAAATGCTTATTTTCAATTGTATATATCAAAGTAATATCTTAAGCAAATTAAAATCAATTTATACCTTAAACATTTTATGCCTTGAAAACAACAACTGTTTATAATATTGACTATATACAATTAAATCCATTTATGCCTTAAACATTTATACCTTAAACTTTCTTTCTTTATTTCTTTCTTTCTGATGGAACGAGGGAATAACACAAGCAGTTTCCGGGTCTCTTGCCGGCGGTGAGGGACGGTGCGTTCAGGTCATAACCGCCAGCTGTATGGAGAAACTCACGCTTTGCATAGGGTTCAGTCCTTAACACCTTATCATGTGTAAGGATATTACTCTAGCACCATTTCCCTCCCTCAGTTAGTAACCTATAACTTTACCCCTAAGTAATCTTTGCACTTGGGTACCTCGGCCGATATCGGTCATAAGAGTCCACTTATGGGTTAGGGTAACCTTAATTAAAAACCTTTCTTCCAAATACATTTTATAAATCCATTTAAAACCTTTACTTTATCGACATTAAAACCCATATATATATATATATATATATATATATATATATATATATATATATATATATATATATATATATATATATATATATATATATATATATATGCATTCTTTACACCTTTTAAACGTCCATAATGCCTTACATGCATATATATAATTTAACATAATCATATATATTGATGCAAGATAAAACATTTTCACATGCATTAAAAGAACTTAACCTTCCGTGTCTTACTTTGTAAATCATTGCCCATAAACTTTTCAATGATGCATTAAAGCCAATGCAACTTTTAAAACTCGGTGGTGAATATCATTTTTACACTCACCGTTCAGCTCGATCAGCTTTTAGCTTCGATCCGATAATCCTTTTCACCTTTTTCAAGAAAACCACAACCATACATTAACTGCATTATACACACTCATTTCACTCCAACTACATCACATTGCTTTAATCCCATTAGACACACTTTAAAGGCAGAATTAAGGAAATGACCAACCCTTTGCACTTTACAAAATGACCTTAATGCCCTCAATTCAAATCCCCACTTTTTTTCTCTATGACCCCCACTTTACTTAGGGGAATTTGGAATCGTTCGAATTGTGTCGAAGTGAGTTCTGCCTGACATTTCATATAAACTAGTCATTTCTGGAATTTTACGCTCGGAACTTTTAAATCTTAGATTTCAATGTCTTAACTCCATATTTGTGGCTGGTTCTTTATACTCTTTTGAAACTAAGGTGCTAAGGGTTCTTCTCCGATTGGAATCACTTTAAATTGGAGCAGAAAACTCACTTTACTCAAGAAACAACAGGGCTAATCTATGTTCAAAAAGCGGGCAATTTGGCACGCACATGGTCCTACTTTGAGCAAATTTTTGGGCAACATAGAATCGAGGTCGAGGAATTATATTTCAGGATATTTGGCTCTAATTAAGTCTATTTTAACCCGGGGACTTGAATCCTCAAATCAGATCTGAAATAGAGAAGATTATAGTATTAAAATCTAATTTGAGGTCAAAATAGAAAAAACGAGCATTTCTGTCTGCAAGATTTCTTGGGGAAATGAGCAGAATATTGTTTTTCTTACTTTTTTCCGCTCTAAACCTCGATCTAACTTGCCTTATACCTCATTCACTAATGCCTAACCAATTTCCAACATACACACAAAATTCATATCAAATCCAACGATTCACTTGGCTTTTCTTTTGGCCTGCTTGCAATCAGTTTTAAGCCTACGATTGATATCAAAATCGGCGTCATTGACGCCCAAATACCACCAATTTAACATCCATACCAGAAAAGTCAAGACGTTAGATGTGACCTTCAGAACTACTAACAGTTCATTCACTTTATTTTTGTCAAAGCATAACCCTAATCCATTTCTTTCTCAAATTGATATCAAAATCATATCCTTCGACCTTAAATACCACCAATTTAACATCCAATACCGAGAAAATTGAGACATTAGACACTTAAAGAAAAACATCCAAGCCCGCGCCCACCATTAAAAACTTACTTGTTCTTGGTTTCCTTTGGCTCCTCTCCCTTGCTACCACTTGTAGAGCACTTGGAAAGCTTGAAGGAGAAGAAAAATCACCTCCCTTTGCTCCACCTTGGCCTCACACGGTTTTCTCCTTCCCTCTCTTTTCTTTCCTCTCTTTTCTCTCTTTTCTTTTCTCTTTCTCCTCTCTCATCGTGAAACCCTAACAAAATGGGACAAAAATGACTTTTGTTTGTCTCACCGTCTATTCTCCTCCCATATTTCTCATAGATTTGCCTTGAGTCTCAACACTTTAATATTACAATTGTAACTCTTGTTAATTACATAGCCATCTACCTTTTGATTTTCATATCCCCTTTGCTGTTCTAATTTATCCTTATTCTCGTATGAAATCCGGGTTCGAGAATTTTATCGTCTGCAATTTCGTCCCCAAATATCACGATCATGACACTTGATATTAGGTATGCGACCCTCTGAGTTTCATGTCTTGTACACTTATGTTTTAGGCAGAGAGGCAGTTACACTTTTCAGCGAATATTAACATATTAATGTCGCTTGCGTATGGCGTAAAGAAACTTTCACCAGCATTACTTCACACGCCAAGTCACTTTAGGGTCCTTAACATTCATATAAAACCAAATTAACAATTTACCCTTGAGCACTAAAAAACCCCTAACAAAAAAAAAACCACTCATTTTGGTAGACCTTTTTCCAACAATACTCTACGGACTTTATTACCCAAAATTATTCATTGGTCTTCAAAAATTATGAAACTCTCCGAGATCAGTCCTTTATATATCCAATGACATCTCTTTAAATTTTCAATTTAAATTCCTTCTCTAAGGCCCTCAAACACACGCTTTTAAGTTACAGCATGTTTTTTGATGCCAATTTGGTTAACTCACTGAATCACCTACCTGTTTATCCTTGATTTATGGGATCTGCTTCATAAATTGGAAATTTTACTTCCTCATTTGAAGCACTGGGGTTCTAAGGTTTCTTCTCAGATCACCCAATTTGGATCACCAAAACTCAAGTTATTGTATTTTAATCTAGATTACTCAAATTGACAGAACAGAATCTACACATAGCTCCACTTAGAAAAATTTATGGGCACTTTGGGGTAACAATTGGCATGCACTTACTTAAGATAACTTATTCCCCTATAAGTCTATTTTACCCATAATTTTGAATCACTCAATTTGGATGAGTGAAACTCCGCTTATGGCCAAAACACTACAACAATACCCAAACGAGCATAATCGGGTGAGCTACGAGCTCACCTTTCAGTCCAGCCCAGGAGCCTTAGAGCTACAATTTTCTATTGGTCCCTTCTATACATTTGTATCCCTATATCTTATGGTTCTTTACCAATTGGAATCAATTGATTTGGATGATTATAACTTAATTTATAGCCAAAGAACAAAACATGGATTTACCAAATTTTTAATGACAATTCCTTTAAAAAACCCAACATTCTCCTTTGTTTTTACAACCGATCCTCAAAACCCAATAATATGATAATCAGCGTGAAGTACATTCAATAAACCATGTACTTGTATTGGTGGTTTGGAACTCCATACAACAAAACCCTAGGTAAAAATCCTAAAAATTCAACTGGGTCCATCGATTCCTTCCAAACCATAGAATTATGATTTCTTCCATGTTTATTCTTTACCAATTAGGATTTTACCCACAAACTTCAACAAATCAAGGGTTTGTGTGATCTTTCCACAAAACCCTAGACAAAGGAGCAACTATTCTCCAAACCAAAACCTTAGAAATTCAAAATACCCATGATTTCAAGACAAAACATACCTTGGTTTTGGTCTTCTTCTCCTTCTTCTTCTTCCTCTTCTTTTCTCCCTTCTCCTTCTCTCCTACGGTTTGCTCTAGCCAAATGAAATGAGACCAAATGAATTTGTTTGTCTCATATCTCTTCTTGTCCATTTTCACTTAATTATTATTAAGTCCTTAATCTCTCAAAAAATTGCATGACTCTTTGGAATTTTGTTCTGGCAAAATCTCTACTTATTTTATGATTTTCATATCCTTTATGGCAATTACAATTTTATCCTTGTTCTAGTACCACAATTTCGGGTTCACTAAATTTATCATTTCCTAATTTCATCTTTAATAATAACTCCTAAAAATATTACAATTTCA